>SJOL01006321.1:33454-52824 GCA_004794785.1 Opisthorchis felineus | reverse complement strand
GGCATACGCAACACGTGTCCCAACCAACGCAGCTTCTGGTGCTGGACACATTCTTCAATGGAGGTACCCGTTACACAACCGAGAACTCGCTTTCTAATTGCCTCGTTACGGATTCGCTGACACCAACCCACACGAGCTATGGTTCTGAGACAACGATTGTCGAACACCTGAGGACGTCTCAGTTCAGCTGATTGAGCAGGCCAAGTCTCACAGCCATACAAGACAGCCCGTACAGTAGCCTGATACACACGTCCCTTGAGATTCAAGGATATACCGCCTTGATGCCATAGGTGTCTCAAATTAGCAAACGCGACCCGAGCCTAGCAGGTTCGTGCATTGACCTAATCTGTCACACTACAATCATAACTAATACAACTTCCAAGGTAAGTGAAACGCTCCCCAACTTCGAGTCACTCCCTGGGTTGTAAGTGGCATGTTCGTGCCTGCTCGTGCATGTCCACGAGCATGACCTTACACTTTGTGGGTGCAAATTGCACACCAAAGGACGGGATGACTTTGGTCAGTTCATCCAAAAACACCTGTGCCTTCTCCTCCTCTTCGAAGACGAGAGCGATGTCGTCTGCATATTCCAGATCGACAAGGTTTTCGTCACAGGCTATTGGAACACCGAGGTTTTGAAGACCTTCCAGCGTTCGTCTTATTATCTCGTCGATCACGAAATTAAATAAGACTGGAGAGAGTGGGCACCGCTGACGGACACCGCTTTGTGTACGGAAGCATTTGGAGAGCCTCCGACTACTCTCACACGTCTGGAATTTTGAAAATACAAAGAACGTATTGCGTTCACAAAGTTCCGGAGCATTACTTGATAGGCAAGCGTGTCAAGGAGAACAGACCGATCAATCCAGTCGAATGCATCTTTGAAATCCAGGAATACTGAAACTGTGGGTCATTTGTACGTATGGCGCTGTTCTAGCACCTGACGGAGTGTGACGATTTGGTCAACGTAACCCCTACCAAGCCGAAACCCAACTTGCTGCTCTCGAGTCAGTGTTTCACGAGCCACCATAAGACGACGAAGCACAAATGACGCCAACAGTCTCGTTAAAACCGGGGTTAAGCTGATACCCCTGTGGTTACCACACTCACTACGAGTCCCTTTTTTGAAAATCGGGCACTATCACTGACCCCCCCCCCAATTGTCTGGGACACTGGAAGACGAAGTGAGAAGCGACTCCGGACGAGTGCGGGGTCAGAATCCACAAATGTGTCCGAAAACGACCGGCAGTCAGTTATTGATCCACGCCACCGGTAACTGATGGCAGTGTGATCGATTTGAGTTCGTGACGTGCACGCCGTTGGAGAACACCCTGTGGCCAGACGACTTCGGCTATTTCGGAAGTCAGTACTGCATAAATACAGCCTGCGGTCAGCACACAGCTGAAGTAATCGTTCACTCGTACCGAGTTCACTCCCTGTCGGCCTCCTAATTGAGTATCAGATGTGCTAAGCCTTCCTACTTGTGCATTCATATCTCCAGAATCACAACGACACCTGAGCTTTTAGTTCGCCCCAACAGGGCATTCAGGGCGTCGTAAAACTTGTCTTTGATGGAGTCAGAGCTGCAGTCATTTGGGGCGTAAGCGGACAAGACAAACAAATGTCGATCGACTTCCCGCTTGTGAGACTTCTTCACAGACGTTGCCAGACGAGCCGCACAGAGGCGACTATCAACGGGCATCCAGTCAAGCAAGGATGCTCCTGCCCAACGACTTAGGACGATACCAAACCCTGCGCATACTGTCGCAGCAGACTCTGAATCACCATATGCACGTAGCCGGAAGCTAGTAGAGAACAACGGGGAGGTTAGCTCAGCCACCGTGCTTGCATCTTGAATTCTTGTTTCTGAGACAGCACACATCAATGCCAAGTGAGTCCACTGTGTCCGTCACGAAGAGACTGAACCTTACCGTGGTGGCGACCCATTGAGCTATACTGGGGAGTCTCCGCGCAGCACTCATAGAATGTCCCACATCAAGTTTTGGTTAGGGGTCTGACAAACACAGTCTCCTGGTTCTCCAGGTTGGGGCTTGGATCAAGTGTGTTCCGTGAAAACGGTAATGTATTTGCATTTCCCGCCAAACTTTGTTGCCTTGTGGTCAGGCTTTTGAAGCAAAGACTTTGGTTGAGGACCCTAATCACCCTCCTGTCTAGGTGTGGGCGCCCTGACAGTATTCCAGCCCACGTACAACAATGACACTTACAACAAACAATACTCTCATGCCATATCGGCCGTCGCGTGGTGCCATCAGCCGGGTCACCTTGCTTGCTGCATACACCAGGGCGGGTAAGCGAAAATAGGCTACTGCTGACGCCTCCCTTCTTGCTCTTACACATACTTTTTCTTCCCCCTCTCCCCACCCCAATAATAACTCTCCCCTTGTAGGCCCAGCACTTAGGACTGATGACTCCGTTCGTCTTGCATCGATTTTGCGTGCAGCATCTGCTCGCCACATGGCGCCGATATCCTTAGGCATCTCGAAATCAATATTCAAGCCTCGACGCCCAGTTTACCTGGCCGCCTTCATTGTCCGCACTCTGAAGCAATTAGACCAGCAAGCTGTGTTGTTATGCTTATGTTCTTACTCCTTGTAATGGTATTATAGGTCCAGTTAGCTCATGTTTTTATATATTTGAGTGTGCTTTAAAGAGTCATGGTTTTATGATACTGAACAGTGTCAGTAAAACAGAGATAATTAAAAATCCCCGTCCAAGTCCACTAATTACTAATGCAATATTGAGTAGAGAGATATCAGTGGCATGCTGTCTCGCTGTGTCCCAAAAAATTTAGAGAAGCGCTTCTTTCAGAATTATTCCAAGACTGTCGTTTTTACAAGGCATTCAGCTGTAAAATCCCCGTGGTGGCGAGCTGTCACGCCACCTGAAACAAGTTCCAGGGCTGATATACTACCAGTTTGCCCAAGCCTGAGCAGGAGATTAACCTATCGTTCACATTTGAATTGTTGGCACATGCTTGTTTTTAAGAAGTTCGACTTATTTACCAAGTCTCGATTGTTAATTGTGCATCCCGTCAGTGCTGGCCAGTTAGTATGAAGATACAATACTGCGATCCCGCCTGTTGGAATTGCAATCCTGAAGACTCTGGCTTCAATAATTCTCATTGGTTCATTTCTCCCTTCGACCCACGCAGTAACGCAGTTTATGATCATAATCTTGTGTAACCTGTCCATTCTTGGTTTGCAGTACCAAGCATGTTGTACACAATTCATGCGCAGTGAAATTACCTACGGTAAACCGTCTTTTTTGTCTGAGATTACATTCATGCTCCCTCAAGTTTTTTATAGCACTCACCTTAGTTGAATAATAGCATAGACGAGAGATTCATTAGCGATTAAGTCGAATCTCCCATTAAAACCAAATTAGTGAACAAATGAATGTGAATTACTTGAAAATAATTTTTTAGTGTTTGAGGGGTTATGCATCATCGCCCTTAATTTTATCTGGAAGAACACGTTTTGTCTGGTGAGTCTTCAGTTAAAAAAATCGTCTCTGTAGTTTGAAGTTCCGAAACGCAAATACGGAGTTGATCATAAGCAAAGATTTCCAAGGGGTGCACTCTTTGTGAAAAGACAGGGGAACGAAGGAATGGATCATACCGTTAGCAGGGTATATTGGAAATTTTCAGTACTGTTCTTCTGAGATCATGGTGTTTAATATAATAGAAAGTGTTTATGCAAAAACAAGAGCACGAATATCATCCAGACGTCTGGCGTAAAGCATCACACCTCGCTGAATTACACCTGGTATCAGCAATCGGGGCAAATACCTAACCACTGAGTATATTGGTATTTTGTACGACAATCACACGTATCTGTCAAAATTTTACACTATTTTTCATCTAAAATGGAGTTAAGTTGTGCTAGTAAACCTATGTTTACTCTACCGGTATTCCCTAACTACACGCGAATAGAGTCCCAGATAGAGCTCTGTCACACAATGCTTTGCGGAGGAGTTAAAATCTATTGTTTTCTGACGTTAATATCTGGCATTTTTATAAGTTCTTCCAAAGAAATTCTTGAGCTAATTTAACGGGGGTATCTCTGTCGCAAGATAATATGTTACCAAGTTAGGGTATTAGGAGTGGTGGTAAAATTCTGCCATTCAACCCTCAGAGTGTAATCATCTTTGTAGATGTACCAAGACACTTCGATTTCCCACTCACTTCAACACAAGACCTTCACTAGGACCGCCTGGACATGATAAGGGATGATCGTATCTCCACGGTTGACGCCGTTTGGACGTGTGCTGGTCTTTAGTACCTTGATGTCAATCCGTTTCTCATGTAACCTGAATCCTGAGTGGAGTATACGTATGCCATCAAAGTTGACTAACTGACTTGACTTGAAGGCCTGACGTCTATCAGGCTTGGAATTACTGCACACCTTAGCAGAAACAGGAGCAGGACACCGAACAAAAATCAGACGCACACTTGACTTTTTTGACACAGCAGGTTATGCTAATCCCAGTTAAAACAGGAAACAAGAGAAAGAAAGGCGTGCTGATGAATCCGAATAACTTTGTACATGACCCGCACTCAGCTGATTGTGAGATTTCTTAAGAAGGTTACCCATGGCTTTTACATCCGCCACTAACTTTTCGTCCTCATGCGCTGTGTTTTGGCTCAAAACATTCGTCGTTGCGTCCACCGGCGAGACGCATTATTGTCATTCCCCCAAACCTGCCTCTCTTCGGTGAAAGAAACTGTAGAATCGGGAACAACTGTGCTTTGTTAGGTGGTTCATGGATGAATAAGTAATTCACTGATTGAGAAAAGGCAGTTGATCTACCCTTCATTATTGTTTTGCATAACAGTAAGATTGAGAATTGGTCAAATATAAGTTTAGCTGGAACGCACAACTCTAAGGCACAGGTGATC
The DNA here is from genome assembly GCA_004794785.1 of Opisthorchis felineus. Classification (NCBI taxonomy): domain Eukaryota; kingdom Metazoa; phylum Platyhelminthes; class Trematoda; order Opisthorchiida; family Opisthorchiidae; genus Opisthorchis; species Opisthorchis felineus. The sequence goes on along the minus strand of SJOL01006321.1, from coordinate 47,906 downwards.
TAGATCTGGCGAGGAACATCCTCTTCTATTTTCTGAATATACAGGTTAGGATGCTTGAAAATGTAGTTCGATGAGTGGACGAGCTGCATCATAAACAATTCAAGCTCCGGTTTACCACCGTCCACTGCTTTCTTGAGTGGTGACCTCAGCGAAAAGAACACGTTTCAATAAACACCTATCACCCTTGCTTAAGTAACTGTTCAGTTGTCTTTCGTGTTCTGGGTCTGATCGCGCTACAAAAGCTTGCACGGAGACCGAAAATGAATTCCACAAGCTTTTTAAATTTCAGCAGATTATATTACAATAGCCCTCTTATAAATCAGTGAAAAATCCGAAAACTGGTCAAATGACTGTCGCTAAAATTTGGATCGGTTAACAAACTGCATGTGAAGATTTCCGCAGAGCTTAATAGGATAGCGTAAGTCTGATGCTGAAGTATGCTACAGCTCAGGAAATAATTTTCTCTGAAACTGCAATCTGCAAAGGTGTTCCACTCGTGATGCGTGCAAACGCCTATAATTTCAAGAGAAGTTTTCATTTCCGCTGATGTTGTAAATCAGCATTCTGCTGGTTCCAGCTCAACCGGTGTCTCTGTATCACCTCCTTGATATCGAATGGACTAAGCAGCCCTGATTGCCTGATACTTTTACGCCTGTGAGTTATCCAGCCCGAGAATTAGTAAGATTGAGCTCGTAATTTACATTTGCCTGTCACACCACAAACCCGATGAAAAAGCTCTGTCTGTGTCACATCCAATGGTGTGTGCGTCAAACGCAGACGCGCATGTGTGCACATTCGAGGGGAAATGCGACGAAGGACTGAATGGTCGGGAAACTGAGTGAAATGCTCAGCTTCTAAAGACTCAGCGGAGGTTGAGTAGGTTAAGCAACAAGACCGTACAAAGTGCGTGACGCTATATTTGTTTACTGGGGTGCAAACCAAGCTGACCCGGTTCGGATAGTTATTCGCATAGTTCCAACAGCTTTGTGGAAAGTAGAAACATGATTGTAGTTAGAGACACAATCTAACAATGAAATTTTCAATAAAGATTTCATTCTGTAAGTTAGGCAAGTCTAAGCTGAACCGCTGAACCTCACTTCCATTTTTATTGGCAGTTATCACCAGTGTGTCTCTTGCGAAAATCCAGGGAGTTTCGAACCCGCCACCTCCCAGCTAGTGGTATGAACACTTAGCCGTTAGGTCACAAGCGGCTGAACAGTATTGTGATTAACTGGAACTTGGATGGGATACGGTGCCACGCATCCCAAAATCGCGAAACCCGTATCACGTGGTCACGTGCTGATTAGATCCGACTGAAGTCAATCGAATTCTCAATTAAAATGTCTCGATCTATCCACACTACTAAATTTAAATGAAACAGATCTGCCCGGCAGCAGGGATTTATTCTCTCGGATAATTATTTCCCTCGGAGAAAAGAGTGTCCAGTTCTACTGTACGTTGAAGCGGAATCTAATTTAGCTGCCTACGAGGAAATCAAGAAGACATTTGGTGACCGAATGCATTTGTTAGATGTTTGTTATAAAAAGTATCCAACACTTGGAATCCGCAAAATAGTACTTGTGTAAACGGCTGGACTGCTGATAGATTACTTCAACCAGCAAATCTTAAAAAAAACAACACTGGAGGAGAACGGTTACGACACCTGGAAACTGTTAAAATAGTTCAGATATCTACTTATAATTTAAACATTATACCGTAAATAAAAATCCTGATTACTCAAAATCCACAGGTAGTGATTGATGCTATCCTAATGCACATTCCAAAATCCCGATGCTAGGTCTTCAAGTTGGACATGCAGTTCGGACGCCAAATTGACCCTTGCCGCTTAGAATACATAGACTCTTCCGCCGGCCGCGGCGCGACTGTGAAACACGAAATCAATTAATTGTTGCCGTATTACTGTTTAAAGGACTGATGAAAACTCTTCGACAGCCCACTACCGGTATTGTCTTTCTTGGAGCTCATCAGTAATGCGTAAACAGTGTCGTGATTATGGTACCAAAGGAAACAACAAACGGCGTTTTTGCGGCACGTTTAGTTAAAGAAATACCATGAAAAAAGCTTCAGTTGACAATTTTGTAAGTCAGCCGCTGACATTAACTTAATTTGCATATGAGTGTATACATATGAGTACTTCTGTGTACATATGAATGCATATATTTTTCTAAAACTCTACATGGTTTTCTGTAAGGTAGATTTCCTCATTAGGTTGTTGTTTGTTGGTGAAAAAATCCTTAAGGAGAGTAGGGCGAAATCCAATTACCATTACTCACCACTATACTTACAAACGTAACAAAAACTGCAACTCGTCCTTTTGGTTTTTAAAAGCATGGATTATTGAATAGATAAGGTAATTAATACCACTGAAACGCTCACTCCATAGTGGTTTAATAGAAATTAGATCCCAGATGGCATACATGCCTCGTTTATTGATCATCTGTTACGACTGCCCAAGCATAAGTGATCCACAGCAAAACGCTGAACACAAGCATCTTTTAGAAAGTGACACCTTTAAGGAGGACCAAAGAACAAGCAAGCTAGTTTTTAGTTTGCCAACAGAAGCTCCTGCTGTCTCTATGAAGAGAAAACAGAACCCAGAAAGGAGCGGTGCCTATGGTATTTTTAGATGTATCCCCTTAGATGTGAGACTCATGTGTTGTTAATCGAACTGCAGTTCATTTATTCTTTCCATAAAAGGGCACAATTTCTAGATTTTCAGCAGAAACTAACAGGCCATGGTCATCTCACATTTTACTTGTCACATGTGTTCCCTTAATTAGGTCTCCATAAAAACATACAAAAGTGGCACGAAGGAAACAACTTATTTAGAATGGTCTTCCTGTCACATATACTACAGGTAACTGGTCTACGGTAACCTAGTTCCTCGAAAATAAAATCCCATTCAACAAAAGAGACTTCTTTGTCTGCTGAGCTCGGTTGGGTATAGATGGCAGGCATGTTGATGTCATCAAGATTAACAAGTTACATGCGAAAATTCATTTAAAAGTGTTTTACCGAGCTTTTTGGCAGTAGTCCTGGGAGACCATTTTAACAGCGCTTGCAGAATGTGGAATGACATTAGATCGCGCTTTAGCTGTGTTCAGTCTTCAAGGCTTCGCAATTAGCGATGGGTTGTTCACCGTTCAAGGTTATAAGTATACAGGCGTTTAGCACGTCACACATGAGGCATGGCTCAAATGTCACCAGCTCTGTGAGGGGGCCATTGGCGTAGTTTGACATGGCGTGCAACTACTTAAACTGGTGCCAGCCAGCTATTTTTGGATGCCAGATGACCAGCTGGTGGCGCATTTGGAATGTTGTTTGAACTGGGAAGTGATTTCTCTAGATAAGGCTCACCCGATGTTTGACTTTCCCAGATCCATCTATAGAAGACCTATCTACGAAAAGGTAATTTCTGGGAGAGCAAGTGCACCAGGTTATGATGTACAGGTTAGAAGTGCTGCGCCTCACCTGGAGAAAAGAGTGAATTATCATGGCATGCAAATTAATTTCAAGTAGCTACTGACAAAATACATGGGCAGGTTAAGATGGTGGCTTACGATTCGTCTTCGTTTTGATACTGAAAAACAGTGTGTCTATACCTGTAGCATATCTACTGCGCTTTGACCCACAATGTCGGCGCGATATTGCTGGGCGCATTGGGCCATATTTATATATGACATTATGTTTATGTATTATATGTTATATATATTATATGTAGGACATTACCGAAAAATAATCATGTGGTAGGCTGCGCGAGAGGAAGCATTTCCGCAACAACCTTCAAATAATTTTCTCATCTGTATACTATGTCACCTGGGAGGCATGTCATATTTACTAGGTAAATGATTTAACTTAACTTCAATTGGACAGGTTTGGTCATCTGTAAGATGGAACACAGAAAACTTAAGTACAGTTACTAGGACATGAAATGTATTTTGATAGTTTTGAATGATATGGAAACGACGGATATGTTGTAAAATAGCCTACCTTCGTCTTGATGCTCTTTGCTCGGTTGGCGTAGACAAGTGTGTTGCACGTCTCGTCAAACTGCCAACTACTCGGACTGATGTGTGCAATCATAACTGTACGGCAGTTTCCAGCCAGTGAGTCTTTTAATAGTCGCGTCAGCTTGCTGTCACGATAGTTCACAAATTTCCGATTGCTTGTGTCCGCTAGACGAAGGAAAATATACCCCAACTGGATCAAGTGAAGGTGTGTTTAAACTGGAAAGAGTAACCATCAAAGCTGAACTTAAGTTGTGCTAAGTGCAGAAGTTGTACAAGATTCTGAGGGAAATTTTAGCGTGCATGTCACTTCGGATAATTAGGTGCTCATGTTGTTGTAATGAATGCTTGGTGGTTAGCCAAAAATTCACGTGCCTTTATTTTTTTGTCCAAGTGGAACTTACACAAGGCATTGATGCAATTTCCTAGAGCCAGTAAAGACCTATTGATGTGTGCTCCTTCAGTCATTCTTTTTCCACGATTCAGAGTTTTGGACGCACGCTCCGATCCGGCCAAATCAATGAGGAACAATTTTCCAATGCGTATTTCCTCCTGAATGGAGGGAGTGCGTGGTGATTGCCTAACAGTAATTTGCAGTATTGCATGGGATCTACTACTTGTCATGTTAGCTGCCGTGGGTTCTGTGGTTCGATTGAGGTTGCCTCGTTGCAACAGTTTGAAGACCTGAGGGAAAGAAAAGCAAAACATCAGCTGTGGGCATGCATAGTGACATGTGGATTGGAAACACCACAGTATTCGGAAAAAAATCCCGTTTCTATTTACGGCTAATATTTGAATGAAGCGCCTTTGACCAAAAGAGCCACTAAAAATTGCTAGCAAAGATTCTACTTGGTAATCAAGACTGGCCGGACGCTGAAACGTCACGTGAATTGATGTTTGATAATTGAGTGCGGTCTGTATCAAGTGCCTTAGTGCATGTGGCTAAGACCTAGAGAAGATCTAACTGTTGGATGAAAACCTTGATGTGATATTTTTGGAGTGTTTAATTGGAACGTCCTAGCTGTTTCGCCGTAACTTGTTATGATGCTCGATTTAACGAAGGTACTGCTAATATTATGACGCTAGTCATTTCAGACCTTTGAAATATGTGCAGACGTCTTGTTTAACAGCTGCTTTTTTGCTTGATTAGTATTATATCTGCCTACGTTTGAGCACGAAAGCGTATGGAAAATGATCAAACAAGCACATTCTACTTCAGAGGCTGTTTGAAGGAAATGCGGGTAGTGGCTACAATTTGTCACTTGGTGTTATTTGAGATTCCCCCAAAGGTTTTACAAAGTAATCGAATCAGAAGTATGATGACCGGATCATCTTCGAAAGGCAAATATAACCAAAACAAAGCCTCGGGTACGTTGACTAGGACCAAAAGTACAAAGACGGTGTCATCTGAAGAACTAAATCCAGTAAACTAATCCCTCATGCACTCTCAGGAAGTGAGTTCTTCGAGTTACCATACGGTGATTAAGATGGACAGTGGTGCATAAAGCACATGATTAAAACTCGCACCCAGATCACATAAACTCAGAAAACCTATCCGCAAAATATAGAACATCGCCCAAAATCTTCCAAAGGTCAAGCTAGAAAACTTTCTTTTCTGGGAATATAGCTCGGACAAAACTCGCTATTTTCATTGGTCAGGCATAATAAAAGCCTCACATCTACCAAAAGTTACTGAGCGATTACTGTGACTTACTTCGTCTCGATTGGTTGGTTCCACCTCATATAAGCCAACCACCTGGACCCCTTTGCTGTCCTCTCGTAACTCGAGAAAATCTGGTCCTGGATTGAGGAGATCCCGAATCAGTTCGTTGTACAGCTCCATATAAGCCATACTAACACGGTAGGTGTATTCCTCCTCGGTCTGAACCATATAGTTGAACAACTCATCCATAGCTCGTACCATGATACCAGGATCACGATCTGTGCCCACCATGGTGTGCGTTTTCCCTGAACCTTGATAGGAAACATTGAGGAAACAAAAGTCAACACAATTCCACACTGAATGAGTAACCTGTTGCGCATGGCAGCCTTTAATTTTTTTGTTCATCACCAGATTCGATAGGCTTGCTGACTCATGATTTTTTAAAACTCATCACGCGTTGTTGTTGGGGGTGCATCAGCAAACATCGCTTAAACAGACAGTGAAACTTCCGAGGAGATGGATACACCAAAAATGGTCAAAAAAAGGGTTTACAAATTGATCTGTACAATAGACTGATGGGGAATCCTCCTCATACATAGTGACTATCGAAGCCGAAAGCAACCAATGGCTGATCCACTAAATTGGATGGTACTGAATTCCAGACTGATATCACTTGTTTACGGTGGTTTTGTCAGAAAATGGTCAAGATGTACGGTAACCTGTTTTGAGTAAGTGCGCACTCTGTGGTTGTATCTCGACAATTACACACTCGTAGTTCGTCTATACCAACCGACACTTAAATAAAGAGAGCAAATCAGAAACGGTCAGTAATAATATGAAGTTGTAAGCAGACTGATTACGTTTTCACCCTCTTATGTCCTCATAAGTGGACACCAAAATTCATCGAGAATGGGTGGATAGACAGGCGTGGTTAATTGAATTACTAAATATATGACAGGAACGCTGTCAGACATTTCCAAGGTTGCGTTTGGACGATTCAGCAGAATCAGGTAAGACGTCCAACTCAGAATGTTTGAAACAGCATCTCGTTAAACTTTCCACGTACCGAGCCATTACACCGGCATTAAGATTTCACTTGCGCACAGAAATTACGCGCTGACTTGTTTTTTCAGGTCAGTCCCTTTGGAAGGGAGTCATACCCTCTGTAGGAAAAATGGTACTGGAATAAAATTCTACTCGGTTTCTGAAAACATTATTCCCTCAGTTGTAGATATTAGCTGATGGAGATTTATCACTGGTACAGCACACTGTAAGCAGCTGGAGTCTTAGCATTTATCTCTTCATGTTCCACGACTATCATATTTTGAATGTTTGTTTTATCTTCGACCATCCTTTCAAACCATTTTCAAAATAGACTGATTATAAAACCAGAAATGAAAACATTCGGGCCGGCCAAAAAAGTTCTGAACAGCGTTGCTGGCGGTAAAACCTATTTACTCTTATATTGAACTACTGGACATCTCCATACAACTGGTACCACCGGTGTAGGGAGGAAACTCTTTTGTCTCTGATTTGTTTGTCAGAAAAACGCCAACTAAACAGTTACAGACTATTGGACAGGAAAGTCAAACTCTCATTTACAGGTTGTTTATAAAAACTGAATATCCGTCTTCTTCTTGAACGCGTCTTCTTGAACTCTCCGGGATATTCATTGACTATCAAGCAATTGCAACGGAAGACTGCAAAGTAGTTCCACAAATTCCGTAATAAATCCCACCTTCCATTAGATCAATGCGGAATTACAAGAACACATATACTACTCGTATGCCTCATCAGTAGTATCCACCGTTACACCGGTATCTCCGTAGCAGAACAGAAGTGGCATGATTCTGGTGTGTCCGTTTCCGGAAGATGCTCAAGATAATGGTCAGTGGTATATCCGGACCACCAAAGAAGAATATAAAGTCCATCTTTCTGATAATGTTGGGACATGTGTCGTGTATACTCAACACCTGTTCATCAGAGGAAACAGTTTTTCTGTATCACACTGTTGTTTGTTAAAGCTTTGCGAAAAATTTGTCGTGGCGGGGTAACATGCACTGGTGGAGCTGGTACAAAAACAGTGCTGTGGACACTTTACACTATTTCTGGATGCCCTATTGACCAAAAGTCCGCCACCTCTTGGCTGAACTACCTAGCTAAAGTTCGTCCGTTGTTATGCATCAGGTTTGTGTTGGGAGAGACCCGTAAAGAAGCCGAGCCAATGTATCTGATTATGTCCTACTCTCACATGAGGCTCAGATTCCCCTCAACCGTGCAAAAACCTGCTGCTGAACGTCTTCAGTAAAGTAAAAAGTTGTCCCACTTTTTCATTAGTTTCCTCTTCACCAACCTTCTACTGAGACGTTCTTTCCTCTGGATTGGCTGGCGCTCACATTTAATAGTGGTATATTTCTGTCATTATTGACAGTGGTGCCTACATCCAACGGCGGAACAATGGACAAATCAAAATCGATGCATTTTTCACAACCAAATAAAGCGAGTTACTGTGGCAACGTATTTATAAAAACCTAATAATGACAGGTCTCAAGCGATGTTTGACTACCATGGATTTGAGAAGGAGACCATCTTGTGCCAAGATTGTCCTGACTGGCGTGATCATGTGGATCACATGATTTCTTCAGCGATACTCCATCAGTTATCCAGCCTTCTAGTATAAAAACTCGCACATAAAATAATGACCTGCTGTGTATACACCAGTTATATCTGGAGCCCTATACATACGGTGACATATTCTGAGAGGTTATTTGCAAGAATATGACAGTTAGCTGTGTTTAATTGCCCTCAGCTTTCATCTTCCTTGAAATAGATGATGTGTCCTAGGGTTATTTTATGTAAAAAGAGGCTCCTGTTTGAACTTTCGCGTTGTGACTCGTTTGAAGACAGCAAATCCTGTTCTTCGTCACGGATTCTATGATGTATTGCATATTGTATGTATTGTGACTTTTAAGCGTTCCACGTGACTAACAGGTAAAAGGGTGTATAAGCTCTGACTGTAACTACTAACATAAAGTGTACAACAGTGCGATCATTCCGAGTACCTCTATTCGGTCAAATTGAATTTTTTCGGGCTGTATCTGTAACTGCTAAGGCGAAGTTTATCGAAGACAGCCGTTCTGTCAAAATTCAGCTTTCATGAAGTGTAATACCTGAATACGAAGGGGTGGCATTTATTCTTGAGGAAGTATCTGAGAATTAGCGTAACACTTGGAGATCGACACGATTACAAGGAAACTTTGATGGTAGATGGCTTTATTTACAATTTTTGCGCCTAGTGGTTGTATGGCCTAAATCAAGCGGATGCGTGCAAACAGCTCTTCTGCTTCCCATCATTGAAGATAAACTGTATGGGCGCAAATCGCGCATTTACATTAACAAATACATCAGCAAAAAGGATGTTCATTAAGTAATGACGTCTAATTTATCCAGCTGATCATGGGGCATGAGTGACCACCAGGTAAGCAAGGGCTGCGATACAGTTAAGCTGATGACCGCGAGAAAAAGTATTCCTCGTCATAGTGTGTGGTTTAGCTGCACACTCCAGGAATATTACTTATCAAATATGTCTAATCATAGCCACTTGCTGATGCGTATAGTTTTCGAAAGAGTATCGGCGACACCCTCGACCGGATATAGGCAAACGTTGCACTTTCTATTTACTGGTGCTGAAGTAGGTTACCTGGTTTTAGCCACAATAATTTGTATAAGTACAATATATGCTTCTGGGCACAACATTTTGTCTCCCTCAATCAGCAAGTAGGAAGCGAACAAAACACCGGAATTATAACGCGGCTATTGGCTGTGTGATATTGTGGTAAAAAATAGTGACTAGAACTACACCCAGCAGATAAGTCTCAGTCAGGATGGACTGCTTTGTGGCTTATTTAGCAAGAGTAATCATACTCTGCCCCCTGATTGAAATATTATTAGCGGTGCGGAAGATTTAGACAAAAATGGAGGAGCATTCGTAACTGGTTGGATGAAGACATGATGTGGGTTTTCTGCTTTTGGCTGGCAATAAGTTTCCAAAACTAGGGCGTGGTATCTATGTAGTGAGCATATCTGACTGTATATGCCGTTGCTTTCTCAAATTGAAATTTCCAGAAGCTTGGTAGATTGAAAATGCAGGTTTTCGTGCCACAATCCATAGTGAACAAGGTCTGCTAGAACGGTGACTATTCTGAGCAATGGATGTTTGCTTCTCTGTCGTTGGGAAACGCTTCCTTGAGAGGATATTTCTCATAGCTTCGGAACCCACGTTCTGATGTTTCCCAAGAATGACCTAAACATTCGTTAATACGGCATGTATCGTCGTTTTTCGACTCCTGTTTTAGTATCTCCAGATACACTTTCCTCAGAAATTTGCTTCTCAGAATATCATTAGTGTTTTCTTTATATGCACGTCCAAGCATCTTGTTGCTTGTCGTCACGTCGTCACGGAGTTGCTTTGGTCCTTACACTTGGCTTTTTGTTTTAGAGCAATTGCAAGTTGTTTAGACGCATAAGCGTAATCCTTCTTCCCATTGCTGTCGTAACGCACATTATATAATCATAGAAGAAAACAAGACACCTGCATAAGGGACTCTGTTTTTTGGTTTAGTTAGTCGATGACGCCATCCTTTTCGTCTTGGACTCATGTGGCCCAGACTTTTGTGAATCTCGTCCATTTTTGTTAAATTTATCAACATACTGAACTCAGTTCGGCTGACAAAAGCTTCTCAAGGAAGCTGAATATCCTTCGACAAAACTTTACCAGTCGTCTTGGCCAAACCGAGTAACCTAAATACAATCAGTGGGGATCCGGTTTGGTTCGCATCTGCAAACAGACAATAGCCTAGAAGTTTATTGCAAAAACAGTTTTCTCATTTGTCTGCGTGGTTTCCGCCAGTTCGGAAACAACAACCAAGTTCGGTATGTGTTGCTAACGTTTTTTTCGACGAGGAATACCTGAGTTAGGAAGTGCAGTTACAACTGTTAGCACTGGGTGTTGGCACACAACTACATTAAGCATTATGTAGGTTGAAACTCCAACGCTGCCCTCCACTGTATTGTTCCTTTAAATTTGAACACGTGACTAGGTTTGATGATCGGTACTCACGTAATGTTACTTTTAACGTACAACTGCTGTATCAGTATACCAGACAGCCAGGTTGTGGCAAACTCCAACCACTGAAAAGCAGGTGCTTTCATGGTAACTATAGCGATGGAAGCACATTTTGTACGCATAGCATGGTCATAAGGCTGGGGTCGGATTTAGTATTGAAAAGTATTTATGGGGGAAGGGAAAGTTTTGCTACATACACTGAGGTCGCACATACAAACCAAAACCCACGCGTTTCTTGGTAGAACTACTGTTACCAGAAACCTAGCTCTAAGTCTATGGGATACAAATGCCTCATTCCTCATCGCTGTAGCTTTAGGGTGAAAACGATACATGCTTAAAAGATGCATTGGAAAAGAAAGGTTATGTTGACTTTCTCTAAAGTAGGTATTCCAGCAACACAATTTTTGGCCTGTCAAACTGGTTTTATAAATTCTGGGAACCAAGTACGTGGTTTTGTTATTCATTCTCACGTTTCAGAATTAAAATCTTCAGGAACTGTTTGCTACGATTCATAAAATTACTATTGATGAAAACAGTTTTAGGGTCACACAACTATATGGAAACGTATTCAGGGGTTTGTTTCCAAAAATGACTCGACTGCGTTGAGAATGTTCTCACATGTGGTAGGATTCCCATAACGTTGTCCTTACTCTTCAGGTTCATATTGTCGAAAAAGGCTTGTTAAAAAACTTGTCACTCACTATGCATTTCATAAGCGATGAGAGATCATCGCTGTAAACACTGAACAAAAGTATCAAAGTTCATTTGGCTTTCTTTAATGACCAGCAAACAAGAAGAAAAAAGAAAAATTTGACATAATATACTACTCATAAGGTTGCTGGAAACTCTTCGACAGCCCACAACCGGTTTCGCTGTCCTCTGGGCTTGTCCACGAGTTTTCGTCAACCTTATGTTCTACTTGAACCCAAATTGAACGAAATTAAAAACATCATCAACGAGAGCCTCAGCTGGGTTCCAGGTGAGTCTCCTGTCAAAACCAAACTGGTATGCAAATCAGTGTGTTTCGCCAAAAAGAAAACTACTTTCTGATGGTTGGATCTTTTAGAATCTTTCGACTCAGCCGAGATGAGTTCATTGCTTGCATGCAATTTATCGCATACGACGGATTATGTGAAAGCTTTTCGTTTCACGCTTTACAAGACTGTAAATACATTTTTATCCCCCAGCATGTCTTTTGGCAACATTTAATGCATTGTCTACCAATCTGAAGCGACCATTTTTTGATAGAATGTCCTGGAAGAACCTACTAATGAAAAGCGCCTAAGTGCCACTTTATTTCAAACGGAATTTTTATCGATGGGTGGATGGGTGGATATATGGATAGATAGCGAAGTTTGCAACATTATTTCATGGCGACTTAATAAATGTTACAACGGAACTAGAGGATATTTACCATTACAATCTTGATGAACTACCTTCAAGAAATTCCTCAACGGGGTAGCCAATTTCGGGGGGAGGTGGTTAATGAGGAACTTATCGTACACCTCCTGCAGCTACGCAATGGGACCCGAGTCGTGCATCAGCGTACAACATATGTTTCACCCCATCTGAGACAGAAGCATCAAATATACAACAATTTACGAGGTCTGTGTTTACGAAGTGCTGATGCAACATGGTGGACTGCGATTTAAAAAAGCACTAGTATCCTCCATTTGAGTAAACATTTAAGCAAACGTTGTTTGGCGCCATCTGTCAAGCCTTAAATTGGATGTAAAATGTAAGGTGATTTGGAAGAATATTTTTCATGCATAACAGCAAAAAAGATAGTTATCCACGACGTTATATGAATTGAGTTCTCATCCGTGGTATCAACCCAGGTTTCGTCGTCCTTAGCTTCCCTCCGCAATAAAATGGTGACGTTTCATTTAGAATGGTGCCATGGATTTATCTTACACTAAATTATCAGTCGAACCGAGTCTACTCCAGCTGAGAAAATTTTGCCGCCACAGGAGAAATTTACTTCAACAGTGCTTGCGATATCAATTGTTCAGTTTAGCGGTAGGTGAGTAGACATAGATTAATTGCTCTGAATGCCTTTCGTTGCAGTGCCGCTTTTTAGAGAACAACTCCTCAAACACGAGTAGTAAGATTTTTATCCCCAATGCTGGTTACGGGAAAATCATTCAATAGCGGGAAAAGAGGTTGCAATAGGGAAAATTTCCAAGTTACCAAAGCTGGCTTCAACAAAGAATGTTTCCTCCAGTGGATTCCCACGTGTGGAAGAGTATAGTAACAGAATCTGAACCTAAAAAGTCTGAGTAACTGCCTGCTTAAGAATTCAAAGCCATTTTGTTCAGTGGTGTTACCGCATGACACATCTAATAAAATCCAGGCGGTGTGGAATACTAGATGCCTGTAAAATCATCTTTTCTATCATTTTTCTAGAACATTATATATCACATATCATATCATATCCTTTACTCAAACTATGTACGCTGGACAGTTCGCTTTTCCGATGCAACACTGTTCGGATACGTTCCATTTGTTGCGAAAAAAGTGCAACCATGTCACTAAATACGCCTACCTGTATATCCTTCGGTATTCAGAGGTCTCTTTTCTGGAGAGACCAATGTGAATTTACCTTTAACTGCACCCTAACCCTAATGTTGGTCACTAACTCACGGCTCGCGTGCAGAGTTACTATTGAAAGGGTCGCTGGAAAGCGTGCTGTTCGAACCGCCTCAGATACGCACTACAGACAACTGAAATAGCTGAACAACAATTTGCGGTTTTTCGCCATGTGTAATCTTATGAGACGCACTCTATAAATCAGTGGACTAATTTTGTGCAGAATGCTTCTAGAAATTCAGAAGGGTTCATCATCGGTGGAAAAAATGGTATATGTCGAAAAAGAGAAAGGTTTTGCAATGTGTATACCAAGGATATTCGCTTTGTTTGTATGCTGAACTCCTCTAAGCATTCCGGTTGTGAATATGTACTTGTTAGCAATATCTCTCAGTGTTCTGATATCAAACGATCGGTTCGCAAACGTCAAGCAGCACTGACGATCGAGCGCTGATTATCATATTACTAGTGAAATGCGCTTTCATTAGGGTTCATAAAAACAAAAAATGGCTCTTGTACCATGCTTGATTCCACCTTTTACTGCACCCTAGACGTATTCAGCTTCGCTTACCTGTACTTCCACTGGCAAACACGGTTGCATTGAATCCATTAGCAACATGTTCAATCAGACTGAACGTTGTGAGCCGAAACACTTCCTCCTGAGACAAAAAATAAATTTATGCTATGGCTACTAGAATTCTGATGACCTACTTGCGTGGAGGTTTCGTCAAATGCGTGATCAAATGTGTATTCGCGATTACGATTTCGTTTTGATCGTAGGCCTCCATCCCCTTCATCCGTTGGATCGACCAAGGAAATCAGCTGAAGAGAAAATGTTTACAGAAATCTTGGAGTTATTAGTGCCCACGTTGAAATAGTTCAGATAAGCAGATGTTGCTTATAACGAATGGCTTATGTCCAGGATACCTCAAAAGTGTTACAAAGCAGGTTTGGTGAATTTCTTTGGTCAGGGTTGCCAAAAATGCTCATATAACAATTGGTTGTAAGCATTTAGCTTGGTCTCAGTATGTTGAAAATAATTGAAAATTT
>SJOL01006321.1:0-32137 GCA_004794785.1 Opisthorchis felineus | reverse complement strand
TTATTCAAGTGTGACCTGTATGGATATATCAACTATATAAGACGAGAAGCCCAAAAATATAATCGTATATCGATTAATTTGGCGCCATTTTTTAATCAGGCATTTTGGGTGCGTTATCTAAATTATTTTTTATATCACTTCTGCTTCGTAATACGCTGTAAACAGACTTATGCGTCTTACAGACCTAAAAGGTAATAAAGGCTTCATTTCAGCATCATTCCGTTAGAAGTTTGAATATTGCGCGTTGCCACAACCAAGCTTCTGCATATGCTACCAGGAACGTGCACGTTTCGGAATGCAAGTCAGTAGATATATGCTGCAGCTGCAGTAAATTTAGGAACCGCTAAAACTTGTGTCGTTTCAGCAGTAGTGTGAGGATCGATAATAACAACACCATAGCACAAACTGTTGTAAATCTATCAAATTTACCAAACATATATGGACGATTGAGTGTATTACCGTTTCAAAGAACTCTGTTGGCCATACACCTGCGTCACAAACATCTGGTCAACCTGAATCTATAAGGCAGAGACTGCCTTATTAACTACTCCTTAGCCCTAGGATGAGACGAAGAGTGTACACACCATGCATAGGTTCACCAGGTGCTTGGTCACATGAGTGCACTTGAATCTTGCAGAGAATCTGTAAATCCTTTTTGAGATTGCTTACTGTCCATCCAGTGGTTTCTCCTATCAAACGACAAAAATTGCATAAGCTTCTTGATAGGTGAACATTATCCCCTGTGTAACTTTAAATGATTGAACGAAAAATCAGCGAAATAAAGTGTAAACGTTTATCACCTGTAAACTTAGGATGCGTCAACAAATGCGAGGTTTTCTCTTTCAGAGCGAGTCTTTGTCAGTTAAACAATATCTTTAAATGTGATGCACGATGTTCACCACTTGGTTACAAATAGCTGCTGAGAAAATTGAAGGTTTAATGCCGCGACTATATAACATTCATCCCCTAATTTTTGCCAGTTGGAACAAACAGCCCAACATAACTTTGACTAGATTTAGAAGTCGGCAGACATGCAATAAACTGGTGCCGGTGATAATAGGTGTAATGGGTATTCTTCAGGTGGACACCACAGCCACAAAGTATTGCATAATTCAGGTGAGAAAAACAACCGACACTTCTGAGATGTACGGCCATCCAAACAGCGCATTCAAAGAAAGCACCATAAAATGAGTACACATAATAAAAAACACTGGTTATGGTTTTTTCAAATCCGGAGGTGGGGATAGCAGTTAGGTTCACCAAAAGGCTATTAAAGCAGTATCACTTACCAATGACTTGAAGAACCTGGGTTGTGGTAGTGCAAAGCAGTTGAGACTACCTTGCTGGCTGTTATTTCGATGACATACACAGAGAAGTACCGCATCCTGGTAAAAATGAGTTGCAACAAAACTCTCAACATTGTAACACCCTACAAAATTCAAAGCACCTCATCAATAAATATGTGTATTCGTTATCAGACCGACCAAAATTGGCCTTCTTCAACACCTTTGCCGCTGGTTTCCAACAGTGGTGGATTATTTTGCTCCCTTCTGAGTGGACGTTTTTG
Source organism: Opisthorchis felineus (assembly GCA_004794785.1). Classification (NCBI taxonomy): domain Eukaryota; kingdom Metazoa; phylum Platyhelminthes; class Trematoda; order Opisthorchiida; family Opisthorchiidae; genus Opisthorchis; species Opisthorchis felineus. The sequence continues at coordinate 30,570 of SJOL01006321.1, read as the reverse complement.
AGTTCATGGCCTTTTCAGCAAACAAGTGATCATATATAGCGGTTTCCATATTTATTCATCTGGGTCTAAGCTTTAGATAACTCATTGGTTAAGGTGCGAACTTACTAACCGAAAGGTCAGTGGTTCGAACCCGATCCTGGCATCTCGACGGCTCCCATCTGGGCTCGGCGGCCTCACACTATTTCAGCTTGTGTGCCACCTCTAGGTAGCATGGCAGCTTGTCACCAAAAGGGTAGATAGCACTATCATTAAGTACGCTTCTGAGTCATCGAAACAGATTAGGTTCACGTCTGCTTTATGAGCAAAACATTGACCAAAGAAGAGAAACGTATTCAAATGTCACAAAGGCACATTCATGCCTATCGAAGACCTGATGAATGCTCAGTAGTTAAGGGCTGATTAGTGATGTTTACTCGACTCACTAGATTTGTGTGTAACCAATTGGGGTTGAATGTTTCAGTCACGCTATGTTTTTTGGATCAAACTGGACAGTTTTTCATGTATTTTTTAAGTTATGGGCGCTCTTTTAACTCTTTTACTTATTTCCTGGTGATGAGCACTTTTTGCGAGGCCATTTTCATGGTTACCTTCTCATATATAGTTCATTCCTCGCATTGCAATACAGGTGTTAATACTTACACAAAATAGTCAGCACGATTCTGCAGCATACACCCCTAATGCTGTTTGTTCTCGAGTTATTTATCCTAATATTAATGTGGATTTTTACGATTCGTAAGAATACTATAATGAGGCTTCTTCTTCCGAATTTGAGTGATGAATACCGTTGAATCGTCTTTGCCGTGTAACTGATTATAGGCCTGAAGGTGTTCCAGTTTCTGCTTGGTCGGACATTAGGAGTCACGATCCTCCGCGGCCAGCAGTCCTAAATACAAAGAAGCTCTAAACACAATGGGGCATTGAGCGGTCCTCATTAGCAGATCCGCCACCTGTATTTATTCGTTTGTTTTGAGATTGTTTGTAGGAAGCTTGGCGGCACAACGGACTGCAAACTCATACACCAGGGTCAAAAACAATGATTGGTTAACTATTCCATCTGCGTTTTAAGCAATAATTGCCATTTATCTTTTCGCATCTGGGTGTCAATCCACGGAGCAGAGTTGTTAATAGTTACCAGCTGGTGCTTTGAGTATCAGCTGGCAGTATGCAGTTGGACTCTGGATTTTTAACTTGATAATATGCCTCACTGTATATTTTTTAAATATTACTCAGGCCGATTGGCTCTTTTTATGCAAAGCTCTTGATGCGGAACACCCGAAATTTACAAAGAAGTCAAATACGGCGGCGTATATAATTAGAAACTGGACCATCAAAATGTTCTTGACTAAGAAAAACGTCTTTGATTGAACCAAACCCCCCATTTCCTAAGATGCAGGGGACTTTACGTTGATTTAAATTTTTGGTTTGAATCTGCCCATATGTGCACACTGTCCGCTTACCCATCTGAAAAACTTCAAATTGGGTCACTAGCAGACTTTTTACTTATTTTTTCCTTAGATTTGAAGTGATTGTTTGTGCTTGTATGCAGAAGGATGCATCGCATACACGACGAGGTTGCTTGCTCACGGATAGAGGAAAGTATTCCAAATCTTCTGGTAAATGTAGTTATAATCAGGCTATAATCAGCTCAAGTTGCAGTGACTAGCTGACAGAAAACATAACGTCTCACTTGGTTGGAGTTTCAGAATGTTTCATCAGGCGTCTCACTTTCATCCTGGAACAACGTTGCATCATACTAATTAACGAACATGAAAACCACTGTACGATATTGTGTGGTATTATATGTCCGCATAAATGCTTCGTGTATTCTCTGAACTCACTTCGATTGAACTCTTTTTTCATATCTGATCGAGGTTTGACAATTTCAACTACATCAGTCGCACCGAAATTACACGGCCACCTGTTTGGCAAGCCGCGCTCAAATGACTGTGTTCCATATCACTTAGAAATTATTATAGCTCTCACCGTCTTAGGCTTTAAAACCCGACACACCGAGGAAATCTCCTTAAGAAATATGTAGATAGCCACGGTTGTTCACAACTAATAACAGCAAAGATGGTACAAGTATTTCAGCGTCTATTAGACTTGCGATAATGCCAAGCTATGGTGCCGGTATTAACTTTTGGGTACATCATCTTTTGGCTGTGGCTATCGGCAAATTAAGTCGAAAGTTGTCCAATAATTCTCCGATACATGCTTTCTGATAACCTTTCGTGGGACCATTATCTTTTCACCAAAAATTGAAAACACAGTGGAAGTCTTCAAATAAGTTCAAAATTCCGTCCATAACTTTAAAAAGATTAACCTTAAACATCAACAAGATGGCATGTTACGAATTGTTTGATGGGTGCTAGTCTGGGGAATTCTAGTGCTCCATACAATAAGGTGATGAAATGCTGGTAACTCAGGTACAGTAAGTTATACCCAAGCGTTTATTAGTAGTTAGTGTAAATTTTCTTCGGATTCCAAGAATAATATTCTTCCACATTTTAATAAATAACTACCCAAAAGCACCGCACTGTCATAAAAAATATAAGAATTTTCCTTCTCCCTTCAGTTTCGAATTCGAAACTTATTGGTGTGGGGCGGTTCCATAGCCCATTTAAAGAACTCGCATCACCCTAGAAAAATGTGTATATAATAGCATGTAATATGATAATGTATTGTATGTTATATAGAATACATAATCGTATAATGAAAACCAAATTGTGTAGCCCGTTGTAAATGCAGGTTATTTCCGCTATCCACTGCAGTGTAAAACCTTTGTGCTAACGACTATCAGTTGTTTTCAAGTATTTAGATTGCAGGTAAAATAAACTTTCTGCGCACTTTCTAGGATTAAACGATAAATTCAGAAATTGATAAAATTACAGGCCAAAAATATCATTACGTTGCCGGTAAAAATGTAACCGTTATTCTAGGAAGCATTCATTCCTTCTGTTTCTCCTAAGGAGCAGACCTTCTAGAAGGGTTTTACTCACATCAAACAAATTTTGAAGTCAGTTTCAAATTTTACCTTGCTGTGCAAAACCTATAAAAATAGGAACACAGAAAAGCATTCATGCTCTGGTTTATCCCAACCAAATGTCCCAACAAAAATAACAGTGTCCCTTACTAATCTCAAATCGGATTCGCACTCATAACGTGGCAGACAAACGTCAAATTTGATACATGAATGAGTGGTTAGTATACAGTTGACGTTTATTTCAAGCTGATTTTCAGAACGTTATCGGTTCCACAACCCGCTCGCAAAATGTGGGATGAAGGCACATTTCTGTGTTATAAAAACTTTATGTGGCATATACATAGCGTGGGTTATTGCAACTATGAGTCTAATTCACTGAGTCCACGAACGCAACGACCATTTAGGGGTGTTGCTGAATAGCATTAACTATAGGTGGTGTAAAATCTTATATGCATCTATTCTTTACTCTGAGTACTCCTAAGAGGCTCGATTCCAATAAATACGCGCTTTGCAGCTGTTACGCTGTAATTCAAGTAAGCTTAAGCAAGACTTGCATAGTAATCTGATTTGGTGGGTATTTCAAGTGCTCCATAGAGCGCAGTAGATGAGGTTGAGGCTATTAGCAACACATCATCCGCAGCGGCTTCCATAGTATGACACAACTTCTTAAACAAAGACAACTCAAAATGGTGTTTGGTATTTGAATGCACTTATTGCGGCTGATTCTCGAAATTTTGACTGTTTAAGGTTATCTTGCTATTTGTTAATAAATGTTAGTAGGGCCAGTTTGTCTCAGGTCTCACTAAAATTTTTCGTGCCATGGAGGTTTTCGTTATATTGTCTGCTTTTCATGAGTCTTACACGTTTTAATCAACAAAAACATGCTAAATCGCTGATTATCGCAACCAATCTTTTTTCCTGGTTCAGCTGTGGGTTCAGCATCCGCGCACCATGATGGTGTTACGTTCGGTCAGCGCAAGCACTCGTCCCATTGGGTGCCCCTGAAACTTCTGCACAGCAACAGTCATTATTCGTAAGACTTGACTCCAACTTTTTTGTATTCTTTTGCCTTTCGGTGGATGCCAGCTACTGTTGTTGTGCCAGGGATTTTGTTTTCCACTTTTACTAACAGCCGAATATGTTTCAAGAAATGTGAGTTGTCCCCAGTCCTGGCGCATAAAAAGGTTTCTGTGAACATGGATCTTGAAAATACATCCTCAAGAAAGACAAGTGTTATTCACTGGCATAAGGTTGTGCTGGCGGACCATTCTGCTACGGTGACCAGATGCTGGCTATGATGACTGGCAAACAACAGAAGCGGTCAAAACTCTTCTGACTAAAACGTGAGGATTGGAGTTCCTAGTAGCCTTCTGAACGTTGAAAGTGAGTGTTTGGCGAATTTTACCACTGAAATTAGGGGGTACTGAACGTCATTTACAGGCTTATTTGTTTTCTGCGCGTCTGTCCTCGTAGTTCTTAATTATGGTTAAAGCAGTAATTTTACGCGTTAAAGGCGTACCTCAAGTGCTTCTAAAGGTAAAATATAGTCAACTTATCAAAGTACTGAACTATTTTAAGGCCATGGAGCTTGCTATAGGAGACCCAAGCCTCTTTAGGCCATGATAACAACCTTTGAGTATCGAGCAGTAGCAAACGTCCACTGCTGAAGTGGAACTCCAAAATAGTTTTCATCCCCAACCTTCGTATGATCTTGAGGTGCTTTACAGAAGAATGAGGGGATGGCACGGCACACAGGTAATAAATGGCACCTCTTCTTACTTACTAGCGTGCTCATTATCACTAGAGAACTATAAACTATCAGAGGTTTGTCTAAACGTTGAAAACCTAAAGCATGCCCTTCACCAGCATTCCATAAACTTTGGAAAATCACCGAAAGTTTGTTAACTAAATTTACAATGTGGATAGCTCCAGAAAAAGGCTTCTTGACGTGCAATAAGTGGTTTATTTCTGAGACAAGCATACTTTTTCAAAAATAAACATTTTAAATCTGGAAGTTTATACAGAATATGTCCAATTTGAGAACAGATCCACGAGGTTCCTGCGTAAGTAGACTTCCTAGTAAAGTTTTTAATTTTGCCTTTTATGTGAACCTCACAATATCTAAATTGATGGCGTTTTACTCAATTCTGGTCACTTTTTGTGTAAGCGTAATGTTGTTTGTACAATGAGTTTGTGGATGCATCCAAGCGTGTTTAGAGTGATTATGCTGGGGTGCTTTTACCAACACACGCAGAACGGTAAAAGCTAAAAAGAGGCTTCTGCTCCAAAGGTAGTTTGGTGTGCATAATTACAAATGGTGCACAATTGCGCAAATTTTCCAACATTCTGAAATGCTCATTGTGCCGTGCAAATTTTGAATGGACCTTAATGTTAGGATGGCAGGTTTTGAGCTCAATCATACGTAAAATTGTGTGGGTCAAAGACCCATGGGTTCTACTGGTCTTTGGTAAACTGACATCTCGCTGTATAATTCGTTCACAGTACTTATTTAAAAAGTTCTATTAGATGTTCCCTAAACGCCATTCTGAGAAATTCAACGTGTTGCAAGCTGTATGGAAGAATATCGGCTTACCTTTGGCCACCAAAGATTTCGCTCCAGCGGTTTCATGATACAATTAAGTCCATAATTATACATTGCACCGAACATCCATCTAAGTCCTGGAGGTACCTGTTAGTTCCCAGGCTTTGATCACACACGAAGTGCTCTTAATTTAGAAACAAAAGTAATGGGCCGTTTTCAAATTTTAAACAATCGTATCACACTACCTAGTTCAGGCTAAACGACGTTCTTTTTTATCAACTTATTAGGCGTGCGGATTTAGGTAGCATATACTGTGGTATATTGCTGGATAGGCTACATTTTGGCTAGACCGCCGTGGTGAATCTTTTCAGAAGAATGAAAAACCCTGCAGAAATTCTTTCAAAGGTATTTTGTGGAAGAAACACGTGCTAACTGAACGGAGAGCCTGCAGCTTCTTTCTAGGTTTGTACTTAGCAGTTATTCTTCAAAAATGAGTAGTCTCCTGGCGTTCAGCAGTCTCTTAGAGAGTTTAAGATGAAGTCCGAGTTACTCAGAGATTGAGGGAAAAATAATTCGTGTTACTTTTCGCTGCCTGACCAGATAAAGAGGGTGTTAAAAGTTCCCAAGATCAAGTATTTAGATTAAACTGCCTGCCTTGTTTTTGCAACTGTGAGTACACTATATCCCACAGCACCGCGACGAAAAAATAAATAACCATTCTCTTTAGAGTTACACCACGGGGTGGCAGGCAATATTACAAACACTTGGCTCGCTACACACTCCAAAAGTTTGTTACCACCACCTTACAACTTCACGCAGCCGAAGCTGTGGCAACACAGTAGGGGGTGTATCAAAGCTGAAACAGTTTAAAATATCAGCAGATTACTTAATTGTTCTCCTTTTTAGAGGAACGACAATTGCCCCTTTTTGTGTTCGGAGAACATTACACGTGCTACCTCCCTTACTCAGCCTGTTTTGTACCAAAACATTTACATGGCAACATGAATTTCCTGCTGTTTTCTGATCGAACTAATAAAAACTGCAGACAAATTCACTCTAACTGCGTGCTGGTGCATTCTTCCCACCTGATACAAAGTTGAAAGATAATAATCATAATTACTTGATACGATAAATCGGCCATTTCCAGTTTTCACATAGTCAACCCGTCCATCAAAACCAAATCAGAAGCCACGGTTTGAATGACACTGGAAAGGTATTTGGCGTTAGATTCTTGAATTCTTAGACTTTATGACAAGCATTCTCTCACTCAGCTATTGTATTTGTACTTTTTTTCTACCTATGATAGTCAGTCTCATTATAATTATTTCAGTTAGAACTTCAAGGTTCTAACTAGTTCTGTATGACTTACGTTTGTAGGATTTTATAAGAATAAGGACAGGCTAGTGAAAGAATGTTGAATGCGTTTCAGCAACGCGATATTTACATTATCTTTGCGTCTGTGCACCATGTGTTGTCAGAAAACAGTACATAAATGTAGTATGAGACTTGCCTTCTCATCGACTCTGTAACAGGTTCTTAAGGCATTATTCTTAATTTCTTCCGTCGACATCGGTCGAAGACGGACGCAGATCGTGAGATTTTGTTCAATACTTGTAATACTTTGCTTTGATGGCATGACATTGATTTACGTTTTTTCACATGGTTTGTTAATTTTAAAATCGCGTTGTTTATATTCACGCAAGGCGAGCAGTGAATTGGATTATTCAAACGAATCTCAGTTTCAAATTTCATAGGTTTCTAACATATCGAGTGAAATGAGGCTTTCTCGCGATCAACGGTAACTCTGGACTACGGCCAAAGTGCGCCGGGAAACACTGAAAGTTAATATTTGGTTTCCTACACATGTGGTTGATTAGTGCCGTTGTCGTGTGTTTCAGGCGTTTAACATTATTCCGCAAGTTCTTTGGTGGTTTAGCTTTCTATTAGATCAGTCAGTATTATTCTCGTTCAAGTGGCAGACAACAGACGAATCGAAGTCTCATGAACTGAAGTAAAGTATGAGGATTTTTGTCCAAGCATCCCGGTTAAATGTGGTATTATCTTTCATAATTCTTCGGTTCACCTCAGTGGCACGTGTCAAAAGCGATCCAACTTCGCTGTTTGAGGTCGTACCGTCAGTACCAAGAATGCTAATACAGGGCTTTATATAAAAAAGCACATACAAGCGACACTCACAACCGGATTATATAAATATCGTTGTTCAGTGCACGTGTTCACCGTAACTTTGTAGATTTACTTTTTCTACCCTCGCTTCATAGTTACGACCTGGATAGAGATTCGCCGACAAGCTCCTAGTTAAGCGAGGTATAAACATCAGGCTTCTTCAGGCATGACAACAGTCTGGGGCATGAAATCATGTGTCTCAAATTGCGTTTCGTAGTCGGTAGATTTGACTCTGGCAACCGTCTTCCTACCGGACCGTTCGAGAGGCTTAGCGGGTGCCTCGGCAGAAAATTTTGTCACTTGTTCTGGAACCAGTTTGGCGTAGGGTATGTGGAGTGTCTAGAAATCCACGTCAATATTACGTGGACACGCCTCAATAACCAAACGAACTATAACGAACACCCTGTAATTAGCTCCTTTGTGATTGACCTGGAGGGACATACTTGAAGAAGGCCTTATATCTGAGCCCACTGCAATATTCCTTTACTTAATATCCTCCGGACACAGACACTGAGCATACCGTACACTTCAGTGACTACTGCTTTTCGCGTTGACGTCCACAGGAAATGCGGTAACTCCAGATCTCACACACTTCTTTCCGTTGGGGAAAGGAGACATTCCCAAAAATAGATCGGAAAGGTCGCCGGCGTGGACCGAAATTGGGGCTCTCCTGTGACGGAGCCTAAGCTCATCTCAAGTATGAGGGAGTGACACAGGTTAACTTAGAAAAATCGGGATGCTGTACTGCGACCGATGTCCTTTGTTGAACAACTAAGCACACCACTCGAAATTTAACACATCCAAATACAATCCCGTTTATTCTGCCACATGTGAGCTTTAAGGGCGAGGATAAGAAAAATATCAAGCTGACGCACTTCATCGGACACTTTGACCCTCTTGCAATTATTCTGGTCTGAAAAATCAATTTTGGCAGTCATGATTGGAGGCTACTGATCGATGGCGCCTGTGGTTATATTTTCACGTGGTTGGATTCTATGGAAAAGTTATATACACATGGAGTGTCTACGTCCGGACTACCTTCCAACTTTTATTCTGTCTGTTTATATTTGATCTTTCGGTTGGGGCCGGATATATTTTTAGGGCCCCTTCAGATGATTTTGATACGAACCACTCGATTGACCTCGGGTCCACTCATATTTGATGAGTACCCACGATCCGCTCGCTAACTAGAGATAAATCAAATGACCAATCGCAGGCGCCGAATTACGGCGAAGTGGAACCCCCTACCACCCCGCAAAACTGAATAAGCCGCTCTAACTCCACGAATTAAGATAACAATTACATGACCTCAGAAGTGGCCTCACGCATTCTGGTATCTATCTCACCGACAGTGCCCACGTGCCAGCGAGACTAAGCAGGCTGCCACCCCAGAAAGTAAAAAGCATCACGCAAGAGCATTATTCCGTATAAGGCTTGAACGTCTCGATCCTAGCAGTTCTCTGAAGTCCCTCCACATGACTCCAAAAACACTCCATGAAGCCGAGGGTTTTGTGGGAATTTTTTAGCCCCAAACACTTTTACTTGCTGACAATAATATTATTAATGTTTACTTCAAGCTGGCAGGTGGTAAACTGTTAGGCATGACCATAATGGTAAAGCCATAATAAATGCATGACTAATAGGGTTTGCGCATACTCAGGATTGCACAGAAACGGGATAGTCACACAGATAGTGGGTAGTACCCGGCACAGATGCGGTCATGCCTAAACTGACAGGATCGAAATGCCGTGAATATTGAAGGCGGATAACCAGAATTATTAGGGTTTTCCTATCTAGTGGGGAAAATCATGCTTCGGCAAGACTCTTTACAATTCGAAGATGGCAGGCAAAAACACGATGGGAAAAGGCAAAACTAAGGCACCTTGCCTGTTACGTATCAAGAGAACTGCAAATTTTGGAAATTGAGGGACAAAAACGACGAATCTGGTTAAATAACCGGTCAACTGGAACTAAAAACTAAAATCATTGCTGAGGCTATGTGACCGTGGACAGTGTAGTTTAACGCCTGGGTCACAAAAACCGTAAGCAGGGATGACGAAGTGCATGAATTCGCAATACTAGTAAATGATTGTTTGAATATCAGAATCACGTTTTACGGTGGATTTGTATCGACTCGCTGGCATCGCTGTTGGGGCAGAGTAGGGTGTAAAAGTTACCTGGGAGACTGAGATAGCGCTAACCAACTTCTGTGGAAGCCAATCAAAAAGCTGTCCATTACGCCGTCTGAAGACTGCTGCATGGGATGAGGAATCTTACGCAGAATACAAATCTGCTTTGTCGTGTCTAGACGTTTTCAATGACTGCGCTGGGTCACTAATGGGTCCGTGGTTTACATTCCAACAGGATTGGCATTCTGACCCTTTTTGGAGTGCGTCCTTTCAATCGAAGGAGTACAGTTCTATCGGCCGTGTTGGTTATCCTAGATAGCTCCACTATGTTCAACTGATGAACCTCTGGTTTAAAACTGCCTAGGATCTCATAAACTGCAGACTCACCAATTTTTGCATGCAGCTTTACTTGAACAAAGGCCGCTGATCACCAAGGAACAACCCACACTAGGGAGACTCGTCAGTCTATATCTTACGCGTCAATCGGTAGATCTGTGAACCACTCGAATTTTTTTCGAAAGTTTAGTTCACAGAATCGTTCGTCTGATTTGCTCGATTCTGCGCTGGTTCCATAGGGATTAAGCCTTCACCAGCCTTGAGCGGTTCCGGATAAAAATTCCGTGAGTTCAATCAGGTATACCCCAGAAAATCCTCACGCCTGTGGCGTTCGGTTGACGACAGTCACGAGTAGGCACTCGGAGTTGACGGTAAAAAATTAAGTCAGAAAACACAAAGACATCAGCACTAATGGTTATGATAATATTTATTTTCAACTAGTGCGCGACATGCCATTAGACATTACCACAATGGCAGTCTGAATAACGGTGAAATAGCCACTAGTTACGGGAACTTAGAATTATCTCAAGGTTCTAAAGTCGCATGAAGATAGGTATATTTCAGAACAAATGAAGACTCCAATAATGACACGCTCTAAGCTCTGAGGACGGCAAAACACGGGTAACATGAGGGCAATATGGTGGAAAATTGCGGCTGACGGAACACCGGACTTGTGGATGAAAAATCAGCATCGCTGGGACATCTCAAAATTGGCACCCGAGGGTTCTGCTCCAATAGAGATCATTGTTTCAGAGGCTTTGAGTGGTTGAGGTTTCAACGCAAGCCGCAAATGGCAAAATGGGCATAATAAACCGCACTTAGGTGGGGTGGAGTTAGAACACAGGTTAAATGTGGGTAGTCTCCATGCTTAGGAGGGGTATGAAAGGTCTTTGGAGGACCTATCAGGGTACCCAAAGGCCTTTCATCGCACGGAGCCAAAGTTACGTCGCATAACTAGAAAGCGGAGCTGTGAGGAGAACGGGCCAACGGTGCACCAAGATAGCTAGCAGTTTGGGGTTTTGGTATACATTTGTTGGACTAGGACGGTTTTGTTTGCACTTGATCGTGAAACAGCAAAGTTATGTTGAACTAGGAGCGGGCTGTTAGACTTGGCGTGACATTCGCAGCACTGTCATTGTGGCGTCCTACCTTGATTCACTGCTTCAAAGTCATCATGGTCACTGGCCAACTAAATATCTTTCGCCAGCAAGTATGATGAGGATGGTTTTTTTGGAGTGTGCTGTCCACAGCTTAAGTCACTGCAGCCACAAAGTGGTCGGTAGGCCCAGTGCGCTAGAACTTTTCATAGGTGGCCATGTGAACGTTAAACAGTCTCTCACTAGAAAATCTGTGAAACGGTAGTCACATGACAGTACCCGAGAGGTTTGTGCCAGAGGCAATTTACCACCCAGCGAGGGCTAAACACAGCAATGAAGAAAATAAGGCCGTGGATTAGTCCTAATCAATAGAATCTCTATTCAATATGTTCCGAGGAACAGCAGAAGAATGTTGCCGCAGAATGTAATTGAAGCATGCGGGCATTGCTCTGCGGTAGGCGTTGGTCACGTTTTTTCCGCGCCTTCAGTAGTTACGCAAAATAAAGCGAGCGCCTGGCAAGCCATTTTTCCATGATTAAGATTTAAAACGGTAGGGTGCCGCATGCCGACCGTCAAATGTCAAGCAACCAGCTAACATAAGCGGCTACCTTTTGGTTACAAATATTCATCGCTGTTTATGCCAAATCCTAGGATAAAGCGGAGGAAAACCTTAGGTGTCTAGACAGATGAACGGAACTGGTTCTTCTTTATAGGTTTCGACTCTGGAGAATAAAATGAGCATTTGTTGGAGTCCACTTTTGAGGTTGTTCCTTTTTCGTTTTATAAATGTTATGCTCCAGCACGGCTTAAGGGTTTTGCTGATCTCTTTTGTTGGACGGTCCTGCACTTATAATGTTTCTACGACGACACGGATGGCCTAGATCAAAAGGATTTGTGTGCCGCAGCTGATCGCCTTATGAGAAATGGTGAACCCGGGGCACTCCTTCCATACTTATCCTTTGGATTATTTCCACTCGGCATCCCTCCCCATGGATTGCAGCTCTGAGACAGGTAATCCGTACTCAGTCACAAATTCTAGTCAAATTACCCATGTTATTTGTGGTTCACCGTCGTCGCGGTCTTCGTGTTTGCCGTGCTTACGTGATGCCAAATTTGGCAAGACCGCATTTGCACTTAGATACACCCACATCTGTACAACCACATTACTTCTGTGGACTTGTAATTTTTTGTGTTTTTTTACAATTTTTTGGACGGCGCAATTATGGTCTTGTTCATCGGTGTGCCAACAATCAGGTGGGAACAGACCTTAGCAAAAGTGGAATGAATATTGGCAGCTAACCGCTGAAAACTTCAAAGAGGCAGTGAATCAAAGGTACTTTTAATACAAAAACTACTCCGGATGCTTCCAAAACTCTCTGCTTACTATAGATGCTTCCCTTTTTTAGCATGGTTGTATGATCGGGACCCTTTTAATTTCGGCTCACCAAACCAAGCACCCCCCATTTAGTGTGACGCACCCCATAAGCCTGGGGATTTCCTGTGTGCAACTAGTGGGGCTTGCCGTACTTGGATGCCAGAGGCCATAAAAAAAGCCAGATATGAAGCAGAGCAGAGCAGACTAAATTTTGTAATAATATATTTATTTCCCAACTTGTAGGGAACACAACAATTGAGGCATGACGGGGTCGTTACAGTCGGAAGGTAGCAAGTATCAGCACAACGGGGGAAGCGAAACCAAAGAGACAAGCTCATCACGCGATAGGTAATCGTGAATTGTGGAAAGCAAAAAACTAGAACAGTGGGGCATGAGCTTTAACAAATTAAGCAATGGTTGACTTAGGCTGAAATTGTAAATCGTTTCTGACCATGCGTGGTCTTGGACGGTTCAATTAATGACGAGCCTCACGAAAAGCTCCAGTGGATATGAGGAGGTGGAAAAAGTTGCAGTGCACACATATGGCAAGTTTTGCCTCAAAGTATGGTTTACATTGGAACTCAGCAGACTAACTGGTGTCAGAGGAAAACCAGGTGCAAAAGGGATTTTTGAGAGAGGTAGCGCTAATGCATAGAGCCAAACGGGCACCGAAAATTTGGACTGGGTAAGATGAAAGTGCAGCGCAAACCCGAGATGGTTAGATCCATACCAGGGATTCATCGAATTGGAACGAACTCGTCTTAGAGGCAGTTGGGGCCAGGTTAAATATTTGTTCACCTTTGCAAGCAACAGAACAGTCGAGAGTGGGGCAAGAATAATAATAATAGGTTTATTTCCCAACTTGTAAAGGACACGCCAATAGAGGCATGTGTGCCATCAGACTGGGTATGGCAGTGTCATGCCATAATCGCACTCACATATTTCGGTTTCTGGAAAGCCCTTTACCGAACGTTGACGCTGATCGGACGGAGGATTAGGTTTCCTGTGGCGGCCGGATTTCGGTAAGACAAAAAGACTGGCACAGTTGGATTCAAGCCAAAGCAGAATCACAGGGCATTTTGGTCTAGTTAAAAGTTCATGTGGATGTAAACCGGGGATCATGCAGAATGGATGGTGGCCATACCGAGCGTTTGGAGCAGCTACTGCCCAAGGCTGAAGCTTGGGCAATCGAAGGGAATGGGATGATATCAATAGAGTCCGGTGAGTGTGGGAAGCTATGGGGTAAAATTCAGAGGTTGATGACAGCGAGCCGAAGGAGCAACACAAGTGAATTTGTGTTGGCTGATCTGGCAAGGAATGACTAGCTGAGGTTGCCGATGTAGTATGGGGATAGAACAGACCACTATATGTAAGCTTCTGCTTGGCGAGTATGAAGTGCTTTCAGATAGCGACACAAGAGGCCAGTATTGGTGGTAAGGGTTGTGCCTCGTGCCTAGCAATGAGCATCGGTCGATCAGTAGACGTAGGGCCATGGCAAAAGTAGTTGCGTGATTTTGGAAAGGCGAGGGTTTAGCTGACACGGTGGTGAACAGGGAAGCTGGCCTTTGAACTGATTGGAGGTAAGTGACTTGGTTATACAGGGAAAGATGGTAGCATTTTGTAGCTCATTGGCAGAGTCCCATCAGAGGCACTCGATTGTGCAGAAGAAGATTATTGTGCTGATGGTCAGCAGACATATATAGAATGGTTGAGCGAGAACTTCCAAAGTAATGGACAGGGACTGTACTCTGCCTTGTAGGTATTACGTGAAGTGGATAGGAGGACTAGACTATGGGTCACCAGTCACTGATTCACTACTGGCAGCTCGATCAACGAGCATTGAGTGGCGAAAATAGCCAATAAGCGCTAGCGATAAATACTAGTATTCAGTGATTAGTAAGGTCTTTAAAATTTATGAGGATGTGATTACCTCCGGGAACAGGAGTTGCGAGCGTGTGTGTTATGTCGGGCTGACGATTTTGACTAAGTGTTGTGCAACCCAACTAAGACAAAGTTGGCAACAGTTTTGCACGCCAATGTAAGCCGTAAGCGTCTCCAATTATCTTCAGGTTATCCCATGTATTTTTAAAATCACATTAAGGGACAGTTTCCCTACACATGTATTTTGTAGCGTTGCCAGATAAATGGCAACCGAGAAAAGTCCAAACCAGCAGCTACATAGGGACAACAGTGGTGCTCTTTCGTGAATTTCCTGAACCAAAGCCGGCCTCACAACCGCCGACGACGAACGAAACACCAGTGATACCAGAGGAAAAGCGGGTAAACGAACACATCTTGGTACAAGGTAACAGAGCGAACCTCCCTGTAGAGCGCACCCGACCACCAAATGAGGTCTTCATCCCCGTGCATGCTGCAAGATCTTTAAGGCGGCAAGCCGCAAAGCAACCATAACTGCGCCTTGTGCATTTACAGGGAAATTCAGCCACTAGATACCTTACCACGTTGGGGGGAAACCCAGGTCTGTAAAACAGCTTTATCAGTTCAACCAAGCAAACAGCCTCTGGAACAGGTAGGTCGTGAAGGCGAATGAAAAGCCAGCTACTTTTCGGGGCATGAAAGTAAAGTGGAAATGTTCAGAGCAGGTGCGATACAGCAGAAGGACGATGGGACGTTGCCATGAACCGCCGTGTAAAGAGGAGGCGCACCTAAATGTTGTGTATGCATGACGTAGTGGGATGTGGAGCTAAACAAGAAATTCATCCATCGCGCATCTTCAGACCGACTATTTTATGTGCGTGCACTGCGTGTGCTCAAAGGATTTAGTATGGTCCTAGAGCATCATTAGATGGTGTGTCCGTTCTCCGCCTTAGATCGTCCGCGTGGAGCAGACGGTGAATTTCAGCGGTACCTGGATAGCACGGTACCTGGCAGTCTTGAACACTGCATACCAAGAAACCCTTTCTTTGAAAATAACCGTCTTTGATTAGAGGAAATATGAATCGTCGCCGTCAGCAAACCACAGGAAGTTTCTCAGAGGTTCTGCTGAACTTTGCACACACCATACATGGTTTGTCTTCAATAATCATAGCTGCTAAACATTTTTACTTCCGGATTAGAAGAACTGATAACACGTAGATCAGCCTTTAAAAAGCCATATTTCTTGACTGTATGTGCACCAAAAATTCTCTCGTGTTGTTTTGTTCTGGCAATAATAACCTTTTCCCCCATTATACCGGCAAACGTAATCAGGCAAACTGGTAAAAAAAGACAGGGTAAGACAGGCACTCTCCCTTGAAAAGTGGCCCAAGCATTGGTTCATTAATTGCTTGGGTGAACTCCCTCTTTTTGCAATTCTTTGAAAAGTGAAAGCTACCATCTTACCGTAACGTGAGTGGGAGGTTCTAGAGGTGTGCCGGTGAGAAGACGCGGCTTATGCCCGAGCCATATGGGCTCGCTGCAAATCTGTCAGATGTAAGCTGGTTGATTGTGCCAATAGAATAGAGCGACAATGCTGTGCTGTTTTACGTGGCGTAAACCGCAAGAAATGAGAACCACAAACTTTTATGTTGTGTGGTCTTTTGAAATCTCGCAGGGCAGCAGAATGTATCATTGAGTGCTACAATCGTGGAACCCCAAAATGTGGTAGATTAGAAAACCGATAAGCCACACGGTCCCACTTCTTGGACCAAAACAGAACGCTACCAAACTTTTGCTCAGTGAGAATAAGTACGGGGAGAATTGCTATCTCCCAATAGCTTAGGGAGTCTCGGATTGTTTGTCATACATTGCAAGGGCCAAAACCAGATCGCAGGTATCGCCTGCTTGGTTGGGTTAGCATCCCATCAGTCGACTCACACACTGCGAAGGGTTCAGATCCAAGGTAGCTTTTGGGAACTCAGACTAGCAGCTGCGCGCTGACAACTATGAGACCCATACTTAATGATGGGCATTAAATTCTCTTAGAATCTGATAATCTACTTGGTTTTATGACGTCTTAGTTTAGGCATTGTAGGGTAACAAGAGCTGCTGGACAGTGACATAAGAATAAGGGCGAAAAAACGCTCGTAACCCCGGGACTACGCCATGAGTCATCAAGCTGGTTGGGCTGATGTTGCTTTTCCCGGTCCCGTTGGTGCTGTGGAACCTGCGGTAGCGAAGGTTGACGTTTTTGTGTAGTAGAAAAGGGTTCGTACACATAAAACACTACAGTAGATGGGTAAAGAAGTGTCAATTTGACAGAATTTTCGCTTATCCCATTTATTGTATTCCTGTTTCAATTCTTGTGTCCATCTTAACATTCTGCTTTATTTCCAATTCAATTCAAGCTACATTCATTGGGGCTAAGAAAAGTTGGAAAGCAATATGGTTTTTGTGTAAGAATGCAGATTCACACCACAACGGCTGATATCCGAGGCGGTGGAAATCACCAAGCATCATAGCGTGAATAGAATCGAGGGTGTGGAACTGGCGAGCGTATGGAAAGCGGTCTCAGATAAGCCGAGTTGACACGTGACTGTGTGGTTGTCAATTCACTTAGAATCATTAGCAAAAACAGGGGGTGGAAATCCTAACCCGACCAAAGGTCACGGAATCCCTCTTTCTTACGCAACTATCGTAGCACTAGCTCATCCAAACAGACGGACGAAAAGTGCAAACGACGTTCATCACGTGAACCAAAAGCACTAGACCCTAAGCTCGACCCAAATCCATTTAGTTTTTCCCATCAACTTAACACTTGGTGACCCACCCTAACACACAAAATCCTAGGCCAACACCTAACACAGATTAGCTTGACGTAGCTGATTGGTTCTCCTTCCGACTTAAATCTCGACCAACCTCGTAACCTAGTCACTTGGCCTGACGAAGCTTTTGTGTCAAAAGCGAAACGTTGCCCAGCAATAAGTCTACCCATTGTTACCAAACTTTTCCGAAAAAGGGAATGCAGTAATTTCGTTCCAGAAGGGCTTGATAAACAATCGGTAGCTTTTTAAATGAGCAACGTTTCGATTTTGACACAAAATGCTTCATTAAATCAAGTAAGCAGGTCATCAAATTGGTCAGGTTTTAGGGCAGAGGGGGGACCAATCAGTAAGACGTCTTCACATTGGCGCACTAGATCAGTGTTCAGTGTCAGTTAACGGCTTTTTTTGGTTAATGTGTTTGTCAAAATCTTGTGTTGATGGGCCGGGGGAGTTTCAATGTAGTTCGGGTTTGGTTCCTTAATCTTTCGCTTTAAGGTGCTATAACTGATCATTAATCGCGGGTGCCAGTGTTAGTCTCCGTTTGTAATTTTGGGCTTGTGAGTGTTACGACAATTTAGGTGTGGGAGAAGTGGGTGAGGTTAAGTGCAATTCAGATGATGACCACCATTTCTGATAACTGTAAACCAACGCGTGTCAGCTTGACTGACCCACAACCGTTTTATACATGCTTGCTAGTTCCACGCCTTCTATACCGTTAACACTGGGATGCTCGCAGATTTCTACCGCCACGGCCATCAGTCTCGGTGGCGTAGACCGTAGTCCTTGCCTCAAAACCTCAACATTTTCTAAATCTATTTTATGCTCCGTGTCCAGCGCATGTTCCGCCATTGTCGAGTTTTTCATTATCGTTTGAGATCCATCTGAGTTTTTAGGCGGCCCATTTATTTTCCTCCCATGCTTTCCGGTTCTGGTGTAAACTTCCCTGGCCGTCTGTCCTATATAGACCGAAATGCAGTCGTAAACACAGTCCACGGTTCTGTTTGCTTAGAGGCGTGTAATGACCCTGGGCACAGGGTGCTTACTAAACACGGAGAGCGATTGAAGCACGTCGAAGTGGAAGATTAAGGAACCAAACCCCAACTACTTTGGCAATCCCCGAGCCCATCAACAGAAGGTTTTGGCAACCACACTAAGCGATAAAAGCCGCTAACTGACACTGAACACTGATCTGGTGAGCTAACATGAAGACGTCTTACTGACTGGTTCTCCGTCCGCCTTGAAACCCGACCAACTTGCTGACCTGCTCACTTGATCTGATGAAGCATTTCGTTTCAAAATCGAAAAGTTGCCTAATTTAAAACCACCGATCTTTTATCAAGCCCTTCTGAAACGATGACTTCTTAGTTGGTTCCAAACTTTTTCCGATTGGTTGAGAATGCCGGAATTTCTTTTGGCGCTGGTGAATTCGAAAGAGTTGCGTGTTCCTCCAGGCCAGGGATGCGCTGTACAATAAGCTGACGGGTTCTGGTTGCAAAATTTCTCTAGTCCTAGAAGGCTCCGATAAGTACTACGTTAGTTAAAAGCTCTTTAAAAACAAGGCCACTCTTAGAACGAGTTTTGCCTTACTTGTAGGCGGCCGCGCTTGTGGGTTCTCCTGAGCGACTGGTCCTTCAGGTGAGCCTGTATTCTCAGGTTAAGTGATCTTCTGCATGGTAACCTAGGGTTTGACATGGGTTTGAGCGTCATAAAAATGTCAAAGCAAAGCCCGTGACATGCAAGACCGTAAATGCTAATCTGTCTAAGCCTCCGTCTATGAGAGCCATTTTCCAGACCCACGGTGGTTTTATTAGTCCCAATTTGTACAGATTCGGAGGGTGAGTAATTCATTTTGAAGAGCAGGTTGCTAACCTTGATGTGAATTTGTAGCCATGAGCTGATAATGCACAGGACGAGAGAGATACACCGGATGGGTATCCGATGCACACTGGCTCGTAGTTCCCTGCAGAGAAGTGTGCGGTGGATCGGCGTAGTTCGTGAAGAGAGGAATCTCATCTGCTTCCTGGATCGGTAGCTGAAGTTTATCGAGAAAAGAAGCCCTACAAGGCAGCACACCAACAGGCTGTCTGTGTGAGACACCTTGCCGCTTGCCTGGCAAAATCCGAAAGGCAGCCATGGGTAGGAGCAAAAACGGTTGAGGCACAGAAACGAAGATCTAGGGTAGGTGGACGGACGGGAAGGGCTCTCAAATCATGACTAAAATAATTGTGTTATGTTCCAAGGTTTCAGAGTTTTATCAGACAAAGCGGCCTGCACTACTGTAGAAGTTACGCGAACCTGTTTTCTCACCCTTTATTGGGTTGGACCTTGAATGCTATCACTACGTATGGTAGCTTTTTCCAAACAATTACTAGCGTGATAGAGAGAGAACAAGAACAAAGGCATACTCTGTTGTTTTTGGGCTCTTGACTCATTGCCTTAGACTTACCGATTCTTGATTCAAACGGAGGAACTAATTCAAAGGAGGAGAACCAATAACTAATGTAAACTCTTAGGAACACTAAAATTTTAATAAGATCCCAAATGAATTACACCTTATCATGAAAAAAGATTTAACGCACCAGGTAGAAAAACAATTTAGCGAACCATCTAATGAAACAATGTAGCACATTTTTGGCAGATTGATATACTTCAAATAATAGGGCTACTAGGCCCACACAACGTAATCAAGATGTGATCAGTCTTACAGGGACAAGAGCGCCTTTGTGTCCCACAAGCATTATCGTCAGCAGTGGTCAATAGATAGGGCCAGTTTATTTATATAACGCTACCAATTATTTTGTATTGTGCCTGGTGACTTAATTGTTATACACTCTTAGATGCCCGTTGAGTGGCTCACTAAGGAACTTATTCGAGTTCCCTAATTCCGTGTGCCAAACGACGCGAATAAACAGAGTTCACTGTCCTGTATCATTCCGTTTAATTTTGGGTGCATCATAAATTGTGTTAATGCAAAAACCGTATTCAAATCGTGTTGCGTAAAATTCTTAGAATCGCCCCCAGCCACTTCAGTGAATCTCACAAGGGGCTGAGAGAAAATAATCGCAAACATGAGGGAGGGCCATGGTCGTATGAACGATCCCTGAGGATTCTCTTTATATTATTCCCCGACTTCAAACCTAGTCCTCTAACTAGCTTTCGGGAAGTGTAGTCCACTTGACCACACGCAAATCATGAGGCTTATTCTAAAACCCTGCATTCTGTGGAGCAGCTGAATTTGACTCACTAAATCCAAAGATTTTGAAGGTTCAACTGGCCTACCTCCACCGCTTTAACTCTCACTTTGCCGAAGGTAGCACAGTTTAGGAAGCGCAAAAGAACGAAAAGTTCCTTCTCAATGAAACCATGCTGGAATAGCTCGCTTTTTTGGGATCCTTCACCGTTTCATATATTGTCGTGGCCTCGTGTACTCAGTAGTGTAGGTGTGAAACTTAGTATTCCGTAATATTTTACAAATTCATTACTTACCTTCATAATCGCCATAACGGCCGCTCCTTCTAGTCCGCTGTCATTCGGGCAATTTACAATGCAGAGTTACCTAGGATGTTTAGTGGCCCCACAGGGATATCTGCAAACGCCACAAAATGGCCGGGTGGAGCCTTACAGAGCCAGCAGATCCAGGTGTAAAGAGGAGACTTATCACTTGCTCAACCTGACCTGCGGGTACTTCAAAATCCGACATAACAGCGTGGTCTGGTTATCAAAAGAATAACGACTGACCCTATAAATCTGCTTGGCTGGCGGATAAAATACGAAATAGAATGTCTGCTTTCCCCTGATAAGGAGAATATAACTCGCTGATTTTGTTTTTGGCGTTCCTATAACACGGTACGACATTGTTTTAGTCCGGCCTCTTCTGCGCGTCTAAATTCAAAATAATTTTGTGGGACCTTATAATTCTGCAGGGATTTTGTAGAAGTTCAAGCGTTCTTTACTATTGAGGTGAAGTTTGCAGGCTTAAACTAAATCGACCTAAATTTTGACTGAAGTCGACGACAGATTCTGAGGTTATCCCCGTAGGCTGAACGATTCTGAGGTCGTCTCCGGAGGCTGACAAATTTACGCGTGTCACAGATAGGGCGTGTTTAACAGTAAATGGTTGGCGAATGAAGGCATAACTTCACGGCCTCTCCGCTCAACGTAGGGTGTGGAACCAACCAAGCCCTATAAACACCGCCCATTATTGTTATGTTTGCGAGATATATACAGGAACACGAATCATTCAAATCACTGTATAGTTCTGGGGCAATGATTTTCGCTCACATCTGCTACTGTTTTCATTTTGATTGAAATCTGCAAGAAGAAGACCAACGTCGAAATACGCCTAATAGGGGTCCGGGAACGACAACAAAAAAGTTAGCTGAAACCATGACGAAATCTCGTCGAAACGTGCAAACCCACTGGTTTTTAGTTTCTTCTTTTTGGACCTGGCCTGCTATTTATCATTTTGGCTAAAACGGCCATTATTCTTGCAGTTTGGAAAGCGATTTTGACGGTGTGACCATGCACGTCTCATGCCTTGTGTGGACAAGAGTAGTCTTGCTCTGAGTGAGAGTCGACTCTTGAGTGCGAGTCCCCTACGCATGAAAAGCACAGTAGATATTTTGATAGCCTGAGTAACTTTGTTCTAAAAGTCCAACCGAAATACTGTGCTGTTAGCAGGGTCACAGTCCCAGGTGCGTTTGGGAAAGTCCTGAATTTTTTGGAGATTCGCTACATAAACTCTATTATCCTCAGAGTGTATTGGCTTTCGTAGAGAATACGATTGGTTAGTCGCCTAGTGCAGGGCGTACACACCCACGAAGGAATCTTACGACCGTTGTCGGTCCCTTTGGAGAGACGTACTAACAACATATGCTTCGGTCGTTTAAGGCGGTTGACTGAAACAAGCTCATTTACTTAGCTCCCGATATGGGAGCAGTTGTTGCTAAGGCCGAGTTTCCTCATGGGGTGGCTGTTACGGGGGCTTTAAATTTTGGATTGTCCACTATCGGTAAATCATAATTTGAGAATTGGCCGCACAAATAAAAGGCCCGTAGATGTAAACTTACTTTTCGTGCAATGCCATCCTAGTGCCCAAAAAGGCACACAGTGAATGTTGCGTTGCCTGGTAGATCTACACGGTCCGAGGTGCTGAAATAAAGGTTGATAATTTATAAAGTGGCTGGTGGGTCAAAATCTACCCTTCCAAATTTACTGGTGATTCTGTCAACCAATCAACCAAGACTAGTTCACAGAATGGACTATTGACCACTTCGCTCTGGCTTTGAGGGATCTAACTTTCGCTATGCGAACCTACCTTTATTCTGATAAGCTCCCTGAAGGCCATCTGGAGGCTCACTGGCCCAAATAAACACTTTTTCAGTCCACATGTCTGTCTTTCGTTTTTTCTTTCTTCATCCCTTCAAATGCCGCAGGATGTGGCAGATGACTTGCACTTGATAGCGTTTATCTATTTAAAAAGCCACGTATCCCCCGCTGTGGTCACTCAATAAGCGAACGTACTTTGTAAGTAACAATTTTGGACGGTTCTGTCTCTGCCCTGTTATCTCGTTGATGGATAATTCCTATAACCTGCTTAGTACTAGCCTGTCACAAGAATACATTTTCGCAGGCTGGGTCCAGTTCTTCATGTTTCAACTCACATTGTTCAGTGGCGAATGGTTGCGACTTTGCGGGGAGCTGGCTGAATTGCATACAAAGTTGACAGACAGAAAGCTAAACCGCTTTTGCACCGTGTAATTGTAGAGGATAGACATGTTTTGCAGGCTCTCCTATGTGATTGGCGTAAATGAAAAATATGGAACGAGTAGACATATTTTTCTATTGGGAAACACTCGTTCCCGGACTTGCTGTATCACCCTCTGTTTACAAGCGCACTATTTCGCGGACAAATGGCTACATGTGTTTATGTGAACTGCTGCACACGCCGTCTTCCTGTTGCTTACTGAGCTCTTCCGCAAAATGACTCCTAGATGGGATATATTGTTGTGCTATTTTCACGCACAGGAAGCAGTTAGAAAGCGAAAAGCTTTCCGCAGAACTCTCGTGTCTGCAATTTGGGTAAACTCACCCAAAAGTCGCCACAAAATCATTTGAATGTTGCGGAATAAACTACGGATGAGAAAAACACTGGCCGCCCGTCTGTCAAAAAAACAATCTATCTGGAATAGCCTGAAGATACTCTGCGATGCCCATGGCCAACATCGACGTGCGTAGCTGTCGCTGCGTCCGTCAGAATCGAGGCTACATCGCCCAAATACCCACCTCGTCAGCCAAACAAAAAACACCTACATGCTGCTCCCAGGAGTGGACACATACAAAATATATATATATATATATACGTATACAGAGACTCCAAACCCTCCGCTACAAGCGTGCGAGGCTAGCGTCGAAAGTCTTTTTCGCCATGCACCACTTAAAGACTGAAGCTGATAGTAGTGCTTCGGGGACTGGTGACCATTTCCCTTACTTTCACCTCCCCACCTAGATCGTCCTAGTATTTTACAACTCACTAATAACCTCCAGCAAATCTAGTCCGCTAACTCAGAAGTTCCATCCCCGCCAGACCTTACGTGTTAGGTTTCAGTTACCACGCCGCCTCTCTGCCTACAACTTCGAACTGTCCTCAATCTCCGGTAGTATAATAGCATATATTGGCAATCTTAGCTTGACTTTGATGAATAGACCACTGGGTGTAGATCCATCCACATCTCGTCTCGTCTAGCCATTTATTTTCACCACCCTAACTGTAGCAAACGATCAGTTTTTTCTTAAAGGACAATATCCTGTCTGATGACTCCTACAACTCTCCAGGCCTTATTGATCTCATCCCATCTCATCTTATTCCAAAGCTTCGACCTGCGGTTATAAGTGCTATGGATGTCCTGTTTGGCCATTATCCACTCCACTTGATCTGTGCATTGCATCTGAAGGGATCCCCGACCGGAATTAAAACAAACACTACCTGCGTTATTACACTGGTCTTGCTCTCCCTGCGGAATCCCCTGGAAAACCCACAACACCCCGCTGCTCACAAAACTGCGCACCCCAGCCCAACTACCTCAATCACGACGTCCATCACGGGGCTGTCCAGAAACTGAAGTATCTCAGTGCAGTGACGGCACGCCACTGTCATGCCCAGTTTGATAGCATACCCGCAACTTTTCACTCATACTTTGACTGCGCCCGCTCGCCCATTCCTTCCCTTACCTACAACCACAATCAAAGTTGCCACCGGGAGGCGTTCATTCCAATTTGCTGAACCTTCCATCGGATCTGAACATCTCGGTGTCTTTTACTTTGTACCCCTCACCAAGTCAGTTTGCGTTCCTTCTTGTGCGTTTTCGTGAACTCCTCCCAAGGAACTTTTAGACCCGACCCCGCTCCAGCAGCAACACTAGTGAGTCTCTCTAGTTTCACTGCACACGGTGATTCTGAGTTTCCTACTACCATTTATCCGTACCGCATGTTCCCCCACTTACGCTTTTCGTGACTCTGGCCATACGCCCAACAGCCCAAGGCTACGATGCCTCAGTAACGGATTTAGGCTTTAGTTCAAATCAGCCGGCCAGATCGTGCCAGTTCTGCTGCCTCTCCTGATCCGTTATTCTGGTTCCACTTTTCCTGCAGATTGAAGTTTTTCCTTTGTTATTTTTATCACGTTTTGTTTTTTTCCGCCACTTTTAAATCTTAACGATAGTACTTGTCTCATCTGATATGGTTCCCATAAGAAAGAAGGGGCCCTTGTAATTTTTGTTCCCTAACCATACCGCCTCGGGCGTGACCAAGTCTACTTCGGATAATGCCCACTCTTTATGTCGCCGTCCCTTTTCCACGGAATTCCCAGTACTCACAAACCCCACTAGTCATGCTCTTATTCTGACTGTAAATTTCTGATCATGCCTGAAGGTATGCCACCCACTAGTTGGGGATAAACATTATTATCATTATACTTGAAGACACGTCTTCAAATTTAATGCAACAAGATGTTCGTCTCGAAGTATTCTGGTGTTCGCTTGGAATTTGTTCCAGTGCGCAGGAAAGCTTCAGCGGGCGGCCTAAAAATTGTAGACAGAATCGGC
Organism: Opisthorchis felineus; assembly: GCA_004794785.1. Lineage (NCBI taxonomy): Eukaryota > Metazoa > Platyhelminthes > Trematoda > Opisthorchiida > Opisthorchiidae > Opisthorchis > Opisthorchis felineus. The sequence goes on along the minus strand of SJOL01006321.1, from coordinate 5,119 downwards.
CCCCGATGGGCTGATTTTACCACTGGCCACCTCTTTGACGAAAATTAGAGATTCGCAAAGCCGACCCATGCGTAATGCGGGTCAACAAAAAGGCAGTGTCGTAGGTTGTTTTGTAGTGTGACACTTGAAAACGCACACCATGCCTGATTTCTACAGAACTTGGAGGCAAAAAGGTGAGCAAATGTAAACAACGATATTTTCAATGGCAGCACTTTTAACATGTGGGTTGCTGACATGCAGGAATAGGCACAGGGCTGTCCTCTTTTAGTGACAATTTCCCTTTCGTGTGACCGGTGATTCTGAGTTCTCAAGGTGAAGGGCCAAAATGCATGTAAGTTTGCCTTGCGTTTATAAGATTTTGTGGCTAATTTTATTATTTCCGTGAGATGACGAAAAGAACATGATAAACTTCCAGATGACATATCAGCAGGTATCATAGAAGCTCCCATACCGGACCGTTTGCATAGGCCGTACGACGAGCTCCAAATCGCATTAGAAAAAGGTGAACGTCGCACAGCCAAAGGCCGCCGCCACGGTGGTAAGATCCTAGGGTAATTTGTGTGAATGTGAAACTTTGTCAGAGATAGTGTGAGCCTGCAACATCCATCTGTGAACAGGGTGAGAGTAAACCAAAACTCACATGAAGGAAATGCGTTTTGCTTTCCTCGAGCCCTTATGGAATGTGTGGACATTTCCTTGACAACCTATTCAATTTCATGTGGTCCGTAAGAGGCAGTTTTATCTACCAAAATTTGAGCACACCAGATGACATATGTCTCAGCAGCATTTGGAGCTTCATATCCAGTCGTTTTTATAAGACTTAGGAGACGGAGGCTCTCAGGTTATGGTATTTTGGCCCTAAATGGTTCTGTATGCTTTTATCTTCTGTAGCAGGATATCACATCCTGTTACGTTGATGCAGCCGCATATGCTCGTTAGCATTTCAATGAACATATGTGCTCAAATGTGGTTCGTGCATCCTTGTGGTTGTGGGCATAATACACTTGCTCATATGTTCCACTTGAATATTCCTTGGTGTTCAGATGAATTTCTCTGACACGGCCTCTATTTTGTCTTTGCTCTTTTGACGGAAAAATTATGATCATATCCGCTAACAAGGTTTCTTGCGCTCGACACCCTTGTGGAGCGTGGTTATGAGGCCCGTACTTGCAACAAATCCACAGTGTTGTGGTATGCAACGTGTTTATATTATCGAGTCTACCTTCCACAGGGCCTAAATCCGAGCCTCATATTCATACAGGCAGAAACAGAATAAGCCTCGAGTTACGTAAAAGCGTTTCGACAGTGTTTTCCTTGGCAATGAATAAAACGCGTACACTGCAATTACATGCGGAACCAGAATTTTACGAAAACCAATCCGTCTAGCCCAAAAAAGACTGAAAATTTGCCTACAAGAAGCGATACCTTGAAAAGTTTATTTGTCGTAAGGAGCCTCATCACAAGCAAAATCGTTCTGATAGAACCTATGTAATGTGTCAGTCATAGCGGGCACAACTCAGTGAGAGCCATAATGTTAACCAACATTCATATAGATAATATTACGTGTAAAATAGTACCTGCCCATGCATTTGTCTCATCAGGCGTGATCATAACCGCACCGATGCTGCAGATCCCGGTGGTACGTAGCATTATGTTAGTTCTCCAAAACTTAACCACCATTATAATACTGGTCCAGAATTCTGACATGGGCCAGCACCACAGCAACAAGTTTCAATGTAGCCATAATGGAAGCACCAAACTCTAATAATAGCGGATAATAAATCAGCAGGCAAGTCATCTGAAGCAAAATAGGTGACACATTGAACCAGCTTTCTAACTGTAGTGACACCTCACGGTAACAATGATGTTTACCAAAAGAATCCGGTTTGCGGTCGCTTCATGGAAATCAAGAATTGCGCAGTACATACTGTACACCACAGGGGTAACTTGTGACATACGCATAAATGATTAAACGAGCATTCCTTAAATAACCATGGGCGGCAAATTATTTGTGAGGTACTATTCTATGACTATTCCATGACCTGACCAAATCTCATAACGGAAATAAAACCAGAATCCATTTCATGGCACATCTGAAACAGATTTTACACATACAAGCATGCCTCAAATTTGATATCTTCAGACAGAATGAAAAACTCATCGTTGTGTTACGAAACCGCACCTAGTGCCAAAAGCCACTTGCAATTGAGGGAAAGCCACTCAAAGTTGTGGAGCGTTTTAGGTATCTTGGAAGTCGTATTAGTTCTGACTGTAGTGTGACAAATGAGGTCAATGCAGGAATCCGTAAGGCTCGGGTCACGTTTGCTAATTTGAGACACCTAAGTCGTCCAAGCTGTATATCCCTGAATCTCAAACGACGTGTCTCAGGCTACAGTACGGGCTGTCTTGTTGTATGGCCGTAAGACAGTCTGTTCGAGCAGCGGAACTGAGACGTCTTCACGCGTTCGACGACCGTTGTCTCAGAAACACTGCCGGTGTGGTTTCGTGTCAGCGGATTCGTAACGAGGCAAGCACAAAGCGCGTTTTTCGCTGTGCAACGGGGACTTTCATTGAAGAATGTGTCCAGCACCAGAAGGTGCATCGGCTATGCCGAAAAGGCCACTCAGGCGGGACATATTTGGATGGGCATGCAAGGCGCATTGAGGGTTGGATTATGAGGAGTCACGGTCAATCGGCCACTTAGAGGACAAAAGCGGGAGTAGTGGCATTGAGGCGGTGTATATTACCTGAATGTGGTTTTAAGGATATTTGTTTCTGGACAATGAGATATGGTCCTCAGCTAGATCATCTTTATCTGAAACATTTGGATCTCACCGGGTTTGGCTATCATAGCAGCTTATCTATTCCGATATTGTAGACATGATTGTGGAAGTGAAGATGGGTTGCAACACTTCGGAATACACGGTGGGTTGGGTGTGGCCCAAGCCCATATGTCAGGCACGGAAAAGAGCCTCACTGTAGCGGCTCGATATGTTATGTGTGTCTGATATGTGGAATCATTTTTATATATAACCGGATGATGAAAACCACAAATGCAAGCAGGTTAGCTGATAGGCTTCCAATAAAGGAGTCCCTAGGTGGTGAGACTGCTATTGCGGTTGAGTATGGGATGGTTACGAGTTATGATGAGGACGACGGGGCTGTCGATTATAATAGGCTACCTGGTATCGGTATTGGGAAACAGAAGTGGAAGGAAGTTATGATTTAGTGCTCTTATTGGGCCAATTCGACAGCAAGTACCTGGCCACTCACTGGATCTTGGATACGGCTGCATCCATGGGTGCACACTTAAGAACGCACGTGGTCCCGGTATCCTACCGCTCAGGTCTATGCCACTTGGTCTTGCGACTTAAACCCTTCTTTGGCTTTAACTTCGCCGCGTCTTATAATGCATATGACTGCCGAATGCTGCCATCGAATCATTGATGTACACACGGCTCCCTCATTATTGCCAACGGGACTGATTGACCATGTAGCTAGCTTGCCTCTGTAGCAGTAAGACTCCAACTGTAGCGTTGATACCGACCGGGAATTGTGGACAAAGGGATTTATTAAGCATTTTGTGAGTTAGCCAATACAACTCTGTTTAGGCATGTGTTTTCAGTGACTTTGCAGAAGATTACACAAGTTGTACTTGATTATACATTTTTCCTGTCAGGTGAAATCGGCCCCCTGAAACTGAGGACTGGATTCACTACACTTTGCGTTTGTACCGATGCAACCAATAAATAGAAACATAATTCGCCAAGGGTGGTTGTGTATTTTTCAGGCATGGGCTTGGCAGACGGACGACGTGTATGGATATGAATGACCGTCGTTGGTCGTTGGATTAGGCTATTATGTACTGTTGGGGCTTGTCAGTTGCGCCCATGGGCCCGCGCCCAGCAGTTTTTCATAGGTAGCCAAGGCAGGCGACATTGAGTACAGTCATGAGTATGACGGGCCGTCGTTGGCCGTTAGATTAGGCTATCACACATAGTTGAGGCTTCTTTCATCGGCCCTCATAGATACTGACTTATTGTTTACTATAACTAGGAAAGACAAGTGACAACGCATGCAGTGACGTGTGTGAAGTGCCATCATTTGCCATTGGATTACCTTACCATGCATAGGTGTGGCCACATAATCAGCGTCGCACCTGGACACAGGCCTAGTAGTCACGGTAATTAGTCGGGGTGCGTGACAACGCGTACAGCTATGAGCATGAAGGGCCGTCGTCGGCCGTTGGATTTGGTTACCATGCGTAGGTGAGGCCTCATAATCAGCGTTGCACATGGACACGGGCTTAGCAGTTAAGTAGTCGAGGTGAGTGACATCGGCCACCGTGGTCATCACGGTGAGCGGAAGTGGACGACCTCAGCTGCCAGCATTATATTTGTGCTTTATGACGTATTCCACCTATGGAGCGTCATATTCCTAACAGGAATGATATCATTGTGTTGATAATTGGCCTGCAGATATCTCGTGACTCTGTATTATTCACGGGTTAGTTATGCATATCTGGGAAGGGGGATCATCCACAGAGATGGCTCTCGCATCGTCACTGCACAATTCACACAGTTGTCTTACACTGTTATACCTAATGGAAGGCGAACTCCATAGGAAAACGTGTTGTGCCAAAGTTCGCTGCATAGACTCGTCTCATTTATAAAATCTGAGGAGTATGGAGCAAAAAAAAGTCGCTGACGGACTTACATGGATGGAATTTGCATCGGCCATTCTGTAGATGTTGTCTCATTCTTAAAGAATACCCAAGAAAGCCAAAATATCCTAAAGTGAGGTTTTTGTGATTTATCCCTCGCAAACCGGCAACAAAGTGACAATTGGTGATGGTCTGTCGATTTGTAATTTCGCTCACTTAAAAAACTGCTATGAGCAACATTCACCGAAAGGTTCAAACGGATTAGGCTAACCCCCCGTAAATAGCACAACTTCGAAAACCCTATGGTTTCGGCGAAAATAATTTAGCTGTGCTCCCGGTGAGCGGCCCATTCACGGATTCACGGATTGATACACAGGATCGAGGCCTTTGCCCAAGATTCCCGCGTCGGCTTTGTTCTCGTCGTTCAGCGGCTGTCGTTCACCTGAAAGGCACAAG
>SJOL01006315.1:77386-89574 GCA_004794785.1 Opisthorchis felineus | reverse complement strand
CAGGTTTTAGGCGCATCATTAAGTGTTTTGTAGAACGCATTGATTGCAGCTGATTTCTCGGACCGTGCCGCTCATCTGAGGGTACCAGGTCAGTTCTTCGTTCGGTAACACTTACTTATTCCACGTAGCAATCACTCTGATTTAACCTGAAAAGAAATAGGTCCGAATAGTTGTGCGGCCTGAATGCCTGAACCGGTTGTCGCAATTTGATTATCTTATGACTTCATGTTGTTTTTTATCAAGGCTCGTCTTTATAAACCATGTCACCCATTTCTCGGCTGCGGTCCTAATGAATAGAACACAGCTGACCGCGAGTAGCTCAAGTATTGTAGAGAAACCGTAAACACAAAAAAGGTTTTCCAGGCATAAGTTTTTCAAACACCATTCCATTTCCCCTCGTTTTTGGTGGCTTCCAATATCGCTTAATTGTCGAATCTACTGTGCAGACATTGCTATTGTTGCTGCTGTATTTTCGTCTCCCAAAAACAATCCAAACCGCATATTCTGTTTTAAAGTGGCTCCTAAACAGAGGATTCAAACAAATGCGGTGATATCTCGTGACAAGTAAACTTGTCTTAGTCATTGAACACCAGAATTGAAAACAATGACGATACACTCAGTTTGTTAGGGCTCCCGTCCCTGTACAGTTGGCCTATGACTTCGGGTTCTAGGTGTAGTTACATAATCAGGAATTGTCGGTGTTCACCTATCCACTATGGTGGCACTCCCGGTGCTAAGATGCCAACTTGCGTTCACTCTGACTAGTTGGTCAGAGGGTAGCATCTTCTTGAGTGTGTTCCGCGCACACAAGTTATCAGTAATATTGTCGGCCGCTGGATTCTAATTACCTTGATCTTTTCTAAGAGTTGAATTTTTCCCAAGGCCAAACAATTTGCAGTTTGTTTTCCATCGAATTCTAAAGTGCTTCAAGTGCTCATCACACAAGTGCCTCCTCAGAGCCAGTCACTTTCAGCTCTATTACAACTTCCAACACAAATTTGTAGAAACGTTCCACGTTTAAAACTCAGGCGTTTCGTTTTGGACAATACGGCATGGCGGTCATTTACTTTTTTTCAAAAATAGACACAGATTGTGGAAGATGGCGCGATCACTGCCGAAGTGTTCAGGGTGACCCCAAATGCCTCTCCATCAATCCAACAGCAGGTATGCAACTGCCACTCTTTCAGTGACTCATATTTTATACTAAATTTCAGCAGGTTGTCTCTGGAAACTTGAAAAGCGTTATAATAATTACCGTCTCCGCTCCAGTGCCCTATTGCCGGAAAAACCTCGGCAACAAAAGACACGACGGTTTTACTGCAAACAAGCAAGAGCCGCAGTAACAAGTAAACTCGCAACATTTTAATTTTACTTTCCGTTAATCCATGCTTTTGGTGAATTCGTTGACTGGTTAGTTGGCCTACATATAACCGCCTTTCCGATAGAGATTTGGTCAAGTTGAAGGGTATCAATAGTTTTCGATCATTCCGAGATTATTTTCGGGGATCTAACTTTCCTGAGAGCAAGTGAAGGAAAAATGTCCGCACTTGCGAATTTGCTTGAAAGCAAGTCCTGATGATATGTGTGAGGGCAATAAACATTCACGGAGTAATGTTCCACAAAACCTACACACAACTTAGGACTCTTACAAAGCATGCAGTTGATCAACGATATCCTCAGTCAGGCGTTGATGCATGCCGAGGAATCTGCAGCGACTGAGCGGTGAGCTCCCTACAATTCAGGATTTCTACATTTCTGCAAACATAGCGGACATTTGCGTTTTATTTGCAAGACAAAATTCTGGACTAGAAAGTAGATCGATATTGTCCTAAAAACACTCAAAGGATAGAAATGTTTTATTTAACTTTCAACTTTCAACTTTGGTACGCCATAACGCCACCGATGGTCCCTGAGCGAGTTTGGACCGATATCGCACCGACCCTGACATCGCTATCACTTGTGGCTGGGAGGAATTATTCAGGCAATAAGGAGTTTCTTAAATCGTTGGTTTGCTGCCGCCCCAAAGTTGGTCGGCGTATTTATTTAAACGTTCATCTCCGTTCAATTACTGATAGTTGTAAGATTTTAAACGGTGCACCTGAGTCGGGATATCTTGGAATAGACTTTAGATTATATGACACATGCAAAAAAGCTTCCCACCAAATCAGTCGCCAAAATTTTCTTGAACCTCAGTTTGTTTGCCATGTGTTTCGCCCTTGATTTTGGCAGCCTCGAATAAATTCACGCAGCTTTCATTATCAAGAACTGATGGTCGAATCTACGTTTGCTCTGCTTTGGATCCTATTCAAATCCTGTCTGAGCATCCTCCTTTGTCCCAACCTAAATTGCGGACATCGTTCACAATTGCACAAACACTAAATGAATTTCAGTTAACCAAACGGACACACAAGATGTCAAGGATTTCAACAGAGTGACGTTGGAAATACAATACTCCGAGCGTTCCTCCGTCTGGCTTGAGATGGTCGATGGAATTACATATTTCGCCACCCATCTTCAATGAAATATTATACGATTTAATATAATGTAATATAATAAAATAGGTTTCTTTCTCAACTTGTAGGGAGCATACCAATTGAGGCATGATCGGCCGGTACAACGTGAGCGTGGCTGCATTATCACAAATGAGGGGAAGGTAAGACAAAAGGGACAGGCTTACCACGTGATATTTAATCGTAAATTGCTGGGAACATAAAGGTCAGAACAATGTGTACGACTAGTTCAATGATGAAGCCAGTTGACTGGCCCAAAAATTGAAAAACCCTTTTTGGTCTGAGTGGCCTTGAGCTGGTTGAATAAGTGGCCGGGGTCGCAAAAGTCAAAAGTGAAGATGAACAGATGGAGAAGTTCAAAGTGGAGACAAGCGCCAAGTTCCGCCTCAAAAACATAGTTTTCACTAAAATTAGTAGGCTCACTGGTATCACTGTCGGGGGGAATTCGGGTGCAAAGAATAATTGCGAGGGAGAGGTAGTGCCAATAAATAAAGCCAAATGCGCACCGTAAGTAGAATCGCTCAACATGTGGAAGGAACATACTGAAATCATTTTACTGGGGTTGTTAGATCCGAATAAGTTGGCAGCTTGTTATATCGAACAAGTTTTACAGGTACCGGGGTCCAGGTACTCAGTTTGTGCCTAGTTGCCTAGCAAAGGAAGTAGTTAGCGAGAAAGGACAGTTAAGAGAAAGGACTACTTGCAGGCGTTCCAGTTGGCTTGATATGACAATCCCTTGCCATCATTGCACTGACATACTGCGGTTTCTGCACAGCTCTGAAAACGTCGTCATGCTTAACGATCGGGATGAGGCTATGCGAGTATGTGGGCAGCGAGGTTTTTCGTCTGGCCATTGAGGCTCACTGAGGTTGAGCAGAGCCGATGCTGGATCATAGGCATTTTTGGTGCGACCGGAGATTCCTTTATCTGCAAAGCACAGATCATATTGAGTGGATACCGGCCACATGGGGAGATTGAAGCTTCGGAATAGGGTGGAATGGGACAAGATCGGTGAGGCCTGGTGAGTTTGAGGAGGTATACGATAGGATGGAGTCCATTAATAGAATAAAATAACTTAAAGTTCATTACAACTAGAGTGGTGACCACAAGCGTCTAAATGAGAAGTGACAGGGGTGAATTTATGACTTGTAGCCTAGCAATCATGGACTGGCTGAGCTAGCCAACATAATGCTATTATAGCACAAGCGGCATAGGTATAAAAAAACACATCAGTATGCAAGTATGTTGTGCTAACTGACAGCAAACATATAAGGACAGTTGGGGATAGAACCTCCAAAATGCGGACTAGTGTATCCAGAAGATTCTGCGTGAGTTGGACAGTACCATAACTTGAGATGGATAGTGAATTAAAGATAAAGATCCAGTGGTCCACAGCGCACAGCAATCAGCATCAGTCAACGTATGGTGCATGGCGAAACTCTCCGTAGGCATCAAACAGAAAACCCTGGGGTGATGCAAGTCAAGGGAATAGCGGGGCACAATAAAGGTGTAACGGTAGATGCCACTGATGAGGCATGCGAGTAGTATGTGGGTTCTCGTAAATCCGACTTGACCTATTGGAAGGTGGGATTTATTACGGAATTTGTGGAACTACTTTGCAGGTTTCGCGTGCAATTGTGTGATAGTCAATGAATATCCAGGAGAGTGCACCAAGACGCGTCCAAGAAGAAGACGGATATTCCGTTTTAAAAAAAACGTGCAAATGAGAGATTAACCTTCCTGTTTAGTAGTCCGTAACCATTTAGTTGGCGTTTTTCTAACAAACAACTCCGAGGCAGGGGGCTTTCATCCTTACTTTTGGCGCCGTCGCCAGGATAAGGATGAAGATCCCCTGGCCACAACTTATTGAGGATGGGGATGTGCGGATTTTCATTGAGGACTTTGGGGATGTTGCGGGGTTCGCCGGACTGGAGACCGACAAGGGTAATTTGGCGGCACTGAAGACCATCCTCAGAGGCCGGGAGAAGGCGGCCCTGGATGCGGCCAGAAGGGGTCCTCGGATGATGGACTGGGTCGCCGCGAAGGAAGCTCTTTCAGCGGAGTTCGACACGCCGGCCGACCGTCAGGAGCCTGTGAGGCGGTTCAAGGCGGCCAGCATGGGACCTGACTCTGACTCGACGGTGTTCTTCTCCAGCCTGCAGCAGTCGTTGTATCGGGCCTTGCCGGAACTGGACGTAGTATCGCGCAGCAGTTGCTGTCCGAGCAGTTCATCAAAGGAGTGCGGCCTGATCTTCGTGCCCAGTTGCGGTTGGCAAGAACAACTGGCCAGTTGAGTGTAGAACTTTTGTTACACGGCGAACGGGAATTGACCGAGGCGCCACTGGACACGTTGCAGTCCCAGGAGAACGGGGATGAATCAACAGTGGAAGACCTGAAGAACAAAGTGGACCAACTTGCCGGACAGCTTCCAGCCATGAGGATGGCATCGCGGAGGCACGCTCGAATGAGCAGTTGCTACAGGTGTGGCATGCATGGCTACTGGAAAAACCAGTTTCGGCGTAGGCAATCAATTGTGAATAATAAAATTTGGAATTACTCCTCTTTTCCCGGGTAGTTGCCATTGGTGCAGTAACACAGGGTACCATACACGCCGTCGTCGAGATAGACGAGAAGAAGGTGCTGTGGCTGATTGATAGAGAAGCACAGGTTACGCTGAGACGGAGAGGGAACGAAGCCGTATGCAAACCCTGCGCGCTAGCCGTAAGGGAAATGTGTGGATACCAACTGAAAATTGGCGGATTGTCAATGCACTCAATGCGCCTAGGCGACAGGTCCGTGCAGCACGAGTTCTTTATTGGTCCAGATAAGGAGCAGACAATCTTGGGAGCCGATTTTCTCAAAGGCACAGAATCCGTGGTTGACCTCAACCGCGGAAAACTCGTGACAAATTATGGCGCAGTCAAGCTTGAAGGTTATCCAGCACTGCCGTAAAGGAGCTGCATGTCCGAAAGCCTCCGTCCTGTAACATGCCGTCAGTACAATCCGTGGTCGAGGAATCCTCCGAATTGTTCACAGGCGAAGGAGATCCGTTTGGCTGCAGCGCGTGGATTGAACACGAAATTCCGCTCTTGCCTGAAACCTTTCGTCATCAGGACCCCGTCCGCTGGCGCTCCATCTACGGGAGTAGGTCCATAAGCAAGTGTAGGAGATGTTGAAAAATGGCATAATTGAGGAGGACAACAGTGCATACAACTCCCCGGTTGTGCTTATAAAGAAGGCGAACGAAAAGCACCGGTTGTGCGTGGATATCCGGCGTCCGAATAAACTAACCGTAAATCTGGTTGTAGCTGTCAATTCGGTTGCGGAGATTTTCGATTCCCTCCAGCATTCCCGATATTTCATGGTGTTCGACTTGCGTTTCGCATACTGGCAACTATATATCAAGGCGATTGACCAGGGGAAAATGGCGTTCACCGTTGGGGACACTCAACATCAATTTAAACGGATGCCGTTTGTTGGGGGCACTGTTCTCATTCCGGCGCTTGATGCTTCGTTTAACGAAGGGTCTACAAAATGTTGCCGTGTAGGGAGATGTTATCGTTGTGTACAGCAATTCGGAACCAGAGGACACAGTTCATTTGAAGGCCGTATTGAAGCGTATCCGGGAGGCGGGCCTGTGGATAAATGAAGCCAAGACACAGCTCGCTCGGAGTTCAGTGACGCTGCTCGGACTTAAAATGCGTTACGGAGAGGTTAACCCACTGCCATAAAAACTGGCAAAGACAAGGACTGTGCTGTTCCCAACTCAAAGCGATCCCAATGGCAGTTTCTTGGACGAGTAGGATACTACAGCCGGTTTTTCCAGGATTTCAACACGATTGCCGCTCCGCTGTACGACTTGCTTGGGTGAAATCGGAAGTTCGAATTGACCAGGGAAGCACACGAGGCTTTCGAACGTGTCAAAGAGCGGATGGCAAACCAACAACTGACGCTCAAACTACCCAGGGTCGGAGAGATATCTACTGTTACAGCGGACGCTAGTGACCGCAGTACCAGCGCAGTCCTAAAGCAGAGGAATGGAGTTATCGTATATGCCAGTCGTGTCCTGACTAACACCGAGCAGAAGTACTCGACTATTATGAAAGAATGTTTAGCGATCGTCTGGGCCCTGGATAAGTGGAGAACATACTTGCTGGGGCAAAGATTTCATACCGAGACCGATCACAAACCCCTGGATTGGATCAGAACCACCAGAAATCCTCGAGGGAAGCTCGCGTGCGGTTGCAAGAGTACGGCTTCATGATCCGGCACCGTCCAGGGAAGGAGAATCACCTGGCTGATTGGCTGTCAAGAACAGAGTCTGAAGATGAGGCCCCCAGGCTCATGATCGGTGAGCCTCGTCGTCTAACTGGATCCCGGGAGGTTGATGCAATTCCAACAACAGGATCCTGTGATACGGAAGGTTGCAGCCTCCCTGTTGGATGGAAGGAATATTGAGAACGGAGACGGAGACCAGGAATTGGAAATGTTCTTTAGTCACTTCGATAGGTTTAGTCTGGGTGAGGCTAGCACAATTTCCTGGAACAACACTGATTCCGATGTTGTGCTGCCCGTAATACCTCGAGTCTTGAGAAGGAAGCTGATCGTCAAATGCCACGAAATGGCACACACATGGTGCAGCAAGACAGACGACTTACTTCGGCAGAGGGTCCTGTAGTCGGTGCCAACTGATGAAAGTGGCTACGTCAGGGGTGACCCATCCCAGGGAACCAATTCCTGCATCAAAAAACGGCGAGTTTTGGTCTGTGGACGTTATGGGCCCAAACGATCAAGGAGTAGCTAGCGGCCAAAGGATGTGATTGGGAAGTGAAACTGCCATTGGTGTTGCTCGCTCATCGGGCTTCCATACAGCCTACCGCAGGCAAGTCCCCGTTCATGCTGATGTACGGTCGACATCCGCGCCTTCCGGTTGATCAGGAAATTGGGTTGTGGCCGGCTACACTCTTGTCTGCAGAGGCGCTGGGAGAGGGAGGGAGGAAAGATCGAGAAAACTTGTTTGCCGTTCAGGGAGGGACTAGACAGCAAACAGCAAGTAGAAAGGCACGACCATTCCACATAGGCGCGAAGTTTAAGTGGAAGAATCATCAGAATACTAGAGGGAGCGGACTAGGGTCGCGGAAGCTAGTTAGTCGATGGCTAGGTCTGTTTTTTGTTACCGACCGCCGGGGGAACGTCTATACAATTTAAGACGGTCGATGATCAAAGAGAGTAAATGGGACTCAGTTTCGGAAGTGGCATGATACACCCAAATAGCTGCTGAACAGACCAGCTGCCAGAGCCGACCTAGCGGACGTAAGGGGAAATCGGTGACATGCAATCGACCTTTAAAGGGGGAAGGTGTGTAACCGTGGGTGCTACTGTTCAGGCATGCGAGTAGTATGTGCGTTCTCGTAACTCCGCCTTGATCTAATGGAAGGTGGGATGTATTACGGAATTTGTGGAAATACTTTACAGGTTTTGCTTGCAATTGTGTGATAGTCAATGAATATCCATAAGAGATCACCAAAACGCATTCAAGAAGACGTATATTCAGTTTTTAAAAACAACTTGCAGATGACAGTTTGACTTTTCTCGTCCAATAGTCTTTAACTGTTTAGTTGGCGTTTTTCTAATAAACAACTCCGAGCTAGAGGGCTTTTCCTCCTTACAAAGGGATCTTTCACTCGTTCCATAACTGCACCTTCGTTAAGCACAAATATGCATTGCACACGATTCATGGTGATCAGGAATGTTGGGTATTAAGTAAGGCGGTTCCGGTTTCACAAGTAAAGAATTTATCGACGGACTGCGAAAAACTATGACGTGTGTTTCTGAATCTTTTGGGAAAGACTGTTCCAGTTTCGAGCAGAGTAAACTAGGAGGAACTTGTGGCGTAGGTTTGTATGAGCAGGAGCGCACACCAAGATGTTGCTGGAGTTACGGAATCTATAGCAAGGACGTGAAATAACGTTTGGCCTAGCTGCAGCTATGAAGGCATCTTGTTGCTGCATATTGTGAAAGAGAGTTAGATTTAGCTTAAGCTTTTGGGTCATAGTGGTTTAAAGCCAAAAACGTGACAGCGGAAGGGGTAGGAGAGAGGGCTGGACAGTGGGAGCAACGTTTCTTGGAATAAGCGTTGGAAGCTTCCAAGTGCTAGTCTACAACTTTGGGTAGAAGACAGGACAATGCAGGACAGAATTCCATGATTAGTTGCAAGCATAGCTTAAAAAATGCGAACATGTGTGGAGGACGGTTAGTCGCCAATGTGTGTCATTTTTGTGTCATGTCAGATTGGTAGGAGGTGAACCACTGGAATAAGGTCCCAGTGATGCCAACGACACCGATTTGCATGTCATGGATGCATGAGGGACCTGAAGAAAAGCTTGCTGGACATCCAGGTAAATTATCGCAGTGGCGTGCCCGGCGCCCTATGCCGATGTGACAGGAATCCCCACTACCGGTTATTTATGGCGTTTGCAGCAAAGGGGAATGTGGGTAGTGGGGCCTTCACCGGACGTGCAAAGATTCTCAATAAGGAGGGGTATGATGGATTCCCCTGTAGTTGGAAGCAGTTTGTCTAGATCCACATCTGAAATGCGGGCTGACTACAGATTATTTAAACTGGGATGAGACGATTCCTGAAATTATCGTGTGGGTAAAATATTTAGGACAAGGAGTTCATCAACTTGACAGCCTCGTCTCAGAACACGGGGTGCGAGGCCACCGGCACCCGGCGCGGCGGAGTTCTTAAGGGTTCGAAGAATGGCGGACTCATCAGCTAGGAAGATAGTTATGTTGCGGATAGACAGGTGGCCACCCTGATCGTTAGGAGCTACGAAATATGCAGCTAAATTGAATGGGTGAAAATTGTCAATCTCCGCCTGTGGTGAAGTGTATTGACGGTGATGTTTTGGATCCACGCCTTTAGACTCAGATATGATGGAGTGATACCTGAAGTTGCAAAACTTCCGCTCTGGCAGTAGCCCGTTCAAACGATACAGAACAGATGGCTGAGCCTTAACGCAAACCAGATGGTTTCAATGAATGCAGAAATCTCTGGGCATCGAGTCGCGGTTGCTACCTTTTTCCGTCTCTTGCGAAAAAAACGACATAACTTGAAGGACGAAAGAAAAGGCAGCACCAAGTGGATCTCGAATACAATCAGACGACTACCCAAGGGGGCAAAGAATTGATAAGTTGGAAATTTTTTTTACAATATGAGTCACCCAAAATCACTGTAGAATATTCCACACAAAAACGCATCTAACTGGAATGAGCGTGAAGTTGTAAGAACACGAAGCACTATGAAAGGCTCCTGCTTAGTGCGTTCAAAAGTCTAAACAGTTTAAGTTGACGAAAATGGACCAACTAACTTAGCCAAGCTTGGTATAGTGCCGATCCGTCTAAATAATAATAGAGAATTCTGGAATACTGGGGATTGGCCGGTGCCAATTTGTCCTTTCCGCCAAATGTAAAACATGATACACAGCCAGTGTGAGATTGTTTTTCAAGTGGAGGAGGGCAAATTGATTTTGATGCACAAAGAACAAAACCGAAGCCCAAACATGGGTTTTGGCAGGTAAATAGACCGTTGTGTTTTTCTTATACTAGATAAATAAGACGGAGTTTCGAATTTCGTCTAAAACGAACAGGAGGGTAAAAATGACCGAGACGAAACGCCGTATAATGGGATAAGGCGATCATATACTATCGATTTATTTACTTAGAAATTCGATCCTAAAAGTGACAGTGATATAGAAAAAGCCATTCCCAGTGAAAATGTGCCGGAGGTCAATTAACCGAATCCTCGCAGCCAAACTCACCTGGCGCACGGCATTTTTGCCAACAAAACCACTGTTGTATAAATTACCCAATAATTATTTGCTACAGAAATGTCTGCCTTAAACATAGCCTTCACAAGTTGGGGAGTTTGATACTGGTGTGGCGGCGGATAATACTGATGAGGCATGCGAGTAATCTGTGGTTTTGTCGAAGCTCCGCCCCGCTTCTTATGGAGGATGAGGTTTGTTAAGGAACTTGTAGAACTGTTTTGAAGCGTTCGTTTACAGTTGCGTGATAGTCAATGTATACCCACGAAAGTTCAATAAGATGCGTGAGAGTGTCCAGTTTTTTGAAACTATGTGTAACTGTTTGGTTGGTGCTTGCTAATAAATAACTTCGTTTCGTAGGGCTCTCCTCCGTACATTTAATGCCGTGACCAGAATAAGAATGAAGATCCCGTGGCCATAACCTTTTGAGGATGGGGGTGTGCGGACATTCCTAGCGGGTTTTGCAGATTTTGAGCGAGCGGCTTCACTGGAGACCGCTCGGAGTGATTTTGCGGCTCTAAAGAACCTCCGCAGAGTTCAGGCAGATATAAGGGGCCCTCGGAAGGTGGACTAGTCTGCCGCCGACAAAGCTCTTGCAGCGGAGTTTGACACATCGGCCGACAACCAGAACGCTAAGAGGCGGTTAAACGCGGCCAGACTGGGACCTGGATGCGACCCGACTGTGCTCTTAGCCAGCCTGCAGCGGTCGTTCAATCGGTCTCTGTCGGGACTGGATGGAGTGCCACACCAGCGGTTGCAGTCTGACCAGTTCGTCAAAGGTGTGCAGCCTTCGCTTGGTGCCCAGTTGCGGTTGCCAGTTGAGTGTGGAGGAGCTGGTGCATCTGGCACGGGAATTGGCCGAGGTACCACTGGCCACGTAACAGTTACAGAAGAGGGATTATCCACCAGCGGAGGACCAGCAGACCATAGTGGACCGAGCACCCAAACAGTGTGCAGCCATCAAGACAGAATCGTGGAGGCTCGACCGAAAGAGTGGATGCTACAAATGTGACATGCCTGGTTACTGCGAGAAGCAATGTCGCCGTACCCGACCGCCTGTAAATAATAACGCTTTGGATTACTCCTCTCTTCACGCGTCGGTTGCTATTAGTGCAGTGACACAGGCTACAAAACAAACCGTTATACAGATAGAAGGGAATAGAGAGCTGTGTCGCAAATGGGATTGTATCTGTCCCTTCGGTTACGAAGATTTTCGATTACCTTTAATATTTCAGGTATTTCGCGGTGTTCGACCTGCGTTCCGGATACTAGCAACCAGCTGTCCGGTCAGAGAAACGGAGGAACACGGCGTTCACTTTGGGGACACTCAATATTAATTTGAACGACTACCGCTTGGTTTGTCGGGGGCGGTATTCACAATTCGGCGCTTGCTGCTTCGTTTAACGAAGGGACGATATCGTTGTATACAGCAATTCAGAACCAAATCACGCAGCTCACTTGTAGGCCGTATTGAAGCGTATCCGGGGGACTGGCCTGCGAATAAATGATGACAAGAATCAGCTCGCTCGGAGTAAGGTGACAATGATGGGGCATAAATTATTTGTTACGGAGAGGATAGTCCACTGCCAGCAAAGCTGGCAAAGATCAAGGGCTGTGCTGTTCCCAATTCCAAGCGATCCCTGCGACAGTTTCTTGGACGAGTAGCACACTACAGCCGGTTTGTAAAGGATTTCAAAACGACTGCTGCTTCGCTGTTTGGGCAAAATGGACAATTCGAACTGGCAAGGGAAGCACATGCGGATTTTGAACCTGTCAAAGCGCGTAAGCTGGATCAGCAACTGACCCTCAAACTGCCCAAGGTCGGAGAAATATTTACTGTTGCAACGGG
>SJOL01006315.1:35583-60836 GCA_004794785.1 Opisthorchis felineus | reverse complement strand
AGAGATTGAAAGCTGTACATCGGTGGACGAAATAATGTTGGCTTGAACTATTGTACGGCAGGTACTCATGTTTTTAACCTGGTGGTTGTGACGATGATGAAGATGGTTATTTTGAATGGGAAAGTTCACAGCAAATGATCCATAGAGTAGATTCCCTTTGAGTGCATTTGAAAGGGAAGAGTGTTTGGAAATATAATTTCAAAAACGCATTACATTTCTCGTTACTGTTCAAAGAGCGTGTGAGAGGGCCAGTGGGCGTTTCTGGTACAAATGGTTTAATACTTTAGTTCCTCATAGTTTTCCAGCTGAAAGAGTTGGGAACTGTCCCTGCAAAGAAAACCTAGATGAAAATGTATGCAGTTGCGGTTGCGTTTTGAAGCCCACGATGATCACTATGATGCCGAGAGAGACCTGCAATCGTTCCAGAATTGTTCTTACTATACGGAGGTATGATTCGCTTGACACTGCTTCGTGCTCGTGTGTTAGCCGTATTAGGCTTTCTCGGCTATCGCGAAATTCTACATGGGTAGGTGTGTTTCTCCGGATAATAATGAATAGGTGTCTTCCTCATTTCTTCTTGGATCCTGTACTGTTGCACTGTCCCGATCCGCTTGGAAAGTGTTCGTTTGCAGCTTTGATTTTGGCAATTTTAATGGTTGCTTTGCTAGCTCAGAATCTGATCCGCGTGCATCGCCTTTCTGTAGACTTCAGTTTGTAGCCTTCTGTTTGCTAGCCTGGCGTTAAAGACATCCAGAAATACCGGGTTTCCTTAGTTCTGTTCTTTCACCTTGTACTGGATACCGTCGAAAACCTTGTTCGTATTTGACTTACTAGCTGCTGTTCATTCCTCTTGGTGATGAGGAAAATATCCGCCGCGAACAGTATCTAACTGTTGGAATTTCTCTTGAGCAATACAGCATGTTACATCCGTCGCATTGTGATTGAAGTTGGTGATGCTGTTGGGTCTTGTATTTATTCATACCACTCTCCGTTTACCTCGACGTATGTGTTCCAGCATAAGTTGAGTAATTGACAGAGGTCCTCCGAACATCGCGCCAGCGCGTCTAAATGCTCTATCAATAACGCAGGATAATTTTCGGAGAAACTTCGGAGTGAAAAATCATTCAGAATGAAATACTGGTTTCATCTTATGTGAGCTCACTGTCCACGTCTGTGGATCTCAGTCCTGTCGGGACAAAGGTTTTCGAAATTTCAGGCAACGACGTTCTTAGTCGGTCTCTGAGAAAGAGGACCTATTGCCCAATTTTTACTCGGCCACACGAAGAACCACAATGAAGGACACCAATGAGTTCGTCAGTCTCGTGAGTTATAGCAGAAATCGCAATCCAACGGCTGGAACGAGCTACATTGCTTGATTTGCATGTTAGAATCTAGACATTCTACGCAGACAACAATTATGTCATCATCTTAAAGGACTCCTTTAGAATGGCAGCTGTTAACCGACATTACCCCTCTGACGATATCAGTAAAGCATCAAACATTGAGGCCGTTATCGAAGAACAGCTCCGCATTTGACTGACATCTTTCCATTAGTAAACTCACGATAATCATGGAGAATATCATAAACGAATAAAAATCAGCTGAGATCAAAATGAGTATCTCGTAGGAACCGAATTGGAATGCAGATGATAGTATTTCGTGAACTGCGTAGAACTTGGTTCAGGCGGAGCACAATGTTGACGGAAACCCAGGGACTGCGCTTACCTGATGAACTTCTCATAAGATTTTATAGACAACCCACGACAAGCCATTTTGTTGGAAATATTTTGCAAGCTTGGGTTAATTTCAGTTTATCGTTTAACAGTGGAGCTTCTTGCTATACATTTGGATACTGCAGTTCAACAGGAACGTCGAAGGCTCAGGGAGGTGTCGTATTACTCAATTGCACGACGTCTCAGTGCGCCAATTAAGCCAGAGTATGGGATATCGCAAGACATTTCTGCAGAATTTTTCTCTTCATTTCTGGTGATTCTTGGATGAATGCGCAGTACGTCAAAAACGATCTCATGTTCTTCGATGGCCCATAAATTAGCTACATATAATTCCAAGTTACCAGAATCACGCAATGTCCTACCTGTTGCACACTTACGTACCGATCCAAATTAGAGCATTCATAAAATGAAGTAATTGAATTTTGGATGGGTTACTGTGAAAGAGGATACAGCATGAATAGGACAGGTGGGATCAGTTGGTAGATAAGGGCTGATGAGGTTTCCTTCAGTAGTTGACAGGAAAAAACAGGCAGCTATTCGGGACTCGCACAAGCTAAGCGTAGAATATATCCATTGATGGTAAAACCCGTAGGCAGCTTAACGCACCTGTCATCGGATTATGACTGGAGCAAGCTTGATCAAAGTAACTTTAAAATCATCGTTTTCGTGAAAGCTCAAACACTCTTGCTCACAAATGCGGTGAGAATCCATTCTTTCTTTTCAGCTTTACTGCCATGAACCAACGGGTTGTAGGTGATATGTGTAGATTTGCTGGCACGCGCATGAAACCACCAACCTTTTAGCTAAATAAACGTGTGAGTCTTACAATCTCCCAATAGTAGCCTCTTTTTCCCTCCAAAACCTAGGTTTGACGGTTGATTAGGGCCCAGTATTTTGACCACTGTTTTTAGTACACCACTACGGTGCTCCGTAGGCACACACAAGAGCGAATGCATTACACAACCTACACCTGGAAGCCCAAAAATCCAAAACATTCATTCAACAATCCCGTTTTACACAGAATCACGGCAAGAGCGTTCGTGGTTTTGGTAGATCTTCTTAATATGGAGAGTGGTGTTGTGCTCCCGGTGTGATGGCCGTTCGATCGCTTGCCGCTGGAAAAGTTTGTTGATAGTTCTTACCGGTGCCCAAGTAGAAACGTGAAAATGTCGAAAATAATACCACACTGTAGTGCACTTAGTAAGCGCGTGCTTGGTTGAGTTTTTCGGACAAGGTACACAAGTACAAGGTGCACACAAAAACAGTCTCTTAGTTCACCAAATTGTCATGGCATCCTTGTTAAAACGTAGAAGTATTTTCAACATAATGCTGATTTTGCTTAGAAAAACCCCTGCCGATTGTGATCGCAAACATGCTCATATGCGAAACCTTGGATTGTGCTTCGAAATTCAATCAGCTGACGGCGCTCGGTCGAAAGACAGTTCGCGTGCATTATATGGGCATTTGGTACTGGCAGACAAAAACCGTTGTTCAGGGGGTATCATGCACCGGGCCTATAATCTTACTCGTTAAGGACCAATACTCTCATAGTTCGGAGCTTTAATTCTGGAACCGGACGAAATACACCCAATTTAAACTACAGTATAAGTAGCAACTCTAAAATATGTGTATCTGCAGAGAAATGCATATCCTCGAGGATGCACGATAAAGCGTTTGGGGTGGCTTTTCATCAAACTCAGGTTCCAAGATTCCGCCTAATGACATGCTCAAACTGTGGCCGACAGGTTGAGGCATAATGGAAGAAGAAGCTGAAGGGGTTGCAATATCGATGCGGTCTGGTCTATCCGATGATCAGGGTGATTGTAGCTGGACGCAAACAAAGCATTTTGATAGGAGTTTTTTTGCATATAACCAGTAGCAAACACTTGGCGTTGAGAACTTACATAAGGAATGGGTTTTATCAAAATCCATCTGTGGCATAATTTTCAAAATTTCCGACTGTATGATGCGAAACGTCCAGCGAAAAGAGTAACAGCACCACAATCATTCATTTGGCCTGTTTTGTAGTTGTTAATGCTTATCAGTTTGATGCAATTAAACAGAACACTAAACCTTTCAGCAGGCTACCTGTGGTGCAACCATCTACCGACGCGTTGAAGTATTTTATGAACTAAGTTTTGGGTACGCGTTTTGACGGAGCAAGTTTCTGACGGTACAAGCAACAGCGCCAAATATTCCAGGATAGCCAACCGATCGAGACGCAGCTATTTGTAAATAATACGGGGTAAATCCGAGTTGAAATTCAATCATCTCCAATGGCCAACACAATAGCTTGCAATAGAATTCAACACGGGAGTCTCATGTTCGTACGTTTACTTCCTGCATCTCGAGTGGCATCCCAAGCCCCTGAAATTACAGTCGTCTTTTGATAAGGTAAATTCTCCTCTTTAATGTATATGAACGATTAAAAAAATTACCGGTCCATTCCACTAGCCAGACAACACGGTAAAAAACAAGGTCTGGCAGGTTGATTTTACTTGGCATTCACGTTGGTTTCGTGATTACTTTGTATGAGGATAAGTGTTCATAAAAATTAACACATTTCTATTCTCACATATTTCCTTAAAATGCCGGGAGACCTGGAGGCAACCAGCATTCCGTTGCCTGATATTTTGTGTTTGTATAGTGCTAACATTGTACTAAGTTCATTTTGTGCAAAGGAAATGGAGAAAATGATGCTCAAGTAAGAGTTCTAAATGACGTGCAGGACTCTTCATGCGGGAGCGGGCAAGGTGTCAAGGCACTTTGCTTAGGTTAAAGAAGCGAGCCTGTACACTCTGCTGTAATGCACATCCAAGTTCGAAGGCAGCCGGCCGGGTGTACGGCTGATAGAATGATGGTCACCTTGGGGATATTTTATCGTCTGCAACCGCACGTAATACGTAGGCTGTGGCTTATATCATCTGGAAATTAACGGGTATTTTGTTAGGGAAAAACGAAATATTTTGCCTCTAACGGCCAGTCGATATTGCGCGGTGAGTTGCCCAGCACAGTGTTAGCCACCGACAACTGTCCAAGTTGTTCTCCGTTGCACAACAATTGCTTCGACCTCTATTATATGTTGAGCGAATCACTCGCTTGGGATTTAGTTGGTAAGTTTCGTGACGTTCATTGGTTGTTGATCAGGTGGCAGTTGATCTGTTCACCGCGCTTGGCGGTTGGCTTGTACGTTTAACTAGATGAGTGGAGTAGGCTGAATATTCCAAATTCCACGATCCGAGAATGTTGACTAATCAGCTGTAATGTAGACCCTGGGGACAAACGATTATGCTACTCTTACTGAATCAAACGTGACAATCAAAGGAGGCCAAAACCTCTCCATTACCCCTCTGTCAACAACGAGAATCAAGTAAAAGGCGAATGCATTTGGGCACGTAATATGACACGGTTGTAGGTGTAGCAGATGGCAAACAATAAACTGTGCGGCACCGCAAATATGTTTATATGACTTGATATTTTGCGAACAAGGGTATTTCTATTTTGTCATTGTCCATAGGTTGCCAGGTATTTCTTTAAATTCGACTGGAAACCAACTCTTTCTGTTGCGCACTTTTATGACGATAATGAAGCAATACTCGTATTGTCATCTAGTCTTCATGGTAGAATTGAAGGTCGACTCACCAAAGCACGAGCAACTGTATAGCTGCAGAGCTGTTGTGTGCGCAAATTACTGAATGTTAGGCTCTGGATTGTGCGAGAAGAAGCCAACCTATTAAGTTAGACAATAATACTAATAATAATAATAATAAAATAGTAGAAATAATATTAATAATAATATTTCTCCCCAACTGGTGGGTGGCATGCCGTCAGGCATGATCATAATGTTACAGTCAGAATAAAGAATGACTGGCAGGGTTTGTGGGAACAGGGTATTGCTGGGAAAGGTGAAATTGTCATAATCATTGGGCATTAATAATAATGATAGCAACTTGTAGGGAGCATGCTGATTGAGGCATGATCAGGTCGTTACAATCTGAACGCGCCAGGTAACAACACAACGGGCATGCTTATTACGTGGAAAGTCACCACAGTTGTGGGAACCAAAAAAAACCAGGACAATGTGCATGAGGTACGACTAGTTGAAAGATGAGGCCTGCTGACCTGAACTAAAACTGAAAACCGTTGCAGGCCATGAGTGACCTTGGGTGGTCGAGTAAATGGCTAGGGTTATCAAATGCAAAAACGAAGATGGAGGTTGAAGAATTCGATCTGGAGTCAAATGGCAAGTTTTGTCTCAAAAATATGGTTTAAATTAAAACTGAGTAGACTCACTGGCGTCACTGTTGCAGGGAGGTCAGGTGTAAAGGATAACGTTGGTGGGGAGATGGTGCAAATGCATGGGGCCAATCGAACAATGTAAATGAATTTGAACTTTTGGAAGAGGCAAACCGAAATGGCGCCGGGAATCTAGGTTTGTTAAGTCCGAGCGATATGTTCAGCGGTTTAGAACGCGGAGTGTATGTGTGGCGTATGTGTGCGTATGCGTGGCGTGTGTATGGACATATCCAACTAAGATATTTCCCGGGAGGCAATTTCAGGAAATTTAACTTAAAAACAAAGTGGGGGATGTCACGATATTGGTCCTGTAACTGGTTTATGTGCTCTTAGGCATCACGGTAAAATCCAATCAAGCGAAACGCCCGGATCGGGTGTCACCGTCCTGCATCGAAATTTACTTACCGTCTTGTAAGACGGTGTCATAGCGACTGCTTGAAAACTTTTGGTCGTAATGAAATTGTACCTGCTCTCCACAATATTTCATTTAGTTGTTCAACCTGACAGTTAAGCCTATGGTTGTATGAAAATGCCGGAGATTTTGATCGTGTTCTTATTGAGCATTTTCACAAAAGGTGGCATTATCCACAAAACGTACGTCCCGTTAATTGTTTCAGCACGTATTATGTCATCCGTAACGCTACTGCGCTCGTTACTCCGACCTGCATTCGGCAAAATTGATATTTTTGCAAGCCACGGATGATGAATAATTTATGACAGGATACTGCATTTGTTGGGTAAAAGCATACCAAGAACTTGAAAATTGTAGAGGCTGAAGCCCAATTCAGGCTCCGAGTTTTCCGTTAATGCATCTGAATCCGAATGTCCCCATCGGATCAAACAAAAACACACAGAGGCGTTTGGCTTTCTCGTTGAATGCGCTTTACTGAGGTTGTACTGTACATATAAGTGCGTCTTATATTTGGACTGAGCGAATCCATCAGTTTTACCGATCCATCGTGCCGGCCTAATTTCGTGTGTTCCGTCCACTTGGGCAGCGGAAGTCAAAATGCAATTTCGAAGCAATCAAAATTCAGCATTCTCTCCGCCAAAAACACTTGTAGGCATTTAGGTTTACGTAGCTGCCACTACTTATCCTTAGGAGGAAACAAACACTCCGGGAAGTGGTAGCGTCAGGTTTTCCAGTGTTTACAGGCAACCTTCATGCACTTCGAGTACTATGCGGTTATTTTCTGATTGCCGTGCCCTCTTCTTCGCAGTTGTTTAGTGAGAGTGTTCACATTAGGCAGGATACACTGCCATGTTGGCTTTGGGATACACCAAGCACATACTTGTTGGGTCTCGTTGTCTCTCGCAAAATTACCAACTCATTGTACTAGGTGCCAGAATTTGGCGCAACAAAATTAAATACACCAATTCCTAATGAGCCATGGATCTCCATCCTTTTACATGTACCCGTTAGTTCTCAGGTCACCTAGTTGTGTAGTAAATGTCGATTTAATTCTTTCATTAACCTCATGGCAGTCTAAGCTACTGTACATCAAATTATCGTCAAAATCATCATAAACGAGAGATTCAGCTGGTTTTCATGTGATTCTCTCGGAAAACCTAATTTGTTTGCAAATGGGTGTATTTTGCTTATACTAAGCTCCATATACCAAAGAAAAATAGTCCCTATGAGCTTGTCCCGTTAATTCTGTTTCTTAGGTCAAATTTGCGGTAATTTAGCCGCTACCCAACCGGGCGACCGAATAAAATCAATATTCTAATCAAGAAACCTGATCAACACTAATGCTTTGTAATAATGTCGTCATTCGAAAACATGTCTCGGAGTTTCAGTCATGGCGAAATCTATCTTCATTCCCACTAATCTGCCTTTCCCGGTGATCGATCGACCTGCACGCAAAGGAACCATAGAACACCTCGAACGCTATGGCTACCAGGGTGGCGTCACAAAAGTGTTCTCACGAACAGTTTACCCCCTTTTTTGAATCCCGGTCAACGCTCCACATTCCACTGATGTGGTGTTTTCCTTTTAATAATTTTGGATTGTGATCAGCACCAGAGCTTGATCACCTTTGGACAGTCTAAGGCGCGGACCATCCCGGCTGAGTTCCTTGTGGTAGTGGAGGAATAATATCTCGCTCTGGGTTTCTGACATTAATGGCGGGATGGTATTCATGTTCTCTCATGGTTCGTTGAGTTCTTCCATCTGTTTTGAACGTTTTCGCTGATAATCGTCTTCTTTTCACGGTTGATCTGTTTAGCCAAATTGGGACGCGTGTGTCGTGTGCGCTGAATACCTTTATCACCTTCTGGGACTTTACAGTTTACCAGCGTTTCGTGTTGCACTCCAGGCAGTTTAATATCTGGAATTTAGGAGATCTACTTACTTCGTTGTAAATGCTAGTCGCTAATATGGTTTCCCTGGCAGAAATAAGGTCCGAAGAACTCGACATTTTCCGGTTAAGGCACGGGCCGAACTTTTCCTGCCCATGCTTTTGGCGGGTGGAGAGGGCATTGCTTTGTCTGTAAATGTGGACATACTGATCGCCTGGACGGAACGTCTTTGTAATTCACAGAGGGGTTGCCTTCAAACCGCCTCGTGTTACGGTTAATCGTAGTACGTTGTTGGCTGCTGTTAACTTGATTGCGTTTCTTTGACCTTCTTGGCAACGTTCAACCTTGCTCAACGGATTTCCAGCCAATTTAGTCTACATAGTCACTGAAGTACCCCGAAATACAACCATCACGCTACACCTGAATGTTTTAATCAGGACTGACCAAGTTCCTCACCTGGATAATACTTCATCTCGGGCAAGTCAACAAACACTTTGGAAACTCGAGCCTCCAGATTCCTGCCGCCGTACGATCGGACATATTTCAGGTAGGTTGTCGGCTGCACGCAACAGTTGGCTCGTGCCAAAGGTCCATTAAAACGTTCGAGGTGTATCAGAAGCTTAATTCATATCCGATTGTTTGTGGCTGGTTCTTGACCAAGCCCAGCAATCCTAGTCTTAGCATTCCAAGCCATTCTCCTCTGAGATCACCAGATTAGACTGTCAAGGAACGTGTTGCCACAGTCATCATCATCGTTACCATCATGTTTAAGAACAGCGTACCTGCCGAAAAGTGGTTTCAGCTGCCGCAGTTTTGTTCACTATTTCAGCAAGCTAGGATGCCTGCTTAAACGTGGGCTGCATCTTCCGTTTTCTTTCTCCGCGGGCAAAATTCTACCTGAAAGCAATCGAGATTGGGATATACACTGTCTTACGCGAACCAACAGATTTACCAAAAGCATGGCTGAGACAAGGTAGGCCCACCGGCTGATTTGGGAATGCTGTCAATCGTCCCAACATGCGCTTTATTTTCACAGTATAAGGCGGTACCTCGTAAGACAAACGCCCTCAGTAACAACTCTCATTGGCGTGCCTCCTCGTAAGAGAGCTGACTAACACGAGCCCCATCGCGAGTTCCCTGTGGAGTAGTCGGATTCCAGTTGCATCCAGGTTTCATCCATAATTGGCGGATTTCAGGTGGCCAATATATATTAGAATGAAAGGAAAAATGCTACCTTGGCGAAAAGTCTACTCTAAAACGGGGCGACTGGAACTTTTCAGTATCCTGGTTCATCTGCTCTCTAGTCTCCCCTAGCATTTCTAGTGTGCATGCCGAGCAGTGTCTCAATCTTCTGCTTGCATACCCTTCGGTCACAGTTCAATTCAGTTCAGTTTATCGGCGATAAACCATGTGCCATGCGTACATTGGTTCTAGCTGATACAGTTTCGATTACCGGAAAGGGGATGAGTTTGGGACATTCAACCGGGCGCTCGGGGTGATGATATGTTTAGTTAGTTGGAAAACTAGGCAGCCGCGAATTGAAGACGATGGCTCTAATTGCGTCATTGAGCCATGTCCGTCAGCATCATTAACCATTGATGATTTGAGTCCCGCTGTCCCCATCCAGGGGTGGGTAGTTGTCTACCTGGCGCTAATAAGCCATTTTCATCAGCATCAATAACCATTGATGATTTGTGTCCCCGTGTCCACCTTCAGGGGTCGGGAGCAGTCGACCAGACTCAGTTTACCGGCTTGCGTTTTCAAACTTCGTTGCCAAGTCGTACACTGTCCACCTATCGGTCGCTTCCACTCAGCACAGGGCGAAGCGAAAAGAGCTCTGCGAGACTGGCGGTGCACTGGTATACTGATTACATGTCCTAACTAGCGTAAAAATTTCAAGCATCATATCAGTAACAAAGTTGAAGACGAAAGGTCAGAGTTGAAAAGCTTAGCCTATTCCATCTGCGAGCGCATTGCACGGATATGACCACAATATAGTAACACCTCTCGTATAGCCCCTAGGAACAAAGCAGGCGGGCGGCATTGACACGAATAAATGAACCCTCTGGATATGGAGAGAACCAGACGAGATTACGGCAGAAGGAAATATTTTCAAAGTGAGGGCTTTTGGGGACTGATATACCTGTCAACTCCAGGCAGCTAAGGATCCCGCATGGTGATTGCAGCCATCGGATTCTGCGCAGGTCACATTCAGTGGGCTGTAGGAACATACTAACAAGGGCAACATATGCTGTATTGAAAACTCTGGAGAATTTATTCCATGGACAAATTGGTTAATAAAAAGCGTGAATTTAGGAAAACTTAGCATCAATAATAGCGCAATCAGTGGCACCAGAGAAATGGTCACTGAGGCAGCAGATACGTCTAGTAAGACAGCGCAGATTGTCCATATACAGGGATAGTGCACAGAAAACAGTCAGCACTTTGTGGTGGTAAGGAGCTGTCTTTCGCTTACGGCACGTTGCAGCCATTTGCGTTACGTGCCAAATTGGTCTACGCGCTTAGGTCCATTTATGAATCAGAGCGGACCCCCGAAAATGAGTAGGGCTGTCTAAAACTCGCAAGCGTGGACGGACGCGTAACAAAATCTTGACATCCGTTACTTGTTCACCAAAAAGCAATAAAAAAAATACAGACAAGCAAACAAAGAAATAACGATCAACCCAACATACACGCGAAACAGGAAAACCACCTAAGGCCAAAGAACAAAGAGACATCTTAACAACCACGGACAAATCTAATAAAAACGCAGAAGAATTCTCATTGGTTGGCCTCACCAAACTATTTTTAATCCCGTATAAACACCGTGGTTAACGTCAGGCCGGAGTACGCGAACAGCATGCTCCGCAGAATCCACATTATTCTGGTGCTATTACCCACGGTGTCCAGATGTCACTGTCCACCGAACTATACGCAGGTCTCAGCGGACGTTTGTACGATTCAACTGGACGCAGCACACGGCATCTGTGATGCATGTAACTTGTGTTCCAAATTTGGTAAACAACACAATCAACTTGTTTTCCTCCACGGAAGGAATGTGAATTTGGTCAAGTCGATTCTACAGCCTAACTCTAAGGCTTGGAATGGAATGAATGGTTTGTTGGGGATACCCGATTCTCGGTCAGTCGCTGGATGGCGGGATTTGGATCCTAGAACGCCAGAATTTACTTCTGGACCCGACCAATTCAAGTGGGGAGATAATCAACCTAACGGGAATGAACCTCATTTGGTTATTCATAAGCGGGTTGAAGCAATGTACGACGTAGCTTCCGCCCCAAGGTATTCGACGCTAAAAGTCCACTGTGAGTATGGGGGTGAGCTGCCCAAGGGTAATCTGAATATCCGGTTCAAAGCGGATTTTCCGGAGAGTTTCAAAAACATCGTTCAGCCACAACCTGATTTCCATGTAACTGTAATTGTAGTTCCCTAGCTTCTTCCAGACAGGATAATCTCGGCTCACAAGTAACACATTACTCATAATGTTACTGAAAGATATTCAACAGATACGACCGGCTCCGCCCTTCCTGCGGTTCATCAGGTAAACGCAACCGCCAGGTTCCCGCTCCATCAATATCACTTTCTACTGGAATCCAGATTGCTAGCACACTAATTTGGATAGTCTTCAACTGAATGTGCTGCACCAGGTCACCATTATCACAATGCGTTGCATAAACGTAACGCATCAATTCTAAGGTTACTGATAGCTAGCCGACGGCCCACGACCAGTTTCACTTTTTTAAGCGCATGAGGAGGGTGCAGTTTACGAGATTTATCCACGTCAGACTTACGTCCAAATTTAAACTGAACTGCACGAAATTAGCGAAATACAATGGCCTGCATAGCAATTTCGTTTTCACGTGGAAGAATCAGGACAATGTCGCACCTGTCACATCTTACCGTTTGCCCACTGATTCAAAACGTGATATCTGCCAGCTAAAGAGGTAAAATGCGTAACGGGCTGAGACAGGTTGTCTGTGTTCTCTTATTCATAACACCAATATTAGTGGAAAATGTTTCAATACATCTTATTCACGACCCGAAATTCTAAATGGGGAAGTCACACTGCTTGCGGCGATTTGTACATAACAAAGACGAAAATACTGAACTGCAAATAAGCTATATGAATAGCCTCCCACCCCGAGGAGAATCTAGAGCACAGCATGCTGATTCGTGGTTCCCCCAGTGAGGGTTGGTGTCGTTCTGAGAGAATTCTGTTTAAACACGGTTTGAAAGAACGTGCGGTCATAGTCCCAATGAAATTGGCCCATTTGTTTCAGGCAAATCACATAACAGGGTTAAGTGGACAACAGCTTCAACAACTTCCATCACGACTAATTTGGGTGGAATGCGGTGAGACAGACTGGTCAAAACTAGCGTTCATTTCAATTGGCTGTTGATCAGGTGGCTGTTGGTATGATCCCACCCAAATGCGCACTGAACATGTCTCCTCGTATAAACAAACGTTTGCTAGTCAATCGGCAAGCTGGACGAACAGATCAACAACCATCTGATCAACAAGCAACAATCTCATTTGATGTAACGAAATTTCGATTCATTCCAATTATTCACTGCTGATCTAGTCAAGACATAGGCATCTTTGGTCTCGGCACGTTCAGTTTGTTTTATTGACTGCCGAAGTCCTTTCGGAAGGAGAGGCTGCTCACTGAGTCACTTCCAATCATCCACCGCACCTCCACCGAAAAATCGCGTACGTTGAGTTTCCCTTGTCTCAGTTAGCGAAACCGTGAAACAGCCAAACGTGACGCAGGCCCATCTGGTTCCTCTCACTGGTCTACTTACCACAGAACAACGCAAACGAGAAACCTATTCGAAACCCAGTCGAGGATCATTTAAGGGCAAACCTGTATGAAAACTAGTGTTCTTATCAACGTCAGACAATGCGCGTTCAAAAACACATTAGAATTGCTGAACAATAATTCATCCTTCAATCAAGCAAATGTCATACAGTTGAGCCATGTTTGGAAACAAGATCCCGATCCGCTTGGGCGTCAACCAGCCAACGTTGAAGAGTCTTCAAAGAGCAGTACATTTCCAACCTTTATTGTTAGCAGTTCAGGTTGATGCGATACTCAAAACCAGCCAGGAGGATTTAGAGTCAGTTCACGAAATTAAAACACGTGGAAGCGATTGAACGAGTCCTAAGTCACAAAATACTGTTCGCTTTAAAGAACAGCGTTAATGGTTTGATTTGCATGCCTCAAGGTATTCATATTTGAAATTGAATTGTTTGGTGCCAAACGGGGGAGATATTCGGTTCTCTATGTTCACTCTTCTTAGATGCACTCTAGATTTTGCCTGCCGTTCAATCTAATTCAACGATAATGAGAAAAGATGCATTTACGAACAGCACGCGGATTCACTCCTCCCCCACACAATCACCGAATCTCAAGAGGGCTGGTCGAGATCCGCCACAACCGCCTACGAAAACCCATAGAACGACAACTATGCATGTTACGCGCACTCAGATTTTCTCTGCCCTACACAATTGTTGGCCATTCGCTCACCTGAATTACAAATTTACCCCATCCTCTATTTGACGCCGCTGATCTTCACTCATTTGTGTAATGGATAAAGAATAACACTCATGTGACCTAACTGTGTTTGTGTGTGTTTGTTGTAAATCAGAATGGACGCGTAAAATGTCGCCAAAGGTGCTTGTTTTACTGGAAACTGTTCACGTTTCGTCGTCGTGAAATCTGTTTCCATGTTGTTCACCCGCCTCATCCACGCAAGTCGCTTTTGTCATCATCTTATTTGCCTCATAAACTCTCCTATATTTCGAACACACGTTTTCAGTATTACTATGGAAATGGAATAAGTAGTACGGTGATGCAGTTGATCTGACCAGGAAGCGACGAGTGTGATGTTGCACTTGGAACAGAGTTCACTTCGATGAATGCATACATGATCGATGGGTTGTGTAAAACGCTTTAAGGAAATTCTAAGCATAGATGGGAGTGCATTTCTTACCGTAAAGTAAAGTCAAATATCTATCAGTACAGGCATCAGTCCAATCAATCAACTCGGACAATAGACCATACACGTAGAGTACACTCAGACGTACTCATTTGTTTGCGCAAAAACTTTCGAGCGTTAGAGAGTCAGGCTGTAAGACGTGTGAGTTTTACAGCATGCTTCAGTCTGTTTTCCGTTGTTTGCAATACGGTATGCAACGTAGACACCGTACGACGTGACCGTTTCAGATTGTCCCAACCGGATAAGGTTGTTTGCTGGATTTGCGCTGGGTCGCCCCGCAGGCAACAGTTGTTGAACAGCGGTGATGGTCATGGCCTCTTCTCGAACAGATTGGTCTGAAATGTGCGATCATACCTTGCCGGACGATGTTTTGGTCGTTCGTTGGCTATGCCAGTGATACCTGAACACCTGGAAATGCCTAGCTTCTAATCGATCCGGTCCTATGGGATGCCGATGTATTGAGGCGATTGTCAGAATAATGAAGTACACACGTATTATATATACATATACATATATACATATATATATGTATGTATGTGTGTACACATATATTTTGGTGCGCTCAACGCATCAAAAGAGGATTGTCGGGCGGAATTCCGCACAGATACCGCTTTACCGCTCGCGGTAGGGCACCGGTACAGCCAAGAAGCTTCCCTCTCACGCAACTAACCAGGAGGTCGGGTGGCTTACCGGTCCCGCATCAGGACGAGCTCTGATTGACCGAAAGGCTGGACACAACAGCCCACCATGATCCAGCATCGGCCGAATGCCAGTTCCAAGTGGTGCAGGCAGAAGGCGTAAAAATTGCGAGAATGTTAACGCCCCATGAAAATTATATGCGGCGCATTTGCAGGTGCTTTTTGACTATGTTTTGGGCGTTCATACATGTTGTACATCTTTGGTGGTCGTTTTGACGGGCACGCTTGCTTCCAAGCCGCAAACCGAAAATTAAGCTGAGAAAATTACGTTGCGTTATTATTATGACCAAGTGACCATGCCTGTGCTGTCCTCCACAAAACTGCTCCTCGAATTTTGCCATGAAAACATCAACTAAATTGGGAACGGATGGAGTCCCTTATCAAAATTTTCCCCGAGGATCTAGAGTGTTGACATAAAAATAATATGTACGTATTTCAACCAGCGATAGGAGGCATACCATGACCAACGGTGGAAATCAACCGTTATTGAACAGACGGATAAATCATCCCGTGTCCAGCAGACTTCGAGGAAGTTTCCCGAGGATGACAGAGCAACATTCACCACATGTGAGTATGAGTATAAATCAGCCAACCAGAGACTGTGAGTTAGGGCGGACTATGCATAAATAAAGTCAGTGTGAGCAGCAATCGCGGTTTCTGGGATTTCGACGCACATCACTTTCGCGCAGATCTCATTCTGTCTAGTTTCCGGTGCTTGCAATCTTATTACTCAGTTAAATCAGCACGCAGCTTCTGCACTTGAGGCTTTCTCGTTTCCTCTGTCCCGATCAACACTTTGTATTTTAGGGTCATATCCTTTCTCGAAGTTTCCTTTATCCGCAGCGATTCCCGTCATTTTGGTCGGGTGAATAAATTAGCACATGAGGGCCACGACCAACCCTACCTCTAGTCGCACAACTGTTACGTCAATTGAGCCGTACCCATCTGACTGCTTGAGAATACTCAGGCGTGAAACATGGAGATTGTAGTTGGACAAGTAAAACCGCTGCATGGATGATTTCAAACAGGCTGGAAGAGACTGAAGAAGACTGCTGTTCGAACTGATCGTGCAACCTCCGCTATTGGGTAACTAAGCATGAAGCGCCAGGAATCATCTGTTTTCGAGTCAGTTAGGACAAACTCTGATGTTATCCTCCTGCCACGTTAAGGCACCGGCTGATGTAGGCAGGTATACCCCGATGTTGCTAGTCACGGGGACCAGCAAAAAACAAGCGAATCAATCTATTTAGTTGGCTTCCCATTCGTTCTCACTTGGAATGGTTACCTGAAGTGTAGTAAGTCTATGTGAAGTGCGGATGCATACTTACAATGGAACTACCTAATTTCATGACCATCACACAAAACGAGGTTTCCATAGTAAACTTGAAGTTTGGGTTCGGAAAGCTCCAGCACCAATGGACGAGAGTCCTTGTATGCAATAACTGGGTGGTGTTCACAGAAAGTGATCCATTATCGAATGCCCAGACTGACATCTTCAAGGTTCACACTGATATCTAGGAGAATCTATCTTACTCAACTACCATAACGCCCTAGAAACAATTGGGTTTCCGTGACAAATTCCCACTGGATTCAAGCGAAAAACTACTGCCACAACACTAAAACAAGCACCAAGTAGTATATATTGTGCGATCGAGAAAAGATCTCCGTTTTCCTATTGTTCCACTCTGCTAACATTACCTTCAACAATCCTCCCTCATCCACACATCATGTGAATTTAACCCCAGAAGTGATCGCATGTTTTTGCCTCCATAACTGCACTCACCGGTTCGGTGTAACCGGGATAACGGTGCTGTCTCCAAGGCCTATTGGGTCGAAACATTTAAAAGCTTAGCCATGACGTTTTTTCTGCAGGTGTTATGCGCCTACCAGCCTCATCACAAAATCACTAGCTCCAGGACCCGTTTCAAGGCAGTATCGCATTCCGAAGATCCTTCAATGTGAGGGCTTTCGCCACTGAATTAAACGAGAATGGCCGCAGCCGCACAGGATAGCATAAGCTAATGTCTGACAGGGCCCACTAAAACAGTAACTATGGTGAATCAAACGGCCAACACGTAATTCACACAAGTTTTTTTCCGTACACCTACATCAAGGACATCGCAAAACCAAACTGCACCACGACATACTGTGAGATATATTTGGCGTTTCTCAATCAAGCCCCAACCGCTCACAGCCCAGGTGGCAGCTTGGACATCACTCAGGGTCTGAATGTATCCATGATCCATTCACACACTAAGGCCACCACGTAGACGCATTTGAACCATGAGACAGATATCTACAATATAGCAACTCGATGACCGATCTCCGGCCTGTGGTAGGGCCGATTGCGTGTCTCCTCTATCCGCCAGGTTAGGCACGCACATCGACCGCTGACTGAGAAACCAAGATGAAACTGCTGATAATACAAAATTAAAAAGTTTATCCCCAGCTTGAAGCCAATTCGCGGGCCATAGAAACAAATATCTCGCGTGACCATCCGAGAATACACTTTTGTCATCCAGGATAAGGTGCACAGGCATGGGCGATCCAGTGGCCCTTATGAAAGCATCCGTACAGTAGAGATGCCCAACCGGTAGCGAATGCATGCGCTGAAATCATTATCCACTTTGATAGGTCTATCATGTCAGGGATCACCTAACACCCTATCGCAAATTCGATATTCCGAACATTCTGACCACAGTTCACTTAGCGGTTGCTAGAATTCAACTGGTGCAACCAATTCACGGGGACCCCGTACAAAGTAAAAATTGCAGCATCATCCACTATGATTTCCCAAATATGTCTAGAAATTCATTAAAACAAGCCATTGTGGATAAGCTCCATTTTACGGAGAAAGCGTCAAGTTTTCTACCGGTGCCGGCTGAACCATGGAAATCAATCCAGCAATGTCCAGTATTTGCGTTGTGGTCACTGTGCACTAACAAATAACTCCGTTTGTCCCGCGTATACTCAGCTGTCCATTCTGAACGCCTGAGTAGAGAAATTAACTGACATGAGTGAGTCCCGTTCTCTGTTGCACAGTGCACACCATAATTTAACGAGGAACACACAGTTACGTTGCATGAGCCCCAAAGATATCGTTGAAACCTTGCATTTAGTCTGTTCCCATAAATCAGCGAAACCGATGTAGGTTGAGGGAATCGATAAACATGTACCTGATATAATCAGTATAGCACGAATACACCATCAACAATCTGACGAGTCTCCATGATTGCTCAAGCATACAAGAATGTAAGCACCCTCTCAAACATAGCCTCGTGCTCCTGAAACGCCTGGCTGATCCAGAAAATGCGAAAATCCTTCATTTCCCATCCTTCCTTCCCTAATTTCAATGCAGAATGTCAGGCTTCTAGGTTGAGTGGGAACAAAGCACACAGACGACTTTAAAGGAATTAACTGATTTATGTATAGCGGTTGAGTTCGCCTTGAGCCCCCGAAACCAACTTGTACTGTCCGGTGCTCCCGTAGTGGTTTACGCGGTACGCATGCAACAAGCCCAAATACATTCAGCGGACAGCAAATAAATGGACGTAGCGATTTCAGAAGTGTGATGTATCATCCAGATTTCCATATTTCCGTTACGGTGACTATATAGTTTGGAACGGCAATGTCACACTTATAATTTTTTCAGCATTAATCTGGGCCACGTTGAGTTACCTGGGAAACCCCCAAAATCAGATCGCACCAATGGAGATTTATCAACGGCACTCTCACCCTTCCTCCAGTCAAACGACACTCGTGCTTGGGCGTCCTGACGATGATCGAATTTCCGCTCTACTCATCATCATCATCATCGACAGCATGACATCAGTGTTCAACACAGATGCTTCACTGCCGTACAATCATGATTTATTTGAAAACATTGTGAAGAAAAGAATAAAGTTGGACGGGGAAGGGGGTTAGTGCTAGCTAACTACAGTCATTCCGAGGTGCCCACGCCTCCAGACACTCATTCAGGCAATCTGAATAGAAACTGACAACAAGATCTCCACTGACATCGGTTGGTACACATAACTTGCAGCGTCGCCAACCAGGCGCAGTGAGGATCACGTGGTCCCCAGCCTGGAAGGCGAGTAGCACTCACAGCACCCAAGCGTTTCGTAATCTGCCTCATACCCCTCTGCCAGGTCAAGTGTTGGCCACCTCTCTGCTCCCGCCACTCTGAATTGGGCATGGAA
Source organism: Opisthorchis felineus (assembly GCA_004794785.1). Taxonomy (NCBI): domain Eukaryota; kingdom Metazoa; phylum Platyhelminthes; class Trematoda; order Opisthorchiida; family Opisthorchiidae; genus Opisthorchis; species Opisthorchis felineus. The sequence continues at coordinate 41,591 of SJOL01006315.1, read as the reverse complement.
AACAGCACTCTCTTCGGCAAAGGATGATTAAGCATACGCAACACGCGTCCCAACCAACGCAGCTTCTGGTGCTGGACACATTCTTCAATGGAGGTACTCGTTGCACAACCCAAAACTCGCTTCCTAACTGCCTCGTTACGGATTCGCCGACACCAACCCACGCGAGCTATCTTTCTCAGACAAAGATTGTCGAACAACTGAGGACGTCTCAGTTCCGCTGCTCGAACATTCCAGGTCTCACAGACATACAACAAAACAGCCCGCGCTGTAGCTTGATACACATGTCCCTTGAGTTTCAGGGATACACCACTTTGACGCATAGGTGCCTCAAATTAGCAAACGCAACCCGAGCCTTGCAGATTCGTGCACTGACCTCACCTGCCACACTACAATACAACTTCCCAGATACGTAAAACGCTCCACAACTTCATGTGCCTCTCCCTGGATTGTAAGTGGCGTGTGCAGTGACTGCATGTCCACGAGCATGGCCTTACACTTTGTGGGTGCAAAGTGCATACCAAAGGACGGGACGATTTGGTCAGTTCGTCCAAAAACCCTTGCGCCTTCTCCTCCTCTTCGAAGGTGAGAACGATGTCGTCTGCATATTCCAGATCGACAAGGTTGTAGTCACAGTCTATCTGAACACCGGGGTTTTGGAGACCTTCCAGCGTTCGTCTCATTTTCTCATCGATCACGAAATTAAAAAGGAAAGGAGAGAGTGGGCACCTGCGACGGACACTGCTTTGTGTACGGAAGCTTTTGGAAAGCTCGCCGTATACTATAACACGTCCGGAAGTCCGAGAATACAAAAACTTACTATGTCCACAAACTTCCGGGGCATTCCTTGGTGGGCGAGCGTGTCAAGATTAACAGACCAATCAACCGAGTCGAATGCGCCTTGGAAATCCAGGAATACTAGAATCATGGATCGCTTATACGAATGGCGTTGTCCTAGCACCTGACGAAGTGTGAACATATGGTCAACGCAACCCCTACCATCCTGGAATCCCACTTGCTGCTCTCGGGTCAGTTTCCCACGAGCCACCGTAAGGCGACGAAGCACGAGTGACGCCAACAGTCTAGTTACCACCGGGGTCCTGATTTCCTTCTCTGTTCTTTGCACTTGTCTCAAATTTGTAACCAGGATCATCACAACCGTATCACCGGTGGACGAAATATTGAAAGTCCTTTTGATTCCTGCGTTTTGGTTTTCTGGGAATTGAAACTGGTGCGCTACCTCCAGCCCACTAAGCATGAGGCTTGCCAGACGCTTGTTTTTTGACTTCACGAGGTAACCCTAGCCCCGATGCCCTGACATGGGTTTCATGGGCGTTTCTTCCGTTGATGTTCTATTCGGATTCAGGAATTTGCAGTCGTTTGTTTGATGTGGATGGCGGTGCACAGTACGCGGATTGAAATTGGCGGTAACCATTAGTTATCGTCTGCTGGGTCCTTGGCTATTCCTATCAATTCGTGTCATTTGTGATGAAAAGTTCTGGTTAGGTTTAGTTATTTGTGTTGTTTTGGTTGAGTCAGTTGAAGTGGAATTCGTCAACCCCGTGACACGATATCTCCTGGATGACTGAGATGGGTATTCATTTTCAAAATTCCATCGTGGTAAGGCAGGTGTGTCAGGTTTCCCAGGGGTTAAGTGAGACGCGTACTGTGGTAACAAAAATGTCGACCCAACCCCCCGTTATTTTGCCATGCAAATTTTCTATTTATGCGCTGATTTCTTCCTCTGGAATGTCAATTTCCATGTTTCTAATGCAACGCATTTGAGGCCAATTCCGAATCGGATAGTGCGAAAAATACGCCAGCGCTAGATTATTCGCGTGATGCATGGACCATACAAAAGCATTGATTGGGACATGGGATAACCAAATCGCATGTTTCTCCGCTGTTGGCGGTCGCCTGAGTTAATGTGACTTACACAATGCGCTCTGAAGTGCATGTGGTGTGCGGCTTTTGAGCTGACCCAAGCAGAACGCAATCGAAGTGACAGTCGGCTCGTGTAGACCTCTTGGTTAGATGTGAACGTGCGCGGAATGAACGGAATTTCCGAAAGGGGGTTTCGAAGGTTCATGAATGTAGCACCAACGAATACCAGAGGAGTTGAACTGAAGATGACGCATCGCGAGTTGTTCAGTGAAGGGGTTTGTCCAAGAAATGCACATATATTGGTAGTTCGGTGTCAGATTGAATCGAGGCGACCGTGATCCAGTGACAACACACTGTATATTGCTGCTCGCAGTTTATCAGTGTAAAATGCATTCATCGTGGAGCTTCATAGTAGTGGGAAATTCACACACAACTCTCTATGTTCGGCACACGTCATTCGCCGTTTAGTGTTACAGTTAGGGGCATACGGGCATATGGCGGCTGGTGTCGATGGATCCTATGAAATCACCTTGACGGCATTTGGATGAATTTGCTCGTCATCAATCCTGATGTGAGTGGACCAAACTATTCGCTGTCGCTTCACCGTGTACGTGAGTTGACCGCAATTATAGAGGAAAATGGAAGACGTCCTATCAGACGCATTCACAGGGTTACGAAATTTCATTCAGAGCGAGTAATCCTCATTCTAGCTTGATCCAGCGAACCACACGCTAACATGTAGGATCTTGCGTAGTAGACTTGAATCCTATGCGGAACTGGAATGTCTGCGTTGACCGATGGGGCTGGTGCTCTAATGGTGGAAAGTGAGTTCCAAGTTAGACTGGAATGGACTTTACTAAAGCCAGTGTTCTATAGGTAGGGATTGTGTTGATTCCTACAGGGAACCAACTGACATCAGTGGTCATTTTTTCTATCTGTTCTGACTGCTCGTGCGTAGCGTGAATTGCGCGCTGCTATTGAAACGCCCTGCATCCTGTGTTGATCGCACCTTTAGGAACGAACATTAGAGTTGCAAAATAATACATCGAAATCATTGACTAATGCACTAGTTTACAATGATTCGTTAATTATCCCAACCTGCACACAAATTCACATTGCTCCGAAAAATCCATGCATGTCCACGGGGTAGTATGCAGGAATGAACCCGGATGGTCATCCTGAATAATTCAGATATATGTTTTGATCAATCCTTACATCTATATCCACCCAAAATCAAGGCTATGTTCGTCATTGATCGTCAGCTTATTTGAGATCAAACCACCGACAGAAACCAACCCATATCAATCCGGAATGCATCAACATATAACGAGGGATCGCACAATTGAGTTGGCACCCTGCAATTTAACAAGGATGAAATGCGTTGCAAGTTTTACCCACTCCCGAATAATTTGAGCATCCACCAGATCATTGATTAGCAAACACACAAGAGGAAGACCGAGACTCGTTGTTGCAAAATACGGCAAATCTTATGGATTGTGCTCAGAACATAGCAGAGAATATAAGAAGTAGTTAAGGACAACCTTTTAGTACGTTTTACCTCATACATGAAGCCACGTGCGTCTGAACCGTCTCGTATCATAACTGCCTGAACCACGAAAAACAGTGGGTCGAGCACACAATCCGTCAGTTGCACGCGTAAACGAGGATCCGTTAGCTGTCACATCCGAGTCATCACATTTCATCACGCAAATTAGCACGACCAACCCAGATGTGACTAGTAGGGTGGAGCTTCGATCATCGTCAGGACGCCCAAGCACCATTGTCTTTTGAACGGTGGAAGGGTGATAAGTCTCCATTAGAACGATTTTGCTTTGGGGCTTTTCCACGTTGCACAACGTGGCCCAAATGAATGCTGAAAAAAAAAGTGTGACACTGCCGTTCCGATGTACATGGACACCTCAAGGGAAGTATGGATCATTCTTCTGGTAAACAAGTCGTTCGCCAGAAATACTCAGACTAAATTCACCAGCACACATGTGCCTTGAGAATCAAAAATCGAAGGAACTGCTACTATTCAAACAAAATGCAAAAACTTCTTCCTGTGTGTCTACCCATATCTTGAATGCAATGCAATCAATTACAAAACAACAATACCCGACATTCCAGCAACCCATAACTCCAATCAACGACTACCCCACGTACAGTGAAAATGCGCCAGCTTGTCAAAATTTCAAATGACGGAAGCTAACATAGCCACACTTGAAGCGAGCCAACATAAATGCATTCGACCGTTATGGCTCAGGGAATACGGTTGGCGGGCCGGGGCCTGTGAGTAGATATATGCTTGGGCGCAGCGTGATTCGCTGAGTGTGCATGTGCATATGCGTGTGCGTCTCGCGTTGTGGCTGAATGTCCGGATGACAGTGAGAGAGTGAGGACGAATGTCAAGTAGCGCAAGCAAGCGACGAGCAGTGTTCTGTCAGATTCTACATTACTACTTCAAGCAAAAATCGCATGCACTATGACTAGTGTCCGGAGTCTTGCGCAGGTTGCTCAAACCAGTTGCACTGAGGCGTCGAACACCTCGGCTTAATATTCGGGGTATTTAGGTGTGGCCGCGTGGTTTTTGTGTATCCTGCGAAATCTCCTTGTCGGCCTTTAGATGATTTTGCTAATCAACAAGCCTAATGTCACTGGGCCAAGGGAATTCGCTGTCGCTTCGCCGTGTACATGAGTTGACCACAATTCTAGTGGAAAGTGGAAGATGCCCTATCAGATGCATGCACCGGGTTACGAAATTTCATTCAGAGCGTGTAATCCTCGTTCTAGCTTGATCCCGCGAACCACACGCAAACAGTTAGGATCCTGTGCAGTTGACTTGAATCCCGTGCGGAATTGGAATGTCTGCATTGACCGATTGAGCTGGTGATCTAATGGTGGAAGGTGAGTTCTGAATTAGACTTGATTAGACTTTATGAACGCCAGTGTTCCATAGACAGGGTCAGCGTTGATTCTGACGAGGAACCAACTGCCATTAGCGGTCATTTTTTCCATCTGTTCTCACTGCTCATGATTAGTGTGAATTACGCCCGGTTATTCAGACGCACTGCATCTTGATTTGATCGCCCTTTCAGGAACGATTGCTCGATGGGTTTCGCCAATGCTTATAGTCTGATCACTAAGACAACCCGTCCATCTTCGCTTACGAGTTCGTATCATCTACCCATAGTTATTTGTTTGTCTGCTCCGACAGATAAGCATTTATTCATGACTGAGGCTTGGATGATATCATCGTGAAAATGGATGAGCTTCCTCTGAAATTTTATATACTCAGCGAAATATTAGTGCCCATGTAGAGCTGTTCTGTGTCGATGTTATATTTAATTGAGCATTATTGTGATAATGTTGAGACAGATGTGCCTGCGAACATTGAAGCATATTCAAAGACTACATCACCAAAGTGTGACAAACCGCAACTCAATGATGTACAGGTGAACATGTTTCCGGTTAACTTCACCGCAACACGTTTACTTTTGCTTTTGGTTAGGGCATAAACCAAATCGGGAGCACCGGATAGTAATAGGATGGGTTGGAGGCTTACGGCGAACTCAACCGTCATGCATAAATCAGTTAATTCCTTTATAGTATATTGTGTGCTCTGTTCCCACTCAGCCTTGAAACCTGATATTTTGTATTGGGATTAGGAAAGTAAGGATAGGAAGTGGATTTTCGCATTTTCTGGATCAGCCAGCCGTTTCAGGGGATGGTGACTGTGTTTGCTTAGGCGCTTATATTCTTGTATATTTGAACAATCATGAAGACTCTACAGATTGTTGATGGTGTTTTCGTGCTATACTGAATATATCAGGTACATATTTATCGATTCCCTCAACCTACATCGGATTTGCTGATTTATCGGAACAGCAATTAGTGCCATTGGGGACAATGGGATGCCTAGATCATATTTTGACGATGTGAATTACCGTGAGGTTTCTAACACAGGTTCGTGAATGGTCGGGCTTGATAGACTGATATTATAAACAACTCTGACCACTTTGTTGGCTTCCAGACCTGCTCATGATCAAGAAGTCCAAACACCCTCTAGACCGAATGTGCATTATGACTGGGTGTTTTTTCGCAGTCCAGTTACTGTTCTCTCTCATAGG
>SJOL01006315.1:0-29466 GCA_004794785.1 Opisthorchis felineus | reverse complement strand
CGTACTACTTATTCCATTTCCATAGTAATACTGAAAACGTGTGTTCGAAATATAGGAGAGTTTATGAGGCAAATAAGATGATGACAAAAGCGACTTGCGTGGATGAGGCGGGTGAACAACATGGAAACAGATTTCACGACGACGAAACGTGAACAGTTTCCAGTAAAACAAGCACCTTTGGCGACATTTTACGCGTCCATTCTGATTTACAACAAACACACACAAACACAGTTAGGTCACATGAGTGTTATTCTTTATCCATTACACAAATGAGTGAAGATCAGCGGCGTCAAATAGAGGATGGGGTAAATTTGTAATTCAGGTGAGCGAATGGCCAACAATTGTGTAGGGCAGAGAAAATCTGAGTGCGCGTAACATGCATAGTTGTCGTTCTATGGGTTTTCGTAGGCGGTTGTGGCGGATCTCGACCAGCCCTCTTGAGATTCGGTGATTGTGTGGGGGAGGAGTGAATCCGCGTGCTGTTCGTAAATGCATCTTTTCTCATTATCGTTGAATTAGATTGAACGGCAGGCAAAATCTAGAGTGCATCTAAGAAGAGTGAACATAGAGAACCGAATATCTCCCCCGTTTGGCACCAAACAATTCAATTTCAAATATGAATACCTTGAGGCACGCAAATCAAACCATTAACGCTGTTTTATGAAGCGGAGAGTGTTTCGAGCTAACAGCATTTCGTGAATTGCGCAGAGTTTTCTTCAGGCGGAGCACAAGACATCCGTCTTGGAGGCACTATTCGGCTACATAGGATGGTGATCGGGAATTTGTGAAGCCAAATTTGCCATGTCTGTTCAATGACGATTGTAAGTGTCTTTCCTCTCACCCGGTCCTCTCCTTCTCAGGAAGCTTGCAGTTTGAACTTGCTTTTTCAACAAAATGGTTAAATCTGATTAGCTTTCCCTGCAAGTACTATTGTTGGTGACATCTCTTCGTTATTGGCATTTTCCGGAATTGTCTTCTAACGGACTACATGAACACACGTTCAGCAAAATGGCGTGATCAATTGTTGCCTACCTCCTTACATGGACATATGTTCCAATGGAACGGCGCTCACCTGTTGCCTTTATCTGAATTTTTCCGTTTCGAATTTGTGAGCATCGATTCCAGTGCGCATGATAAATAAAATTTATAAGGATATCCCGTGTGGTCCACAATTCAGTTTCCTCATTCCTTTACAAAACCCCCACAAGTAAAGGGATTAAAGCTTCCTGGAAAAGTGGGAATTGATTAGTAAATAACTAGCAAGAATAATTTAGGAAGGGTTCCTTTGGAGATCTTGTTTTCAGAAATTACATAGCGCAGGTATATGAGACAATGAGAGCCAGTTAATACAACAAAACTTCTCACTGGATATCCGGGAACAAAATGGATTCATATTTGATCCACTACACAGCATAAAGTTCTGCGTATTGATGAATTCACCGTGACGTCGAAGTCAATCCACATATGCAGCATCTTACCTCAGCAAAAGCGACACTTGGCCAAAAAGAAACCAACAATTGCAATTGTAAATGGCAAGTGCGTTTCTAATTTAATTGACTGGCAACGATAACTCGACGAGAATACGTACCGTTTAGTGTATCATGAGCTGTGTGCTCAAAAATTCTACAAAACATGTTCCTCCACCTCTGTGTTGGACTCAGGTTAATCTTGGAACTCAACTTGTTTTGCGCGAAGGAGATGACAACAACAGAGGGTAGTGAGCCAGATGACTTGGTGAAAGTATCCAGTGTCCGAAAAGCAAACGACGCTGTTGAAGCTATGGCGATTCCTGTTTATTAGCAGAACATGTTGGCCAAGAAGGGGTTTTAACGGATCGTGCAGTTACAGGAGCTGGTTCAGGAAGATGTTAGAGGCACCGAGCACTCAGTACGAGAATATCAAAATAGCTTGGTCTGTAGGAGATCCTGAAGGTGTCGCTGCTGGTAACTTCACTGCAGGCATAACACAGAATGCGCCTTCACAGAATCGTCGCAGGAATGTTTGTGTGGTCTCCTTAACATACGAAGGAACACTGAATAGTTAGTCCCCACAAAAACACCTCTATGGGGAGGCGTTTTTTCATTACGTTAGAAACCACATTGTGTGAAATCATACCACAGCAAAATATCCGTTTGGTTTATAAACACAGGACTCCTGCAAGCAGAATGAAAGAAAAACCCTAACCTTATTTCTGCATTCCGCAAAAATGACCGAATATTTGCTTGCCGTGTCAAAATGGATGCAAATTTTCTAGAGGCTGAGGCTGGAACAGTTCTTATTGTATGAATGATGTGTTATTAGCTCTCTGACAGGAATAATTGGATTCGTAGCCTAGCCTGCATATCTCGTCGCTGGTAAACGAAACACAGCTTTTTATTCTCTGATTTTATTAGACCGGCAGATAGCGCGTGGATCATAATGACAAACTAACAAGCATGCAAACTACTAATGAGGAGCCAAACAATCTTGACACATTTTGAACGTCGCCAAACTTGTCTGCATTACAATGCAGCAGTGAGGAAACTTGGATACGGTGGTTCCAAACAAGCGGTTTTTGACTCATATCCAGCTTCCGTCAGCAGTTCCAGCGTTGTCGGGCCACAGATTCTTCTTCTGTGCTGTTGCCACCAGAGACAACATCAACGGTATCCCATGATCACGATCCAATTTATATTGACATGAAGTTGTGTATCTGAATTGTTGTGACAAGGTGTACGCAGTGTAGCCACCCAGCTCTCAAGTGGAGCAGAACACAGAAAGTACCGGCCCCAACACACAAAGAGATTGAAAGCTGTACATCGGTGGACGAAATAATGTTGGCTTGAACTATTGTACGGCAGGTACTCATGTTTTTAACCTGGTGGTTGTGACGATGATGAAGATGGTTATTTTGAATGGGAAAGTTCACAGCACATGATCCATAGAGTAGATTCCCTTTGAGTGCATTTGAAAGGGAAGAGTGTTTGGAAATATAATTTCAAAAACGCATTACATTTCTCGTTACTGTTCAAAGAGCGTGTGAGAGGGCCAGTGGGCGTTTCTGGTACAAATGGTTTAATACTTTAGTTCCTCATAGTTTTCCAGCTGAAAGAGTTGGGAACTGTCCCTGCAAAGAAAACCTAGATGAAAATGTATGCAGTTGCGGTTGCGTTTTGAAGCCCACGATGATCACTATGATGCCGAGAGAAACCTGCAATCTTTCCAGAATTGTTCTTACTATACGGAGGTATGATTCGTTTGACACTGCTTCGTGCCCTTGTGTTAGCCGTAATAGCTTTCTCGGCAATCGCGAAATTCTACATGGGTAGGTGTGTTTCTCCGGATAATAATGAATAGGTGTCTTCCTCATTTCTTCTTGGATCCTGTACTGTTGCACTGTCCCGATCCGCTTGGAAAGTGTTCGTTTGCAGCTTTGATTTTGGCAATTTTAATGGTTGCTTTGCTAGCTCAGAATCTGATCCGCGTGCATCGCCTTTCTGCAGACTTCGGTTTGTAGCCTTCTGTTTGCTAGCTTGGTGTTAAAGGCATCCAGAAATACCGGGTTTCCTTTGTTCTGTTCTTTCACCTTGTACTGGATACCGTCGAAAACCTTGTTCGTATTTGACTTACTAGCTGCTGTTCATTCCTTTAGTTAATGAGGGAAATATCGGCCGCGAACAGTATCTAACTGTTGGAATTTCTCTTGAGCGATACAGTTTGTTCCATCCGCCGCATTGTGATTGAAGTTGGTGATACTGTTGGGTCTTGTATTTATTCATACCACTCTCCGTTTAACTCGGCGTATGTGTTACAGCAAAAGTTGAGTAATTGACAGAGGTCCTCCCACAATCGCTCCGGCGCGTCCAAATGCTCAATCAACAACGCAGAATAGTTTTCGGAGAAACTTCGGAGTGAAGAATCAAGCAGAATGAATTTATGGTTTCATCTAATGTGAGCTCACTGTCCACATCGGTGGATCTCGGTTCTGTCGGGACACACGGTGTCGGAAGTTCAGGCAAAGAAGGACTCGATCGGTCTCTGAGAAAAAGGACCTATTGCCCAATTTTTACTCGGCCACACGAAGAACCACAATGAGGGACACCAATTCGTTCGTCAGCCTCGTGAGTTATAGCAGAAATCGCAATCCAACGGCTGGAACGAGCTACATTGCTTGATGTGTATGCTAAAATCTAGACATTCTACGTAGACAACAATTTTGTCATCATCTGAAGGAAACCCTTTAGAATGGCAGCTGTGAGCCGACATTACCCCTCTGACGATATCAGTAAAGCATCAAACCTTGAGGCCATGTTCGAAGAACAGCTCCGCATTTGACTGACATCTTTCCATTAGTAAACTCACGATAATCATGGAGAATATCATAAACGAAAAAAATCAGCTGAGATCAAAATGAGTATCTCGTAGGAACCGAATTGGAATGCAGATGATAGTATTTCGTGAATCGCGCAGAATTTGGTTCGGGCCGAGCACAATATTAAAGGAAACTAAGGGTCTGCACTTACCTGATGAGCTTCACAAAATATCTTGTAGACACACCACAACAAGCCATTTGGATGGAAATATTTTGCAAGGCTGGGTTAATTTCACTTTATCGCTTAACAGCGGAGCTTCTTGCTATACATTTGGATACTGTAGTTCAACAGGAACTGCGAAGGCTCAGGGGGGTGACGTATTACACCACGTATAGCACCACGTCTCTGTGCGCCAACTAAGCCAGAGTATGGGGTATCCCAAGACATTTCTGCAGACTTTTTCTCTTCGGTCAGACAATACCCGTTGTTCAGGGCGTGTCATTTGCCGGGCATCTAACATTATTCGTTCAGAACCAAAACTCTCAAGATTTGTACCAGTTTTCGGGAACACAACGGGATACACTCAATTTAAACTACAGTGGAAGCAGCAACTCTGAAATATGTCGCCAACGATGCGCAGTTGCGGTGAAATGCCTATACCGGTGGATAAATACTAAGCTGTTTCGGATGGCCTTAAAACATACACATTTACCAAGTTGTCGCGTTTTGACATGCTCAAACTGTGACCGACAAACGTAGGCATAGCGGACGGAGAAGCTGACGGGTTTATAATATCAGTGTGCTTTGGTCCATCCGATGATCAAGTTGGTTGTAGCTGGCCGCACACAAAGCATTCCGATAGGATATTTTATGCATATAAACAGTAGCAAACCCTTCGCGCTGAGCACCTACTTAAAAAATAGGTTTCATCAAGCTCCGTCTGTAGCCTACTTTATACTGTATGATGCGCAGCGTTCTGTTTAAAAGCGTAACAGTATTACAATCATCCACTTGACCTTTTGTGTAATTATTTACATACTCATCAGTTTGAAGAAATTGAACCAAACAATTGACTACCCACTAAACGTTTCGGCCGGCTACCTGTGATGCAACCGTCTACCGACGCTTTTGACTATACTATGAACTCAATTTTGGGTACATCTTTCGACCGATCGATTCGCGGTTATTCGTAAATATTACGGAGTAAATTCAAGTTGAAATTCTATCACCTCGAATGGCCAACAAAGTAACTTTTATTGGAATTAAATATGGGCGTCTTATGTTTGTATATTTACTTTGTGCATCTGGAGTGGCATGCAAAACCCATAAAATTCCGGTCATTTTTCGATGGAGCAAACTATTTTTTAGATACATGTGGACAATGAAAACAATTACCAGCGCATTCCACTAGTCAACCAAGACGGAAAAACAACGACTGGCTGATTTTGCTTGGGATTCATGTTTTTAATTCGTGATTATTTCGTATGTGGAAAATTATTCACAAAAACCAACACATTTCTATTCTCACATATTTCCCTAAAATGCCGGGAGGCCTGCAAGCAACCAGCCTTCCGTTGTCTAATATTTTGTGTTTGGATGGGGATAACAGTATAGTAACTAAAGGTAATGCAGAAAATGACCCTCAATTAGGCGTTCTAGCTGAGGTACAGGATTCTCCCCATGGAAGCAGGTAACATGTGGCAGTCAATTCAGTTTGATGGGGTAAAGGAAGCGAGCCTGTTCACACTGCTGTAATGCACATCCAAGAGTGAAAGCAGCCATAATGATTGTATGGCTGATAAAATTCCGTTCTCCTTGGAGGAATTTCGTTGTCTATAACAGCATATCCATTACGGAGGCGCTCACTAAAATCGGCTAAACATTAACGGGCACCTTGCGGAGAATAAACAAATTTTGACCTCTAACAGCAAGTTAATAGTGCGAGATGAACTGCCCAGTAGAGGCTTATCCACCGACAAATGTCCAACCTGCCCGCGTTGCATAACAATTGTTTTGACCTCTATTATACATTCAGCGAATCACTCGCTTGGTAGTTGGTTGGTAAGATGAGTGACGCTTATACTTTGTTGAGTAGGTGACTGTTGACTAGTTCCACAAGCTCATACGTTTCAATAGATGGGTGGGCCAAATATTCCAAATTCTAAAATCCAAAATTATTAACGAGTTAATTATAACGTAAACAATGAAAACGAATCATCATCCTAATTATAGTAAATCAAACATGAAAATAAAAGGGGCCAGAATAATCTCAATCACCCTTGAGCACTTGCTAAATTTGACTGAAAACTAACTCATTTTGTGGCGTACTTTTATGAAGAAAATAAGGACTACCCATTTGACCATCTAGTCTTCCTGCTGGAATAGAAGATCCATTCACCAGGTCACCGGAGCAGGTATAAAGATGAAGGGCTATTGTGTATTCGTATTAATGGACGATAGGCGTGGGATTATGCGAGAAGAATCCAAACTGTTAAGTTAGGCATTCAGGGCATATTTATGGACAAAACCAACTAGAATATTTCCCTGGAGGCAAGCTCAGGAAATTTCAATCAACAACAACGTGAGGGATGGCACGATATTGGTCTTGTGATTGTTGTATGGGCTTCCGTGCATCACGGTAGAATCCAATCAAGCGGAACGCCCGGATCGGGTGTCACCGTTCTGCATCAAAATTAACTTATATAAAATAATTACTTAGCAACTGGAACAAGGACGCCTTGCAACAGGTCGGGGAGTTAGATACAAGAAACCATCCATGACGTTGTATCAGATGAACTCACGCTAAAAAACGATCTGAAAATATTCGGAAAACAATCAGTTAAGATGCATTCACTGCTTGCTAAGCAACGCAGCATAAAACAGGAGTGGGACAGGGGATGGAAACGCTTTCTCTGTGTAACAAAATTGAAACAGAATATATTTGTTGTTTCATGGAACACAATTACCACTGTCAAATTTTCCCGATAATTTCAAGATAACGGAGTCCGTTCCTTTCATTCAACAATTTGTGTTACTTTGTCTCAATGTTAGAATTAGGAGGAGCCACAATTTTAAAATTTTTGAAAGGCTCTACGTGAACGTAATAAAACAAAATTACACAAGCCGTCTCCAAACTGCTGACGATAAACAAACTCAATTCGCGCACGCCAGTGATCATTTTTAAGGCAACGCAACGTGCACAATTAAACATGGCCCCAGAGCTTTGAATGACACGTCATCCAGGTTTCCTTCCGGTTATCCAGAAAACCTCAAACTGACGTGGCATATTCTGCAACTCGAAGGATGCACGATTCGTTTGCGGTTTCCCGAGATTGATGTGTGCACAATATAAACATAGGCATAACCGATTGAGCTGAATCAACTGTGATGTCTATGTTCAAACCTGCATATTAACATTCATAATAAGCCACAAATTTAGTTACTACAAATCTACGAAACCCGAGCCAGCGCACAGTTTGAATTATTTTATATAGAGAGTTAAAAATATAGCCAAAAGAGTTCCGATGGTGACGAATTTTGTAAACAGGATGGAATGCCAAACCAGAGGATATCAGGTATATTTCGCTAAAATATTTCATAAGATGTGGTTTCTTTGAGGCCGCTTACAAGCATTATTCGCCAACGCAGCGAAATTAAGGCTATTCGTCGTGGTCAAATTTTCTCGAGAACAGGCGGACTACTTATACGAAATGAGCATCAAGAGGGTTAAAACTAGTCGTCAGTTGCAGAACAAACAATTTTGACAAACGTCCAAAAACTGGTATCATATGTTCATTGCGCCAATTGTTAAATAATACCACATAGAACTAGGGACACATCAGTATTTTTGACAAAGAAAGTATGCTGCAAATAGAACTTCCCAGATTCCTGGTCTACAATTGTCGCGTTCAACGTTTTCTATGGAACTTGGGAAATGTTGGCGAATATAAGTCGCAATATTGGTGGAGTGAAATATGAGACGCAGATTTTTGAGCGGTGGTCAAGTCTGTACGGCTTCAAATGCAGTATGTTATGCGGCATTTAAAGCAGATCGCAAGTGGCTGGTACCGAAGCACAGAGTTTTTAGTGAGCTCGATTTCACTTGTTCAATCAGGGAGTATAATGCAGCCCTTAGGAGGCTAAACAGCACATTTGTGATCGTCCTTGTTTAGAGATCACGCCCAAAATGGACAACGCAGGTCACTTCTGCTGACCAATGGCTATTTTAATTGACTGTGTTCTTCGTTTCCTGCGGATGACGCGTCGTGTCAGAAAGCGCCCCATCTGCATCATAGCTGTAATCAAAAGACAATAGAGTGATCTTTGTTGAGCTCTCCGGAATCTTCAATATTAACCATGTCCTCACATACGGCAGCCTTGCTACTGGTTGCTGTTCACTCCCACGCTTTCGGTGATAAAATGTAGTTAGAAACCTTGATCATATTCTCCTAACTATTGTGTCTTATCATTGATATGTTGAACAGTGTCAAATAGGTGATAATTGCGGTTTCTTTTGCTTGTCGTAAGGAGAACGGCGATGACATCACCGAACCCGAGCTCTTTAATTGAAAACAAGGTTGATGAAATTTTCCCAGCGATTGACGCTGTCTTCTCCGACATGACCTTAGAAGTACGTCTTGTTGTCTGATGAACGTTCGCCCACAAAAATATTTAATTCCATGAATGGCATGTTTAAATAATAGGATGTCATGTTATACAGCCGTTTTGTATCACCAAAAAGGAGAACAATCTTGTGTCAGTCACGAATTTGAAAATCACCCGACGTAAACGCACAACACAGCGGATAAAAGAAACCGTGCGATGTGAATAGAACAACGTAAAATGACAAATATCCTCGGAACCAAATGTATGCAGCCGTGTGTTATTTTGAGAACATGTGCATGCATAAGTGTGCTTGCTCTGGGGGAGGAGTTATTTCCTGCACCAGCAATAAAATACACTTGTCAAACCCCGCAAACCATGGCGTTTACACATTAGCTACAGATGGTCGGAAGTCTGAACAGATTACGGAATGTTTAATATCGGTTTCATCCCTTTGAAAATAGTAATCCGCCCTAGAGTTTAGGAAGCGTTGTTTGAATCATTCTGGCAATTATCAGCATCCGGCATCTCAGGAAACCCCAGTAGGGTGCGCCGTAGGCACAAACCCCCGCTAATGATTTGAATATCCAGACGCCTGTTGACAACAGGTTGATCAGCAGGTCGATCAATTAGGTCATACAATACGAGGTGCACACATACCTTGAGTATTTTATTATTGGAAGAATTCTACAAAGGTTGAAGAGCTGAGGAGTGATAAACAGGAAAATACAGATATATACGATGCCCAATTTATGACAATTTGATTGCTTTTATGCACATATTAGCCACTCCTTCCTCATTTACTCAGCGATCTAGCAATGGGCACAACAACAGTGACTGCTTTTGCTGCTTACTGTCACAGAGTAAATGAGGAGCGATTATCAGTGCACTGATAGCCAATAACCAGTATGGAACGCAAATTCACGATCCCCTGATGGTTGACTACCAATATTTTAGAGGCTACTTGTACACTTACTCGACTTGCAGCCGACAAGTCACGAAATTTCTGTAACAGTAGCGTGCGCGGTGGCAGCTACCGTATGTCCTCCAGCTTTTTCGTCAATGCTGGCAATGTAGCTAACTCGCGTTAACATTGTAAATGAGAGATTCAGATGGATTCCAAGTGAGTCTCCTGCAAAACAAAATTTGATTGCAAATCAGTGCAGTTCGCTAATTCGGTGCAATTTGGTTTCAAGTAGAATATAAGGTTGGCGGAAACTCGGGGACAGCGCCTACCTGATGAGCCCCAAGAATGGCGAAAGCGGTTGTGGGCTGTCGATGAATTTTCAGCCACATTGTGAGTAGTGTAGCAATTTGCTAAATGTATAATACAGTTTTTTCAGCCAATCGTAATACGTAAGCGCAAACTAATAACCAGGACATTTTCCGCCTCAATTATCTGTCAAACATCGTACAAGCAGAAACATGACAATAACTTTGGCACATGGGGAATTGTCATTACGTTGATTATTCCTCAACCTCAGAGTGACTGGAAATTTAGAGATAATTTTTGTTCCTGGAACAAGCTTTGTGCTGGACTCATAGCATTTGCACTAAAACTATCTTTCACTGATTTTAGCCACCTCACCAGCCAGGTTGTAAGTACACTACCCAGATATCTGGATAGTTGGAACGGAAAACGGGAATCACTAGTCTTCGAGCTCCAATGATTTTGTGTGGTCACAGCCTCTCAATCCCACCCTAAATCTTGCATATCTGCATGTCCGCAGTGAGTAGGAAAGTAGTTTCACTACAAATAATCGTCATATTCAACACGTCAGTAATAATGGCACTTTCTCATGGGTTAATCAAGGCAAAGCACTCTTCACAAAAACGACGGCACAATTGCCTGCACCGGCTTGCAAAGACTAGATGTGGGAGATCATTTGGATTCATAACAACTGAGTCCGTTAAGTGTCTAGAAACTTACGTTCTTTTCGTGAGATCACTTAACTCATTGCTACTCCCTAATCACTGACATTAGTAGCGCCTTTGAATTACTGACATTCAGACGTAAGTACGGTTGATTTCACAAGAAGTCTTCGGTTGGTGTGGCCATTTTTATGCCAGTTGATGAGAAAAAGAGCAGAGGGCTCCACCCTACGAATAAAAACAAAGATATGGTTGAGGATACCTGTCCGACTTTTTAAAGCACCAGTTGTGTCAACGTACTGAAACGCTAGGCAAAAGTAATGCCTCGCGTTTCAAATGTGGTAGCACCAGTTTTCAGATGGCAGAACACAAGAGCAATCAGTATGCAATCTGATACAGTGTAGCATGTCTGCGACTCTCGTATTTAAGTTTAATTTTTCGTTTGTAGTCCGTTCGTAGAAATATGGTTCATATAGCTGCAGAAGCTTCATTCCACGAGGATAATGAGAAACAGGGAATGTGAGCCAGTCGTTGATGACCAGACAGTCAGCCGATTGGCATGCACTAAGACTATTTGTTAAACGTGGCTGGGAGTTATAGCTGAGCAGTGAAGTCGATAGCCTTGATTAGAAACGTCGTTTGCTTAGAGACACATCCATATCCGTCAATGTGAGCAACCCTTAGCTTGGCTTTTGTTGTGGACCTCTTTTGAGGGTGCAACATTTACTAATGAGGCTGAACTGACCGGTACCAGCTTGCCTGCTTTCATACAACGTCGTGAGCTGATCACCCACCGATGTCTTCACCCAATGAAGCAAGGCTGGGCAAGTAAGGCTTTAAGAGAAACATGGTTCTCTGGTTTGCGACACACATGGCTCCACTAGCGAAGTGGCACTGCATTTTAAAAGCGTGGCTGTCAAGTTGATTTCATATTTGCTTTGCGAAATGGTCAAATGTTGAAACATTTTGCCCTTGGATTTCTGATTTGGGGAGGGAGTTCATTGGTTGACAGCACACCAGGAAATAAATGCAATAATTTACTGCATCGATTAATTGATTTGAAGAATTGAGAACTGGCTTGGGCGGCAAGCAATCCTGAAGCACCACGTACCACTTTCCCTGTGCGAAGAAACTGCGAAACCAACCGTCGCGCTCAGGTATACTGCTGCGCTGAAGCTGCGGGATCACACGCTGGAATTCAGTTGTCAAAAGTGTAATAATGTTGGCGACTCATTCGAGTTCAGCCAGTCCTTTCAGAGGCTGGATTGAGGTCGCTCAGCTGGACTGTTCCTCGACGTGTTCAGGTTATTTTCCATGTCGAACTACATAGACACCATCGCCCGACATTTCTCGCAGGCTTAAACATAATCAAATAATTTGGTTCCAGGAAGACGTCCCTGCCTGGGAGCTTGTCCGCGTTTAAATAATAGCTGCCTTAATAAAAGAATTAGCAAGCATTCAGCACGCATACAAGTGTTTTACGCAAAACGATATCGCGTTAAGAAAAAAAATATTCAGTTTCTGGACTGCTGGCGTCTGACAAAATCGACAAATTAGTACCTCAAAAAGGTTGCATAAATTCACATGGGTTTTGATTTCCGTTAATGATACTGACCTATAGACCAATTTGCCACGGCGCCTTGAGGCAAAAATCGGTCGAAAACCTACTAAACTCATGACAAACACACGTGGGGCATTCCGGTCCAGGTGTGGATTAGGAGCGCAGAGGAACGTGTGTTTCTCGGATAAAACCGATTGCAATAGTCATCCCTAATTTGAGCCACAAACAGGTGTTCTTCTGTGAAGAAATTGAAGTAGTTTCTAGGGTTTTATGTTCTTCTTCTACGATAACAACAGTTTGTCGAGCGGTTTTGAAAACCACGGTCAAGTTCTGCCTCACAGGAATTGGTGGTGGAATTTATGTTAGAATCGTAATTTAACTGTCGGCATTAATTTCGTGCTAGGGCAAGAAAACGCTGGAAAGTTCGGTCGTGCTTTTCTTGAACATTTCCACAAGGGGTGGCATTATCCACAAAACATACCTCTCATTAAGTGTTTCAGCACGTATTATGTTATCCGTAACGCGACTGCACTCGCTACTCCGACCTGCATTCGGCGAAATTGATATTGTTGCAAGCCACGAATGATGAATAGTTTATGACAGGAAACTTCAAATTCAGGTGTGCTGAAAATACGCTAATGGTTATTTCACTACTAATATTCCCATTTTTTTTGGACCTAATTCGGGATGCATGTTGAGTCCAAGTTGTTGGCGGGGAAGTGCCCGATGTTGTTGAACTCATTTGTCCAGAACCAGTGGGTCGAATTGGTAAGCGGAGTAATGGGGTTTGGCATTCAAAATTGAGAACTACTCTCTGTTCCCAAGCTACACGGGCGGACGTCATTTCCTAGCTGCTCAGGCTAAAGGGAATTTTCCCCGAAATTCCACGTTTGATATTTAGACGCGGAATCTTCTACCATAATATATGGTTTTCGCTGGCGCACCAATATCTTCGCAGTGATAGCTGCTGTTTTCAGTTCTCCTTCGCTGCGCCTAGTCTCGTTAACTGAAAATAGGATTTCATTATATGCCCAAGAATCAGTCCTTTGACGTCTCTTCATAGACATCTCTTCGGAAAGGTAATATTCCCGATGAGAACATGCTCTCAGGGTACCAAACCACAAATAAAACTACGATCACCCAATACGGAAAGTTGATCGCTTGCAAATTATGCAATGTTTCCCGTAGCGGACTGATTCCTTAGGAGCAAAATTTACATGGGTCGCGCCATCGGAAGTACACGCAGCCACATAGGGAGGTATTACATCTGGTTAGTTCAGCATTGCTTTTATGAATCTTCACGTGCACGCTATGCGACACGCCTTTCACCTAGTTTGAGCAGAGAAAATTCCATCTTAACATGCGCAAACAAAACGTCCCACATTATCGTCATTCATTGCACAAGTCCCAAAGTCACCGAGTACTCAAAACAACTACGGGCCGTTCAGCTGCATTCCTTGAAACTTGGAATGCTATTGCCCTTCACAGTTCGGTCAGCATTTGTTGGGTAAATGCATACCAAGAACTTGAAAATTGTAGAGGCAAAAGATTACTCCAGGCTCAAAATTTATACGTTAATGTATCTGAATCCGAATGTCCCCATCGGATCAAACAAAGTCCCATAGAAGCGTTTGGCTCTCTCGTTGAGTGCGCTTTACTGAGATTGTACTGCACATATAGGTGCATCTTATTTTTGGACTGAGCGAATCCATCAATTTTACAGATCCATTTTGCCGGCCCAATTTTGTGTTCCGTTCATTTGGGCAGCGGTAGTCAAAATGCAATTTAGCAGCATCCGAAATTCGGCGTCCTCTCCGCCAAAAACACGTGTAGGCATTTAGGTTTACGTAGCTGCCACTACTCATCCTTAAGAGGAAACAAACACTCCGGGAAAGTGGTAGCGTCATGTTTTCCAGTGTTTACAGGCAACCTTCATGCACTTCGAGTACTATGCGGTTATTTTCTGATTGCCGTGCCCTCTTCTTCGCAGTTGTTTAGTGAGAGTGTTCACATTAGGCTGCATATACTGCCATGTCGGCTTTCGGATACACCAAGCACATACTTGTTGGGTCTCGTTGTCTCTCGCAAAATTACCAACTCACTGTACTAGGCGCCCGAATTTGGCGCGACAAAATTAGATAAACAGCTTCCTAATTAGCCATGGATCTCCATCCTTTTACATACACCCGTTAGTTCTCAGGTCACCTAGTTATGTTATATTTATATATTTATATTATATTATATTTATTTATTTAATTTATTTATTTAATTCTTTGATTAATCTCATGGCGGTCTTAGTGACTGTGCATCCAATTCTCGTCAAAAACATCATAAACGAGAGATTCAGCTAGTTTCCAAGTGATTCTCGCGGAAAACCTAACTTTTTTCAAATGAGTGCTATTCGGTAATACTAGGCTCCATATACGAAAGAAAAACAGTCGTTATCAGCTCGTCTCGTTAATTCTGTTTATTAGGTCAAATGTGCGGACAATTTAGCCACTTCCTAACCGGGCTACTGAATAAAAGCAATCTTTTAATCAGGAAGCCTAATCAACAATACTGGTTTGTTATAATGTCGTCATTCTAGAACCTGTCTCGTAGTCTCAGTCAGGGCGAAATCCATCTTCATTCCCACTAAGCTGTCTTTCCCGGTGATCGATCGACCTGCACGCAAAGGAACCAAAGAACACCTCAAACGCTACGGCTACCAGGGTGGCGTCACGATAGTTTTCTCATAAACTGCTTGCCCTCTTTTTCGAATCCCGGTCAACGCTCTACATTCTACTGATGTGTTTTCGTTTCGAAAATTTCGGATTGTGATCATCACCAGAGCTTGATCACCTTCGGAAAGTCTAAGACGCGACCATCCCGGCTGAGTTCCTTGTGGTAGTGGAGGAATGATATCTCGTGCTGGGTTTTTGACACCAATGGCGACCAGTATTGATGTAGTGTCAAGGCTCGTTGAGGTTTCCCATCTGTTTTGAACGTTTTCCCTGATAGCCGTCTTCGTTTCACGGTTGATCAGTTCGGCTAAATTGGGACACATTTTACCAGCCATACACGTTGCTCTCCAGGTAGTCTTATATCTGGAATTTAGGAGATCTACCTACGTCGCCGTAAATGGTAGTCGATTATATGGTTTTTCTGGCAGCAATAAGATCCGAAGAACTCGACAATATCCGGTGTTCATGTAACTGTGTCGGTTGACTTGGACGGGCACTTCTAGAAGATGAGAGCATAGCTTCCTTCAATCTCTTTAATTTAATTTCAAACCAGTCATCATCACAAAGAATCTTCGCGTTTCCAAGGGATTTCCAATCACATCAGCGAGGTACTGAAACCCACTAAAGTTTATAAAAAGGATCGATCTTTTTCGGATTGCGTAACGCTTAGGGAAAGCGAATTGGTAATCGAGGCCAAACACTGTACGATCGAAATCGGGTCGCGTGCTTCTAAAGGAACGATGCACTGTATTTGAGGCTCATCATCCATAACGCGGCCAAGCAATCCGCGACCAGGACCAGCTAGCCGATGGTCGCCTTCAAGTTACTCAGTGTGGGTGACCGATCTGAACTTAGGTCTGGTGTGGGACATGAACGCACTTGACCGTAGTGTTCCAACTAGTCCAACGGCTAGCCAACCTGCCTCGGAGGCTAAGTCCTTACCTTCCAAAAATTAAGCACCTACTCTGGCCTAGTGATGGCTAGTACTTGGCTTCTAGGACAGCCAACAATATCCATCTCTTCCTTGGTTCGTTTAGTTTGCTGTCATCCGCTTTCACATATTTTTCTATCGAGAAACGGCAACCTTGACGACCATTACGGGGCTGTCCAGAAAACGAAGTATGTCAGTGCAATGATGGCATGGCATTAGCGTACGCAGTCTGATGGCACTCCCGCAACTACTTTCTTCAGAATCTCGACCGCAGCCTCTTGCCCACTCGAGCAACCACAAACACAGGTATCACCTGGGCCCAACCGCCTCGTTCTAAGCCGCTGAACATATCGTTCAGATTTAACCAACATAGATTCCTGTCGCAATTTCGGCTTGCCTCTTCAAAAAGTTCAATTTCATGTACCGTGTTCGATTGGCCTTATGCATTTGCACCATCTCCTCATCGAAACACCACTTTACACCTGACCTCCCTGCAACAGTGACACCAGTGAGTCTACTCAGTTTCAATTAAAACCATATTTTTGAGACAAAACTTGCGACTTCTCTCCAGATCGAATTCTTCTACGTCCATCTCCATTTTTGCATTTGGTAACCCTATCCATTTTCTCAACCACCCAAGGTCACTCATGGCCTGCAACGGTTTCCAGTTTTAGTTCAGGTCAGAGGGCCTCATCTTTCAACTAGTCGTACCTCATGCCCATTGTCCTCGTTTTTCTTAGAGACGTTGATATGTTCAGTTAGTTGGAAAACTAGGCAGCTACCAATTGAAGGCAATGGCTCTAAGTGCGCCATTGAGCCATGTCCGCCAGCATCATTAACCATTGATGATTTGTGTCCCGTTGTCCCCATCCAGGGGTGCGCAGTTTTTGACACCACTCAGTTTACTGGTCAGCGTTCTCACACTTCGTTATCAAATCTTACACTGTCCACCTCTCGGTTGTTTTCGCTCAGCACAGGGCGAAGCGAAAAGAGCTCTGTGAGACCGGTGGTGCTCTGGTATACTGATTACACGTCCTAATTAGCGTAAAATTTGGAGCTGCCTAGGTAGACAAATTAATCCACCATGTCGACTGGTTCGATTGCAATCACAGGGTTTGGGGTTGATCCCCCAATCTCGTAGTAGCACATTGCATTTTGCAGGTGTGTAGCGCACGTTTAACCGTGCGGCATAGTTATTCAGGTTAACTAAGATGGGTGCATTTTCGAGGGATCTGAACCAAGTAGAACACTATTACCCGCATACTCAGTGTCCGTGAGTAAACTATTCTGGAGCACCTGGGTCTCTGAGGTTTAAGGGAGAAACAGGAAACTTTCAAGCAGCACATCAGTAACAAAGTTGAAGATGAAAGATCAGAGTGGACAGCCTTATCCCATACTACTGGACGTGGTGAATTCAGAACTCGGGGCTGTCCTTGTAAAGGTTTGCCAGATATAGACTTCCAGTCAGTGTCGTAAAGTAATATTTTGGCACTCTTCCTATTTGCCCAAAGATTATGTACAAAGGCCCGCATGATTTGAGACCTGCAACGAAAGGCGAACATCTGCACTTTTGCCGAGTTCGTATTTTGTTCTACCAAAACCCGAATAGGAGCTACATCACTCAATTAGGATGGAGTGCAAATAAGGGTATTCCGTAAAATCTGTTCGGTTTGGGTTCAAGTTGAGCAAGAGGTTGACCAAAATTTGGGAATCCCATCCCTTCAAAGAGCCTTTCGTAAGCGGGCAAAACTGCTTTTTGGGTTGTCGAAGGGTTTTCAGGAATCCTAAGAGTAGTGTGTCACGTGCACACAAGCCAGGGTTTAGTTGGATTTGAATGTCACTGTAGGTTCTCAACAAATTGGCAGCGATTGAAATGTTTATCGCGAGACTCAATGGGGCTGCAGCAGAATGCCCCCGGGCTATTTATGAATCATTGTGAAAAGCCTGCTATCGCTAGCAGATGGAAATTGACTCGCGACGCTGACTCCGCGCATGCATTTCACTAGACAAACGTTTGCACAGTTCGCAGTTTATCTGAAATGATTATGGATGAGTTCAAGATTAATTTGGCGTGTGAAATTTGCACGAGTATCAGAGTGTTTCCTAACCCACTGTTTGGCAAGGGGCGATAGTACTGAATTCAATCCATCTGTGAGCGCCTTGCGCGGATGTAACCACAATATACTGACATCTCTCAAGTAGCCCCAGGAAACATCAGGCGGACAACAACAAAGCTAATCAATGAACCCTCTGGATTCGGAGAGGACCAGAGGAGGTTAGGCGGAAGGAAATATTTTCAAAGTGAGGGCTTTTGGGGACTGATATACCTGTCGAATCCTGGCAGCTAAGGATCCCACAGGGTGATTGCAGCCATCGGATTCTGCGCAGGTCGTATTCAGTGGTCAGTAGGAACATACTGACGAGGGCAACATATGCTATATTGAAAACTCTGGAGAGTTTATTCTATGGACATATTGATCAATAAAAAGCGTGAATTTATGAAAACGTAGCATCAATAATAGAGCAATCAGTGGGACCAGAACAATGGTCAGTGACGCAGCAGGATTTAGATACTTCCAGTAAGACAGTGTAGATTGTCCGTATACAGAGGTAGTGCACAGAAAACAATCAGTACGTTGGGGAGGTAAGAAATTGCCCATCTAGGCCGGGAGAATACCTGGAGAACGAGCAGCAAGGAAACGAACGTCTTACAATATACGGGAATAAATGATGCTACTAATGAGTAGTAGGAACGGAAACAGTTCCAAGAAGGACGAAACCGGACGTGAACTGTTCGAGATTTCTCAGCAGGGTAATCAGCGGTGACACTCAATTCTCCGCACTCGTTCTATTGTTCACCAAACAAACAATGAGAAACAAAGCACAGAAAAACAACAACAGAAAAAATAACGATCAACCAAACATACATGGAAAACGAGAAAACTACCGAAAGCCGAAGCAAAAACAGACAATGGTAAAAAACAAAATCAGCTTGTTTTCCTCCACGGAAGGATTCTACAGCCTAAATCTAAGGCTTTGAAAGTATTGAATGGTTTGTTGGGGAAACATGCTTGTCGGTCAGTCGCTGGATGGCGGGATTTGGATCCTAGAACGCCAGAATTTACTTCTGGACCCGACCAATTAAAGTGGACAGATAATCTGCCTAAAGGGAACGAAACTCATTTGATTTTTCATAAGCGGGATGAAGCAATGTACGACGTGTTTTCCGCACCAATGAATTCGACGCGAGAAGTCCACTGTGAGTACGGGGGTGAGCTGCACAAGGATTACTTGAATATCCGGTTCAAAGCGGATTTTCCGGAGAGTTTCAAAAACATCGTTCAGCCACAACCTGATTTCTTCGCCTGCCCGTTGACGCTGAATTCTGATACGCAGATTGATTGTGCACTCAGGTGGGCTTATGCGTACGAAGTTTTAGATCTCTTCCATATATCTTGCACAAACACACATTACTCATAATTTTTCTGAAAGATATTCAACAGACAAGACCGGCTCCATCCTTCTTGCGGTTCATCAGGTAGGCGCAGTCGCCGGGTTCCCACTCCGTCAACATCACTTTCTACTGGAATCCAGATTTCTAGCATACTAATTTGGATAGTACTCAACTGAATGTGATGCACCAAGTCATCATTATCACAATGCGTTGCATAGACGTAACGCATCAATTCTAAGGTTACCGATTGCTACCCGAAGGCCTACGAATGTTTTCACTTTTTAAGGCGCATTGGAAGGGTGCAGTCTACGAGAATCGTCCCCGTCTGACTTAAGGTATGGAAAGACGTGCGGTCATAGTCCCCACGAAACTGGCCCATTTGTTGGAGGCAAATCACATGAGAGGGTTTAATGAACAACAGTTTCAACAACTTCCATCACAACTAATTTGTGTGAAATGCGGTGAGACAAACTGGTCAAAACTAGCGGTCATCCCAATTGGCTGGTGATCAGGTGGATATTTGTCTGATCCCAACCCACAGCGCATTGATCATGTCTCCTCGTGTGACCAAATGTTCGCTAGTCAACCGTCAACCGGGGGAACAGAACAACAGTCACCTGATCAACAATCAACAAACTCACGCGAGGTAGAAACTTTCCAATCATTCCAATTATGCACTACTGATCTAGTCAACACATAGGCATCTTTGGTCTCGGCACGCTCAGTTTGTTTTACTGACTGCCAAAATACTTTCGGACGGAGAGGCTGCTCAATGAGTCACTTCCAATCATCTTTCGCACGTCTACCGAGCAATCGCGTACGCTGAGTTTCCCGTGTCTCCGTTAGCAAAACTCTGAAACAGCCAAACTTGACGCAGACCCATCTGATTCCTCTCACTGGTCTACTTATCACAGAACAACGCAAACGAGAAACCTATTCGAAACCCATTCGAGGTTCACGTCAGGGCAAACTTGCATGAAAACGAGTGTTCTTATCAACGGCAGAGACTGCGCGTTCCAAAACACATTACAAGTGCTGAACAATGATTCATCCTTCAATCAAGCAAGTGTCATACAGTCGAGCCATGTTTCGACACAAGATCCCGATCCGCTTGGGCGTAAACCAGCCTACGTTGAGGAGTCTTCAAAGTGCAATACGTTTGCAACCTTTCTTGTTAGCGTTTCAGGTGTCTGGGAAACTCAAAACAAGTCAAAACGATTTAGAGTCAGCTCAAATAATTGGATCACGTGGAAGCGATCGAAAGCGTCCTAAATCATAAAACACTGCTCGCTTCAAAGAACAGCGTTAATGGGTTGATTTGCATACCTTAAGGTATTCATATTTGAAATCGAATTATTTGGTGCCGAACAGGGAAAACATTCGGTTCTCTATGTTCACTCTTCTTAGATGCACTCTAGATTTTGCCTGCCGTTCAATCTACTTCGACGATAATAGGAAAAAATGCATTCACATGCAGCACGCGGATTCCCTTCTCCTCCACACAATCACCGAATCTCAAGAGGGCTGGTCGAGATTCGCCAAAACCGTGTACGAAAACCCATAGAACGACAACTATGCATGTTACGCGCACTCAGATTTTCTCTGCCCTACACAATTGTTGGCCATTCGCTCACCTGAAATACAAATTTACTCCATCCCCTATTTGACGTCGCTGACCTTCACTCATTTTTGGTGATGGACGGAGCATAAGACTCATGTGACCTAACTGTGGTCGTGTTAATGGATTGCTTGTTGTAAGTCAGGATGGACGCGTAAGAAGTCGCCAAAAGCGCTTGTCCTATTGGAAACTGTTTACGTCCTGAAATCTGTTTTCATTTTGTGCACCCGCCTCATCCACGCAAGTCGCTTTTGTCATCAACATCTTATTCGCCAGATAAGTTCTCCTATATTTCGAATATACGTTTTCAGTATTACCATGGTAATGGAATAAGTAATACGGTGATGCAGTTGATCTGACCGGGATGCGGCTGGTGTGATGTTGCACTTGGAACAGAGTTCACTTCGATGAAGGCATACATGATCGATGGTTGTGTAAAATGCTCTAACGAATTTCTGAACATAGATGGGAGTGCATTTCTTACCGTGAAGAAAAGTCAAATATCTATCGGGACGGGCATCAGTCCCATCAATTAACCCAAACAATAGACCACACACGTAGAGTACAATCAGACGTACTCATTTGTTTGCGCAAATCTTTCGAGTCAGGCTGTGAGACGCGTGAGTTTTACAGCATGCTTCAGTCCGTTTTGTGCTGTTTGCAATACGGCATGCAACGTAGACACCGTAAGACGTGTCCGGTTGAGATGGTCCTGGCCGGATGAGGTTGCCTGCTGGATTTGCCATGCGCGCTGGAACGCCCGGCGGGCACCAGTTATTGAACAGCGGTGATGAGCATGGCTTCTTCTCGAACAGCTTGGTCTGAAACGTGCGGTCCCCACATTGCCGGACGATGTTTTGGTCGTACGTTGGCTATGCTAGTGATACCTAAACACATCCGGTCCTATGGGATGCCGACGTATTTAGGCGATTGTCAGAATAATGAGGTATATATGAATTACATTTATATATATATATATATCTTTTTCACATGTATATTGGTGTACCCAACGCGTCAAATGAGGATTGTTGGGCGGAATTCCGCACAGATACCGCTTTACCGCTCGCGGTAAGGCACTGATACAGCCAAGAAGCTTCCCTCCTACGCAACTGCCCAGGAGATCGGGTGGCTAGCCGGTCCAGCATCAGGACGAGCTCTGATTGGCCGAAAGGCTGGACACAACAGCCCACCATGATCCGGTATCCGCCAAATGCCAGTTCCAAGTGGTGCATGCGGAAGACGTAAAAATTGCAAGAATGGTGACGCCGCATACAAATTATACAAGACGCATTTGCAGGCGCTTTTTGACCATGATTTGTGCGTTCAAACGTGTTGAACATCTTTGGTGGTCGTTTTCAGGGGCACGCTAGCTTCGAAGGCTCAGACCGAAAATTAAGCTGAGAAAATTAGGTTACGTTATTATTATGACCAAGCGACCATGCCTGTGCTTTCTTCCACAAAACTGCTCCTCGAAAATTGCCAGGAAAACACCAAACAAATTTGGCACCAATAGAGTCGCCTAGCAAAATTTTCCATGAGGATCTAGAATGTTGACATAAAAATTATATGTACGTATTTTAACCAGCGACATGAGGCATTCGATAACCAACAATAGACATCATCCCTTATTGAACCAAAGAATGAATCATCCCGTGTCCAGCAGACTTCGAAGAAGTCTCCCGAGGATGACAGAGCAACATTCACCACATGTGAGTATGAGTATAAATCAGTCAACCAGGACATTGAGATAGGGCGTGACTATGCATAAATAAATTCGGTGTGAGCAGCAATCGCGGTTTCTGAGATTCCGGCGCACCCCATTTTTGCGCAGATATCATTCTGTCTAGTTTCCGGTGCTTGCAACCGTAACATTCAGTTAAATCAGCATGCAGCTTGTGCACTTGAGGCTTTCTCGTTTCCTCTATCCCGATCAACACTTTGTTTTTTAGGGTCATATCATTTTTGAGGTTTCCATTATCCACTGCGATTCCCGTCATTTTGGTCGGGTGGATAACTTGGCAAATGAGGGCCACGACCAACCCTACCTCTAGTCGTACAACTGTTACGTTAATTGAGCCGGACCCGTCTGACTGCTTGAGAATACCCAGGCGTCAAACATGGGCGATTGTAGTTGGACAGGTGAAACCGCTGCATGGATGATTTCAAACAGGCTGAAATAGACTGAAGAAGACTGCTGTTCGAACTGATCGTGCAACCTCCGCTATTGGGTAACTAAGCATGAAGCACCAGGAATCATCTGTTTTCGAGTCAGTTAGGACAAACTCTAATGTTATCTTCGCGCCACGTTAAGGCACCGGCTGATGTGGGCAGGTAGATGCCGATGTTGCTAGTCACGGAGACCAGCAGCCAACGGGAGAATCAATTTATTTATTGGGTTTCCCATTCGTTTTCACTTGGAATGGTTACCTGATGCCAAGTAAAGTTGTGTGAACTGCGGATGCAGACATACAATGAAACCACCTAACTTCATGACAATCACACCAAACTAGGTTTCCATAGTAAAAGTGACCACCGTTCACTTAGGGTTGCTAGAATTCAACTGGTGCAACCAATTCAAGGGGACCCCGTACAAAGTAAAAATTACAGCATCGCCCACTAAGACTTCCCAAATATGTCTAGAAATTGATTAAACCAAGCCATTGCCGATAAGCCCCATATTAAGGAGAAAGCGTCAAGTTATCTAGCAGTGCCGGTTGAACCATGGAAATCAATCCAGCAATGTCCAGTATTTGCATTGTGGTCGCTGTGTACTCACAAATAACTCCGTTTGTTCCACATATACTCAGCTGTCCATTCTGAACGCCTGAGTAGACAAATTAACTGACATGACTGGGTCCCGTTTTCTGTTGCACAGTGCACACCATAATTTAACGAGGAACACACAATTTCGTTGCATAAGCTCCAATGATATCGTCGAAAACTTGTCAAGCTATTCATAGTCGTGGAGAGCTCCTGGCCATACAGAATCTCCCATGAGAGAAAACCGTAACTGGACTGCGATAAAGCACCCAGCCATAATGCACATTCGGTCTAGAGGGTGTTTGCACTTCTTGATCATGAGCAGGTCTGGAAGCCAACAAAGTAGTCAGAGTTGTTATTAATATCAGTCTATCAAGCCCGACCATTGACGAACCCGTATTAAAAACCTCACAGTAATTCACATCGTCAAAACATGATCTAGGCATCCCGTTGTCCCCAATGGCACTAAATGCTGTTCCGATAAATCAGCGAATCCGATGTAGGATGAGGGAATCGATAAACATGTACCTGATATAATCAGTATAGCACGAAAACACCATCAACAATCTGACGAATCTTCATGATTGTTCAAATATACAAGAATATAAGCGCCCAAGCAAACACAGTCACCATCCCCTGAAACGGCTGGCTGATCCAGAAAATGCGAAAATCCACTTCCTATCCTTACTTTCCTAATTCCAATACAAAATGTCAGGTTTCAAGGCTGAGTGGGAACAGAGCACACAGACCACCATAAAAGAATTAACTGATTTATGCATGACGGTTGATTTTGCCGAGGGCTCTCGACCAAACCTTGTACTGTCCGAGCGCTTACTGACTGAGCGCTTACGCTCGTTTCCAACAAAATTTCAACAAAGGCTGTCAGACAAGACACGGCACAAGTGTAATACACAGCCTGCATCAACAGTGATGTCAAGCTGATGCAGTGCATAGCACGGCCGTCTTCCATCGAAAGGCCGGCGATATCGGTCCTCACAAACCTGCTTATCTGTCGGAGCAGACAATCAAATAAACAGATGTAGTTGATACGAACTTGCAAGGGAAGATGGACGGGTAGCCTTTGTGACCAGACTATATGCATGAGCGAAACCCGTCGAGAGATCAATACATGACGCAGGGCGTTTCAATAACCGGGCGCGATTCACGCTACACATAAGCAGTCAGAACAAATAGAAAAAATGACCACTGATGGCAGTTGGTTCCCTGTAGGAATCAACACATATCCTACCTGTTGAACACTGGCGTTCATAAAGTCGAATCAAGTCTAATTCGAAACTCACCTTCCACCATTAGATCACCAGCTCAATCGGTCAATGCAGACATTCCAATTCCGCACAGGATTCAAGTCTACTACATAAGATCCTACCTGACTGCGTGACTTTCGCGGGATCAAGCTAGAATGAGGATTTTTCGCTCTGAATGAAATTTCGTAACCCGGTGCATGCATCTGATATGACATTTGCCACTTTCCAATAGAATTGTGGTCAACTCATGTACACGGCGAAGCGACATCGAATTCCCTTGGCCTATTGACATTAGGCTTGATGATGAGCAAAATCATCTAAATGCCGTCAAGGTGGTTTCATGGGATCCACAAAAACTAGTCGCCATGTGCCCGTAGGCCTCTAGCCCTAACCCTAAATGCCTAATGACATGTGCCAAACACATAGAAATCTGTGCGTGTGAATTCCCCACTATTGTGCTCCTCCAGGATGACTGCCTTTTACACCGATAAACTGAGAGCGGCAGTATCCAGTATGTTGTCACTGGATCACGGTCACCTCGATTCAATCTGACACCGAACTACCAATGTATGAGCGTTTCTAAAAAAACTCCTTAGACGCCTTCACGGAACAACTCGCGATGCGTCATCTTTAGTTCAACTCCGCTGGTATTCGTTGGTGCTACATTAATAAAACTTCGAAACCCCCTTTCGGAAATTCCGTTCATTCCGCGCAAGACCACATCTAACCAAGAGGTCTACACGAGGCGACAGCCACTTCGATTGCGTTCTGCTCTAGTCAGCTCAAAAGCCATTGTAGCCGCAAACCACGTGCACTTTAGAGCGCATTGTGTAAGTCATAATAACTCAGGAGACCGCCAGCAGCGGAGAAACATGCGATTTTGTTATCCCATGTCCCAATCAATGCTTTTGTGTGCTCAATGCATCGCGCGATTAATTTAACGCTGGTGTATTTGTCACACTACCTGATTCGGAATTGACCTCAAATGCGTTGCATCAGAAACATGGAAATCGATATCCCGGAGAAAGAGATGAGCACATAAATAGAAAATCTGCATGACAAAATAACGAGAGGTTGAGTTGACACTTTGGTTACCACGGTAAACTTCTCACTTAACCCCGGGGAAACCTGACACACCTGCCTTACCACGATGCAATTTTGAAAATGAATACCCATCTCAGTCATCCAGGAGATATCGTGTCACTGGGTTGATGAACTTCACTTCAACTGATTCAACCAAAACAACACAAATAACTGAACCTAACCAGAACTGTTCAACACAAATGACACGAATTGATAAGAATAGCCAAGAACCCAGCAGACGAGAACTTATGGTGACCGCCGATTTCAGTCCGCATAATGTGCACTGCCCTCCACATCAAACAAATGACTCCAAATTCCTGAATCCGAATAGAACCTCAACGGAAGAAACGCCGATGAAACCCACGTCAGGGCACCGTGGAGAGCGTTACCTCGTGAAGTCAAAAAACAAGCGTCTGACATGTCTCGTGCTTAGTTGGTAACGCATCAGTTTCAATACTCAGAAAACCAAAACGTAACAATCAACAGGACTTTCCAAATTTGCTCCATCGCTGACGCGATTTTGATGATCCTGGTCACGAGTTTGAGACAAGTGAGAAGAACTGAGAAGGATGAAATGCGTTGCAAGTTTTACCCACTCCCGAATAATTTGAGCATCCACTAGATCATTGAGTCATAAACACACAAGAGGAAGACCGAGACTCGTTGTTGCAAAATAGGGCAAATCTCGTGTGTTATGCTCAAAACACAGAAGAGAGTATATGAAGTAGTTAATGACAGCGTTTGTGTACCTTATTCCTCATACATGAAACCACACGCGTCTGAACCGTCTCGTATCATAACTGCCTGAACCACGAAAAACAGTGGGTCGAGCACACAATCCGTCAGTTGCACGCGTAAACGAGGATCCGTTAGCTGTCACATCCGAGTCATCACATTTCATCACGCAAATTAGCACGACCAACCCAGATGTGACTAGTAGGGTGGAGCTTCGATCATCGTCAGGACGATTTTGCTTTGGGGCTTTTCCACGTTGCACAACGTGGCCCAAATGAATGCTGAAAAAAATTAAAAGTGTGACACTGCCGTTCCGAAGTACATGGACACCTCAAGGGAAGTATGGATCATTCTTCCGGTAAACAAGTTGTTCGCCAGAAATACTCAGACTAAATTCACCAGCACACATGTGCCTTGCGAATCAAAAATCGAGGGAACTGCTACTATTCAAACAAAATGCATGAACTTCTTCATGTGGTCTACCCACCCCACCTCTTGAATGCAGTGTAGTCAATTACAAAACAACGACAACCGACATTCCAGCCACCCCTAACTCCAATCAACGGCTACCCCACGTACAGTGAAAGTGCGCCAGCTCGTCAAGATATCAAATGACGGAAGCTAAAATAGCCACCCTTGAAGCGAATCAACATAAATGCATTCGACCGGTATGGCTCAGGGAACACGGTTGGCGGGCCGGAGCCTGTGAGTAGATATATGCTTGGGCGCAGCGTGATTCGCTGAGTGTGCATGTGCATATGCTTGTGTGTCGCACGTTGGGGCCGAACGTCCGGGTGACAGTGAGAGAGTGAGAACGAATGTCCAGTGTGAGCTCGAATCAGTAGCGCAAGCAAAAGACGAGCGGTGTTTTGTCAGATGCTACATTCCTACCTCAAGCAAAAATCGCTTGAAATTATTACTATTGTCCGGAATCTTGCGTAGGTTCCTCAAACCAGTTGCACTGAGTCGTCGAACAGCTCGGCCTATTATTCGGGATATTTAGGTGTGGTCGCGTGGCTGCGTGGCTGGCTTGATCTCACGTATTTCGCCTACAATGCACCGCGGGATTTTATCCGGCTCAAAATCAGGGCCTGATCTCAATAAAGTGGTACAGCCGTATGTGGCCAACAAATTAACCTGGAGGTCAACTAGTGCGTGGCCACTTAGAGACCACAATTGAGATTAAAATATCTATTACTGTAATATCGCAATATCATACAAGCAGATTGTTTTCATAATCAGAAATTTTGTACCAAGTTCGTGCAAGTACGACGCAACTATAACTATCTACATTATCGTCTGTTCTGACAGATAACCAGCACTACCGGGGATCAAAATTGGAGGTCCTCGGATGGGAGACGAGCGCGCTATACTCCGCATCAGCTCGACATCTCCGGTGGTGCAGGTTGAGTATTACATTTGTGTCGCATCTTGCTCCACAGCTTTTGTTGACATTTTGTTGGAAACGGGCGGAAGCGCTCATGCCGTCTTGACACGTGGCATGGGCTGCTGCGACGCCTCATCAGCTGAGAAATAGAGATACTTCAACTAACTCCATCCCCACGAACGTACTGCTTGTTTCTGTGCGTTGTCTCCGTATATGGCTTAAATACGGTGTTTAAATAAGAACTGAACGTAGTCCGGTAGATCCAATCGTTCTGTAAGATCTTTCGTTGCACGGATCTTACAACATCTATGACACAGTTGCCTGTATCGGGAGACCCTCCTTAGAGATAGAACAAGGGAAGGTGTTAATAAGCCAAGTCGACCTATCGATCCACTATTGGACAATGGGCAAGCCGTTACAGGCATTATTGAAACTACTGTGATTTCGTAGTTGAATGCGTCGAAACTAGGGTTAAATTGAACTTTCTCCACAGTGTGCTCTCTATACAAGTGTGTGAGCTTTTATTCATGACTGAGGCTTTGATGATATCATCGTGAAAATGGATGTGCTTCCTCTGCAATTCACCATACTCAGCGAAATATTGGTGCCCATGTAGTGCTATTGTGTGTCGATGTTATATTTACGCGAGCAATAATGTGACAATGTTGAGATAGGTGTGCCTGTGAACATTGAAGCTTATTCAAAGACTACATCACCAAAGTGTGACAAAGCGCAACTCAATGATGTACACGTGAACGTGTTTCTGGTTAACTTCCCCGCAACACGGTTACCTTCGCTTTTGGTTAGGGCGCGAACCACTTCGGGAGCACCGGACAGTACAAGGATGGGTCGGAGGCTCACGGCAAACTCAACGGTCATACATAAATCAGTTAATTCCTTTATAGTGGTCTGCGTGTTCTGTTCCCACTCAGCCTTGAAACCTGATATTTTGCATTGGAATTAAGAAAGTAAGAATGGGAAGTGGATTTTCGCATTTTCTGGATCGGCCAGCCGTTTCAGGGGATGGTGACTGTGTTTGCTTGGGCGCTTATATTCTTGTATATTTGAACAATCATGAAGATTCGTCAGATTGTTGATGGTGTTTTCGTGCTATACTCATTATATCAGGTACATGTTTATCGATTCCCTCATCCTACATCGGATTCGCTGATTTATCGGAACA
>SJOL01006310.1:448315-458629 GCA_004794785.1 Opisthorchis felineus | reverse complement strand
GAAGGTGGAAGGATTCGAAGTGGAGGCAAATGGCAAGTTTTGTCCCAAAATATGGTTGAAAACTAAGTTGACTCACTAGTGTTGCTGTTGTAGGGAAATCGGATGTAAAGGGGTTTTTGATGTATAGATAGTGTGAGTGTATAGGGCTGAACGAATACCGCTAATGAAATTTTGAACTTGTGGAAGGTAGAAACAGAAATTGCAGCGGAAAATCAGGTCGGTTAAATCAGAACGAAAGGTTCAGCGGGTTATAACGGACTCGTTCCACAGGCTGACAATGCTGGGTGATAAATTTTTTCGTAGTCGCAACCACAGGCTCGAGGGAATGAGAGGGGAAGGTCGAGGGTAGGAAGAAAATAGTTACGGGAGTGCCATCAGACTGGGTATGGCTGTGCCGTGCCATCATTGCACTGACTTACTTCTGTTTCTGGACAGCCCGTGACGGATGTCAAGTTTGCAGCAATCGGATGGGGAATACGCATTCCCAAAGCAGCTGGATTTGAGCTGGATGAGGGGACTGACGCAGGTGAATTTAGTCCAGTGTAAAGTCACACTCAATTTTGATTCATTTAGTGGACCATGCGAGTGTGAACCGAGGACAAGTCAGAGTGAATGAACGTTGGACATATGGGCGTTTACAGCAGCTACCGCGGGAGTTAGAAGCTTGGGAAAAGAGGGAATGAGAAAGGAATAGTATGAGAGCAGTCGCGTTCGGTGAGCGCCTAGGATGTATCATATAAAACGTTGTCCAATAGAAAAATGATTCTAGTGGGATGGCAGCAAGTTAAGTGACCCTATGAAAGGATGGATTTTCGTTGGCTGACCTGGCAGCCAAGGTCTAGCGTTGTTTGCTGATGTAGTATGAAAGCGCAACAAATCATTAATAGTGGGCTTCCAATGGGCTTGTATGCGGTACATTCAGATCCCGATGCAAAAGGCCATCATTGGTGATAAGAGTTGTCTCGTGTTTGTACTGAACGTCAGTCGGTCATAGTACGCAAGTTCAGGACGAGAGTAGTTGAGCAATTTTGGAGGCAAAATCTTTAACAGCAATCTCTGGACTTCTCCATTCACATCAGTGGATTAATAATTCAATTACAGAAGGTTTGGAATACCGTCCCCTCTCCACGAAATTCCCGGTACTCACAAACTCCACCAGTCATGCATTTATTCTGACTGTAACTTTATGATCATGCCCGAAGGTATGCTACTCACTAGTTGGGAATAAACATTATTAGTATTATAATTCTATTCTTGGTGTGGTGGTACAACGGAATGCCGACCTGCGGAATTTCCTCGAACTGTTAGTCAAGATTTCCTTGGATTGTTCACCCCCAACTGAATCATAATTCAATGTGACTCTACGGCGGACTAAATTCACCTGAGTCCATCCCCTCGTCCGGCTCAAATCCACCTGCCATGGGAATGAATATCCCCCACCCGATTCCTCTAGCCAAGAAGTCCGTTATGGGGTTGTCCAGAAACCAAAATATGTCAGCGCAATGATGGCATGGCACTGCCATACCCAGTCTGATGGCACTCCCGCAACTGTTTTCTTCCTATCATCAACCGACACCTGTCGTCCGCTAGGGCCCGTGATCGCAACTAAGAAAATATTTTTTACGAGCCCCCAACCGCCTCTGGGACGAGTCAGTTTTAACTCACTGAACCTTTCGTTCGGATTTAAGCGACCTGGTTTTCCGCTGCAATTTCTGTTTGCCCCTTCCATAAGTTCAAGTTCATTTGGTGTTCGTTTGGCCCTATGCATTGGCACTATCCATCATTGGAAATTATCCTTTACACATTACTTCCCTACGAGACTTACACCAGTGAGTCCACTCAGTTTCAATGCAAACCATATTTTTGGGACGAAACTTGCCGTTCGTCTCCACTTCGATTTTTTCCATCCCCATCTCCATTTTGCTGTTTGTGACTCTGGCCATTCACTCAACCGCCCAAGAGCACTCCTGGCCAGCAATTACTTTCAGTTTTAGTTCATGTCAACTGGCATCATCAGTGAAATAGTCGTACCTCATGCCCATTGTCCTTGCTCTTTTTAGTTCCCACAACCGCGCTGACTTTTCACGTAATTGGCACGTCTCGTTGGTTGTACCATCTTCCACGTTGTGTTCTTGTCTGCCGAATTAAGGTTGTAACGACCGAATCATGCCTTAATTGGCATGCTTTCTACAACTTGAGAAATATGCCTATTAGTATTATCATCTTACTTACATCGATAGCTTTTATGTTCATTCTGGGCTCCTTAGGGCCGTCAATCGCTGCATTTTTGGTGAAGCCCGTCTTATTTTGCTTCGTTCTATTTTTCCGCTGGTTCAGAAATCCCATCGCTCTTCTACACACATGCTTTACCTAGTATCTCATCTGTTCAGCCGTGTCTAATGAAGACGAACTCATACCTGACTTAGTAGAAAATCCCGTTTGCATCAAACTCAAATTTTGTCGTCCATAACCCTGGAGTGTGGGTCCTTCAAGTAGAAAGCTACTTCCAGTTCCGCCATAATTCCTCAAAAGAGACTATGTTTTCCTACGTGGTTTCTCAGATTCCTGCTGAATTTGCTGCGGAGGTCATTAACGTAATTGATCCTATACCCGTATTGAATCCATTTAACACTCTTAAGGCAGCCATACTTGAACGGACAGCGACCTCTGATGAAGTTAATCTCCAGAAGTTGCTTTCAGGTGTTACACTAGGCGATCGCACGCCATCACAATTTCTACATCACATCCAACGTCTAGAGTGAGGCAAGCAACTGTGGATGCAGTGTCTTCCTTTGAATACACGCCAAGTACTAGCGACCCAGTCTGTCCCGCAATTGTCACTCGCAGAGATTGCAGACAAAATTTTTGAGTGCTTCTCAGACCGTCTAACTCTCTCAACCTCACAACAACATAGTCAGTCCAGTGATAGCCCTGTTCTGGCACGCCCCGATTGAATGCAAACGCAAGTAGATCAGCCCGTATCCACTGTCAACATGGTTGTCATCACATTGAAACAACCTACTGCGTCGCATAAGTCCCAATCAGTTTCCCGTGAACCGCGCTCCCAGCGCAGAATCATATCCGCTTCTGTTTTCGCCATACGAAGTTCAAAGACAAAGCTTTACGTTGTACAATTCCGTGCACCTATGTTTCTCCTGACCGGGGAAACCAACTGGCCAGTCAGTAGTGGCGACAGCTGCCACTGACCAGTCATCTAATCTCCATTACTACGTTACGGATCGGACCACCGGAAAGCAATTCCTCGTCGACACCGGTACAGAACTCCTTCCGGAAACTTTAAACGCCATTTGTCTAATCCAGTGAAGACAATACAGGCGGCCAACGGCACTAGCATACCAACCTTCGGTCATGTCACTTGACCTTGGCCATCGCCGTACATTTCTCCGGATTTTCGACGCCACCAACGTCCAAATCCCAATCATCGGTGCCCATTTTCTTACCAACTTCTCACTAGCCATCGATACCGAACGACAGAAGCTTTTGGATTCTTTGACATCACTTTCTGTTCCATCAATTTAGGTCGATGCCTCATCATACCCCGTCCAGAGTTAGTGCATTGCGTTCTGGAACGGGCCGAGAATATAGTGGTTAGGATGGTCAAGAGCCGGTGAGAAGCTAGAAATAATCATTCCACGCTTGATCTTCGGGGCGGTGGAGTTGATTCGTGTGCATAGCTGTTTGAAGTAAAAGGTGACTGGCCTATCATAACCGCGTCGTGCTTTAGGCTGATGAAGCGCTGATATTCGGTGGTGAGGCTCTGAAACGTCAATTAAGCATCAGGTTCAACTGTTTGGAGCGGCCGGGTTCTGATGTATCCATCTTGGGACAACTGGAGACCGGATACAAAAATAAGACACTTAAACTTATTCTCCATCATTGAGCTGAGCTTGAAGCGCTAGCATTCCCAATCGACGAAACCGGCAAACTTGATGAAACCTTCATCATATTTTTGACCAGCCTGAGACATTGGTAACGGATATTAAACAGTGATGCTTGATCTCTGAATATCTGGGACAGCGTTCTGACCCTTTCACCGAAACTGAGGTCACGCGGTAGCTTGGAGTGAATGAAGTCCGTATACCGTTCATGCTCCTGTGTGTCGAGTTTTCGTAGCAATAATCTGACTTTTCATCCGTCATCAAACTTGGAAAAATTAGTTTGAAACATTTCTTCGTACCGCTTGGACCTGGAGTGAAAAACTGTGACCAGAAAGTGGGTCGAATGTGAACTCTGTGTTTGAGGTCGAGGCTGCATCAGTTGAGGAAACAGAAGACTCACTAGCACTTGCCACTGCTACTTGGATATGCAGTCTCTGAGTAAGTGATTCAACGAGCTTCAGTTGCGCTGCTACAATATTTCTCGGAGGTGCTTAAATTCGATGGACATCGCAGGTTCCCCCTCGCCAATTCTAATAACGGTATTTTCTTCAGCTTATTTCGCGGTCTGAACCTCCCAACTTAGCGTTCCCTTCAAGAACGGCCACGAAAGGTGCACAGCTTATACTAACGCCCGGATCCAGGTCAAAAGCGCTTGTACAGCGAGTCGTATATAAAGTGCATGCCTCGACTACATTCTGGAAATTCTGACACCTGAATGCGGTATTGGCAACCGGCACTCGGCGAATACTGGGTCCCGGCTGACTGTTGGGTCCAGCCTTTGGACCAATCAGAGCTCGCCTTGAATCCGTGATGGCGGACCGGCAAGGGGCCCGAC
This sequence comes from Opisthorchis felineus, assembly GCA_004794785.1. Classification (NCBI taxonomy): domain Eukaryota; kingdom Metazoa; phylum Platyhelminthes; class Trematoda; order Opisthorchiida; family Opisthorchiidae; genus Opisthorchis; species Opisthorchis felineus. The sequence continues at coordinate 453,895 of SJOL01006310.1, read as the reverse complement.
TTTTGGCCAATCGTGTGCGGGACAGGCTTCTTGGGTGCTACAGGGCCTAACTACAACTGGTAAAGCGGCAAAGCCGATTTCCGCCTTACAACAGGCGGTTCAAGCCCGTCTACTGTCTCTTTGTGCAAGCTCGTTGGGGGAATCGTCAAGTGTGCGCCGCAAGGGCATCCTACCTTCGGCGCAACACGGGCTGCATGTGAATAGATCCTACATCACCAATCTTGTGGTCTAAGAGAAATGGACATGCGTTTTAGTTTTTGGTGGTCGCCTAGACTCGATTTTCCTGGATTATAGCATGGTGTTTAATAAGGTCCTTTACGGTCTTCTTTCACTCTGTGTAGTTGATATGTTGCCGGTAATCTGGACGGGATTTGCGACCTGGTGGAGAAAGACCGTTTGACTCAGGAAGACGTATAGAAGGGTATAAGGGTGCACAAGTAGAACAACATTACTTGTCACCAACGCCTGGGGCTGTGTCACTCTGGATTCAAATTTTCCACCCTGGAACGCAGGCAGAAGATTCAATGAGATAGCAGAACAACCACGGCGCGCAGGAACGAAATTGGAGTACCCGATTTCCTCGCTTATCGGGTACCCCTCAGGTGCATGGATAATCTACCACCACTCAAAACTTTCGTCGCATCGCTCAATTCGGTCATCATCTAGCTGTTTGTTGGTGCGTCTAGCTTGGTCGGGACTGGTGGGTTCTAACCGATTGTAATAAACCACCATCGTCGTCTTCCCTGTACTGACTCCAAGGATACATGGCCACTACGAATGGTCCATTCCACTTGTTGTACAGCTCGGTAGGCGCACTCGGTGTGAGGTTAGCTACACGAACCAGTGCTCTGTCAACGGCCCCAGGTGGTGTTCTGTGTATCGTTTTATCGTGGTATTCTTTTCGTCTTTGAATTGCACCTGGAAAACAAAAGAGAACGTTCGGCTGCAGCACCGTTTCGGTGCCCAGCTGCCCTGCCACCCGAAGGAGTCATGAGGGGTGGGATACTACCAGGTTGCCCAAGCTTAGACGGAAGGAGCCGAGATACCAGGTTTGGGTTCGAACGATGAATCCTCCGGTCAGGGGCGAGATGGCTCAGTGGTTAGAGCGCGATTTACTGACCGGAAGCTCCGCGGTTCGAACCCGACATCCGCCTCTCGACTCCTCCTGTCTAGGCTTGGACAACCTGGCAAAATCCCAGCCCTCGTGCTTCCTTTGGGTGGCATGGTAGCTAGGCACGGAAAAGGGTGCTACAGCTGAACGACCCCTCCGGTCATTAAATTCTCTACTTAACCACTGATTTACCTTGTAAGTGCTTGAATGAAACCTCGAGGGTCATATTTTAAGTGCCTTACTGTATTTCGTGACTAATCTCGGCAGTAGGTTAGAGTATGTAGCTCTTAGATCACAGGACATTTTGCATCCTCTCCAAAGAAAGTATGTGCCCTGACCTGTTGAGCTATTAACTAAACAGACGTAAGACATTATTACTTGGTTTAACACTCTCCGAACGCTTTCATCAGGTTCTTTAGCATAAAATCGGTCCTCCCCATAAGCTTATTTCCGCCAGGTTAATAGGCGGTCGTCCGAGTCTTTTCAGTAATTTGTGGTGACCTACATAACTCAAAAAACGTTATTTTCAAGGTTATTCTCCTGATCAAAGTAGAGTTTCCTGAGAGTACCTCAGTGGCATATCCAGCGGTCGAAAATGGTATTTGCTACTTTGGTTGTGTCGATCGTTGAGGTCGCAACAGCTTCTGCACCCTTGGTGAAATAGTCAACCATAACCCCACCCGTTCCCTTAAGCCCACATGATCCTGTTCGCAGCCGGCTGGAAACCGTTCAGGACATGGTAAGTAACCGATCGTAGTGATATGCTTAGTGTCATTTCGTAGCCGGACTGACCAGCTAAACTTCGCCTGCCGTTGTGAACTGGGCTTATGTCGGGCGAGGTTCGCAAAGGTCGCTGGGTCACCCCCACTCATGGCGCCTTGCATTGATGTGATGCTCAGATGCGTTTAGTTTACTGCTGTCCGAAGGTATAGATACCCCATTCTCGACAGCTTTTCTTAAGGACATAAAGCTTTGCACTTTATTTTTCCCTCTTCAGTAGACCTTTCTTACTTCGCATTTGTGTGCCAGTTAAGCACCAGTTTGTACAACTGGTGTGTTGCTGCCAGTGTCGATGACGATGACCTTTCCCCATGTTGAGTCTCAGAAAGTGACCTCATGATGTCGATTCCAATTAGTTCTTTGGGATGATCATCGTGTTGGTTTGGGGTTCTTAAACTGGCCACAGTATCCGAAGGCTTCGCAGAAGCCCTGTACAAGCCCTCACCAAAACCTAGCTTGAGCAACTTCCACCATCCGGCTCCGCCCATGGTGACCAAGTTTCCTCTGAACTCGCTCAAGTGATACGACTATATGTGCTCGCGACATCACCACCCGTCCTGCAGATATACTACTCTATCCTTTACTTTTACTTGGCTTCAATGTGTCCACAGGCAGCGCGCCTCAGGTCTTGATCCAGCCATTTCCTTCCAGGTCAAGTTTATCCACTGTGGAATCTCCGGTATGTAGTAGTGAGTTCCGGTCAACGTTCCTGTGCCTCCCTATATCCACCATCCTCGTTGGCCAAGGGTGATCAGTTCTACGTATTCAGTGTTGTAGGAAGGACAGTGCCTATGATTCCGGTTAGGGAGTCTTCACAGTGCGTCCGCCCTCACGTACTTAACCGGGCTGTGCATATGAATGAACGGAATTTCTTGGACATACTCTTGCCAACGGGCTACCTGCCTCTCAGGATCTCGGAAATTTTGGAGTCACATTATCGACTTACGATCTATGCGTACAACGAACGACCGGTCAATTAGGTAGTGTCGGATGTTTTTAGTAACTGCTGGTTGTGTGACAGTTACGTTCAATTTTCCACAAAGTTTTAAACCTCCAGGCTCTTTCAGACAATCTGGATAGAAACCGACATTAAGAACGCATTTAACATCGAGTAACAGCCATATGTTGCAGCGTCTCCAACTATGCATGGGTGAACACAAGGACCTCATTCTAGAAGTTTAACCGCATCAACAGTGCTCAAACCTTTCGTACTCTTTCATACCAGATCAAAGGTTAGCCACCTCTCGGCTTGCCTCCGAATTGAGCATAGAAAACAGTAACCTTTCCGGGAAACGATGGCCCGACACACATAGTACATAGCCTAACCACACTAGCTTTTGATAGTGGACACATTCTTCGATAGAATTTCCCGTTGCTCAACCGAACACCCGCTTTCTAATTGCCTCGTTACGGACACACCGACACCAACCTAAACCAGCTATGGTTTTGAAGACAACGATGGTCGAAGACCTGAAGACGTCTCAGTTCCGCTGCTCGTAGAGGCCGCATCTCACAGCCATACGACAAAATGACCTGTACTGTAGTCTGATGCACACGTTCCTTGAGATTTAGGGATATGCCGCTTTAACGCCATAGGTGCCTCAAATTCGCAAATGTAACCCCAGCCTTAGAGATTCGTGCTTTGACCTCATCTGTCACACTACAGTCGGAACTAATACAACTCCCAAGACACGTAAGACACCCTACAATTTTGAGTTCCTCTCCTTGGGTTGTAGGGGGCGAGATGGCTCAGTAGTTAGAGCGCCAATTTACTGACCGTAAGGTCCGTGGTTCGAATCCAACCTCTCATCTCGACTTTGTCTAGGCTTGGGCAACCTGGCAGTATCCCAGTCCTCGTGCTTCCGAGTGGCATGGCAGCTAGGCACTGAAAGGATGTTAAAGCGGAACGATTATCTTTTTTATCTTATCCTTGGGCTGTAATTGGTGTGTCCAGTGACTGCATGTCCAGAATCATCACCTTGCACTTTGTGAGTGAAAAACGTATGTCAAAGGATGGGATGATTTTGGGCAGTTTATCCAAAAATATCTGCGCCCTTTCCTCTCAAAGACTAGAACGGTGTCGTCTACACATTCCATATCGACAAAATTTTCGTCAGCAGCTATTTGAACATCATGGTTTTGAAGGCCCTCTAGGGTTCGTCTGATGAGTTCATCGGTCAAAAAACTGAATTGGAATAGAAAAAGTGGACATCTTTGTTGGACACCACTTTGTGTACGAAAGCTTTTCCATATACCCTCACACGCCCTGAGGTCTGAGAATACAAAAAACATATTGAAGAACTTCCCGAGCGCCAGCGTGTCAAGGAGAATAGACTGGTCAACCGAGTCACCTACGCCTTGGAAGTCCAGGATTACAAAAATTGTGGGTCATCTATACGTATGACGTTCTACTAGCTGACGGAGTATGAAGATTTGGTCCACGCAGTCCCTATCAGGCCGAAGTCCCGTTTGATTCCCTGTAGTCAGTGTTTCACGAGTCACCATAAGAAGACGAAGGACATGTGACCTAATGAGTGTCGTTACGACTGGGGTCAAGCTGACCCCCCTGTGTTTACCGCACTTAACACGAGCCCCTTTTTTTGAAATTTGTCACTATCGCTGACTCTCTCCGTTGTTTGAGACGGTCTGCTTTTCCCACATAGATGATGACTTCATCCGAATCCTTAGATGATGCGAGGTCATCCGGACCATGAGCGCCATTGTGCTTGAGAACTATATGCAATCACAAACGTCCGACGCTGTAGGGGTTCCAGTTTCACCGTCTACAGTCTAGTCAGTTAGAGATTCCGACTAAGTAGCTACATGTGGCCACGAGAATTGTTGTTTAATCTAACGATCGAAACACCTTTTTTTACCTAAGGTTGTTGTGTCAATTTGATTCTTGATCTTTTCGCCCACAGGCGGTTTCTGCGGACCGGTCGCACAGATTACGGCACTGAAGCATCAGTTTTGAGCACCGATATCATGCTGTCAATATTGTTGATGATGATGATGGTCGTGGTTGCACAGATCAACTGAGGTAATATTCGGGCATTCCTGGATCTCTGGGCCTCTTCCATTTCCTTAACCTTACGAGTCCACCAGGCTTCACGGTGGGTGCGCACGCTCAGTTTCACTTGGCTTCTGACAATTCGTCGGGCCAAGTTACCTTTCGCACCGGCGGGAATGTTTCTGCGAAATTCAATCCGTACCACTGTTCCATTTGATATTCAGTGCTTGAACGGGCCTGGTAGCGCCGTGCCACAGGTAAAACGCCCAGTACTGTGCAAAGAGGTGGCGATCTCGTTTCAACATGAATTCACATATGATGGCGGAACAATTGGAAGAGAGTTCAGTAGCTTGTGAAAAATTCCTCTAGCTTCGGGATCTGCCAGCCAATCAGTTGCTAAGCGATTTGTTCACACCTTACGCGGCCCTGAAAAACGCAGAGAGAGGCGACTCCGGAGGATCACATGCCATCATCGTCATCATCAAAGACAGCAACATCAGTGTTGACACTGATGCTTCACTGCCGTACAACCGTAAGGTTCGTCTAATTATATTTAAAGCCCTAGAGTGAAAAGAAGAGAAAAAGGGTGGGGGAGGGAGGGGACCTAGTGCTGGCCTATGTCAAGCGTTCTGAGGTGCCTACACCTCCAAGCGCTCAATCAGACAGTCTGGAAAGAAAC
>SJOL01006310.1:403053-444798 GCA_004794785.1 Opisthorchis felineus | reverse complement strand
GTTCCGACCCCCAACCTGGATGGCCAGGAGACTGTGTTCGTCAGACCTCTACCCATTGACCAACCTGGTATGAGAGACTCTACGAGTGTCGCGGGACACCCCCCAGTATAGCTCAATGGGTCGCCGAGGTACACAAACCGCCACACCACGGTAAGGTCCAGTCTCCTCGTGACGATCATATGGTCGGAATCCACAGATGTCTTCCGAACCCAGCGGCAGTCAGTTATTGGCCCGCGTCAGTGGTAACTGATGGCGATGTGATCAATTTGGGTTCATGGCAGGCGCGCTGTTGGAGGACACTATGTAGCCAGACGACTTCGGTTATTTTGGAAGCTGGTACTGCATAAAAGCAGTCTGCGGTCGGCACATAGCTGAAGCGCACATTGTCCGCCATTGTTCGTACGTACGGAGTCCAATCCACTTCGACCACCTTATTGAGTCATAAATGCACTAAGCCTGTCCACTTGTACATTCAGATCTCCGGTAACCACAATGATAACTGAGCTTTCAATGCGTCATAAAACTTGCCCTTGGTGGTGTCAGAGCTACAGTCGTTTGAGGTGTAAGCAGACACTACAGACAGAAAGAGATCAAATTTCAGCTCGTGAGACTCCTTCACGGACGCCGCCAGACGAACCGTACGGAGGTGACTATTAACGGGTATCCAGTGAACCAAGCATCCTTCCACCCGGTGACTTAGAACGGTACCGACTCCTGCACATCCTGCCACAGCGGCTTCCTGATCGTCAGAAGTGCGCAGCCGGAAGCGAGTTAAGAGGGCTGTTAGGCCAGCCACTGTGCTTGCATATCAGTGTCAAGCGGGTCCAGTATGAAAGCAAGGACAGCTTGTTGTATTGCTTGTTTCAGAGTGCTAACATTAAAAGCAGCCAGGCAAACTGGGCGCCCTGGCTTGAAAATTGATTTCGACATACCTGAGGCTGTCAGCGCCGGCTGGTGCGCAGATATTGTGGCTAAAATCGGTGCAAGACGAACGGGGTCATCAATCCTAACGGATGAGCCTACGAGGAGTAAGTAATGGGGTGAGGGGAGAGGGAAGAAGAAGCATGTGAAAGAGAAAAAAGGGAGACGTCAGCAGTAGCCTGTTTTCGTTTATCAGCCCCACTTCGTGCAGCAAGCAAGGCGACTCGGCTGGTCACACCACGCGACGGCCGATGTGGCGTGAGGGTAGTTTTAGTTGTATCAGGGTTATAAGTGGGCTGGAATACTGCCAGGGAGCCCAGACCTAGACAGGAGGACGATTAAGGTCCTCAACTAAACCCTCTGGCTCACAAGCCTGACCGCAAGATAGCGGTATTTGGCGGGGAATGCAAGTGCATTACCATTTTTAAGGAACAAATCGCCACGCATTTTCCGACCCCCAACCTGGAGGGCCAGGAGACTGTATTGGTCAGACCTCTGACCAACCTGGTATGAGATTGATTGTCGCACAGATACTACCCAGTATAGCTCAATGGGTCACAGAGGCACACCACAGTAAGACTGTCTCTTTTTGACAATGTTGTCTGTGCGACGAACATAGACTTCGAATCGACCGCCCTAATGTGTTTCCAAGGAGCTCAGATAACTTACTTGAACATTCATATCGCCTGCAGGGATGACAATGTCAGTGCTTCTTGCTTGACCAATAAGCCCGGATAAATCTCGATAGACAGTATCCTCAGCGTCAGAACTGCAATGCGTTGGGGGCATATGCCAATGCTACAAACACGCACCGTTGTTTATGTCAAGTAGCATTTTGCCTGATTGAGGTAGATAACGGAACGGCGCAAAGGCAGATGTTCACTGGAATCCAATCCAGTAAAGCGCGTTTAGCTCTGGGGATGAGTGTTACTCCACGACTCATCGCTTTCGGATCGCCAGACACACGGAGAGTGAAATGTGAAGGAGCTGAGTCCGTCCTTGACGTTTCAAGTTGCGTGGCCATGCTTGTGTGCGTTTCAGAGACACAGCAGAGTATAGGTTCTCGGTAAACATTGCTTGTCTGCCAATTTGACATAGAGTAGGGACGTTGAAAGCTCCTATGTAGAAGGTATCTTGTGCATTTGGAAGTGTTGTTTTGTTTACTTTTAATCGGTAGCGTGGTGCATAAGGCACATCGGCCAGATAAGTGACAATCAAATGACACAGCAACGTTTGCCTGTATGGTGGGTGTGGGTTAGGGAGGGACATCGATGGACGGGCAAACCATACTCCCCGGTTGACCAGGCCGAAGAAGTAGCATTGGTGGTGAGATTTTGACTCAAAATTCTGACCTACAAAGCAGTGGGATGATATAAGGTTTTGTTTTGGGGATCCTAGCCACTGGCCCAAAAGTCTGACCCACAAGGCAGCTGGATGCAAGTTTTTCTTTGGGGACCCTGCCTCGGAGCCGATGACTCAACATTCTAACCTTCCTGGCTGTAAGGGACTGGAGCAAGCGGTCACGGTCTTGGGTGATTTTTAGGGTAGACGTTTTCCAGCGCGTTCTTCTTCGGGGGAAGGCAGCATCGTTGCTTCCATAAATGTGGACATGCCGGTCGCCTGGGGAAAACACCGTACTCTCTTTACACTTCCTTTGCAGAGGACAGTACGACTTTACCCCCAGACCACTTCGTCATACGATTACTCACAATGCGGGATGACGTTTCCCTTTATCTGATTGCTTCTACTTGGGCTTCCTGGTGTGGTTGCACCTTGTGGAACGAAGTTCCATCTAATGTAGTCCGCGGGATCACTGCAACACTTAAGTCAGATCACCACGCCGAACTGGCAGCTTTGGGTCGGATCCAAGCCTCTGAGTCTTGGTTTTGAAGGTTGTAATTTTAAAGCACAACGTCGATATTTCTAGAAAGTAGTCCACCGTGTGTTTCGTACTGGCTTGGAATCATAAAACATTGATAGCATGAAGTTCATGTTCCTGGAGGAATGGATGTTTGAGACCTATAATACTGAATGGAAAACATTGTGTCCAATGCATGTCTCGTGATGTAGACACTCGAACCGCAATTATCCTAGAGTTGGTTTGGTAATTCTGATGCGTTCATTGGTTGTAGATCAGGTGGCTGGTTATCTGTGCACCGAGCTTGCAAGCAAATTGCCATCTAATCTACGACTGATATCTGACTGCAAAATAAATAAAATAAAATAAAAGCTAATAATAATCGTTTATCCGTAACACGTTTTCGGTGCCTAGGTGCCTTGCCACCCGACGAAAGCGCGAGGGCTGAGCTGCTCCCAGGTTGCCCAAGCCTAGACAGGAACACTCAGTATGCCAGGCTTTGGTTCGAGCCACGGAATTTCCGGTCAGTATGTTCGCGCCCCAACCACTGAGCTATCAGGAGCTCTGGTTCTTTAGTGTGTAAAAGGGAACTCATCTCGGTCCCTGGTTCTTCGTATCGTAGTATTTCGGGCCAAACTGGGGTGCACCAAGTGAGTACTCGTCTACATAGAGTTCGTCTTCGCCCGCCTACTTGGCGTACCAAATGGAATGCGCTTTATCAGGATTGTGCAACCGGTATCCACCAAAAGGCCTCAAGGAATGTGCCGACTTGCTTGACTCCAATAAACTGGTTTCTCACCTTGGAGTCCACCCCCTAGACGGCGTGGAATTTTTTTACCTCATCTACAGAGGCAGTAGCCGCCCCGACTCAAATAATTATATCCTCATTGGCCTCAATTATATCTTATGTAAGCTAGGGGGAATCATAATCAGATCCCCTCCTAGCTTTCTTCTCGTCATTCAGTCGGTACAGATATATGTGAAGACACATGTATATTCCCACTAAACCCCATTCAGTTGGACACGGTTTCCTTCCTGCTCTTTCCTTGCTTACCAAACTAATTTTCTTCATAGCTGGTCTTATTAACCGTTGGGCACAAAACTCGTACCGCTCCTAGCTGAGCACTGGAAACACGAGTTGAAGTCCCTTGCTGGCTCCTTACTTTTATTTTAAATAAACCTCTAAGGTATGCATCCGTGGCTCACTCCCACCCGTCTTCATACCCTCATAGATCGGCGCTGGGTCCCAAAACTGTTCACCATATTTACCAACCTGCTGTGTACCGTCATCCCACCCTAATGTAAAACAATCGTTTCAGTTCAGTTTAGCAGCTGTAAATCACTTATCAAGGGTTCACTTTAAAACACTTGTTTATCACAAGTATCTAAGGGTGTCATGTGATGATGCTCCCGCCTTACACAAGGCCATCGGTTTTCGTGTTTCCTGAGCCACAAATAGCTCTGCACATCCCCTAACCCATCCAAATATCCATCCGGAATCCACGTCTGTCTTTTCTTGGTAGTGGAAAATGACACTGTTCACATCCTTATGCCTAACTAACGCAAGGACTTTGGAGTTTGGCTTAACACAACCATTCCCTTCCTCTAGTGGTTCTTCAACCTTTTAGGAAACGATCACGTTGGTAAGCCTCCTGTGAAAGTTCCCTCATTCTACACCAGTCAGAACTTACTGTGCTTTATTCCACATTTGCTGACCCTTGGAGGGAATATCACAGTGTTTGGTGATTGTTCAGCCTGAAACGCAGAAAGTAAGATCACAAGATTAGGTTGTCTCTATTAGACCTGCTAATCCCGTTGAGGCTCACTGGTGGAACCGCAGATATACATTGCACTTTTTCCCATTTAGGGTAGCCCTCGGACACCGTTAATCTAGTTTTATCACTTTCCAGGTCATTCACAGTAGCGCCACCTGGTTGGCGGAACACATCAGTAGCATGCGCCTCACCTGATATACCAAACCGGTCTACTGATGGAGCCAGCTTCCACCACTGAGGAGCTGTCTGGCTCATCAACTGCTGACAAAACAGCATCAACTAGCTCCCGACCAACCACGCTCAACATTCCCGTTGAAAACCCGAGCCCATTACTATCCTCTTTCCGGACACCCTCACTGAATGATTTGCAACCCATACTGCGATCAGAAGTGGAAAAACTATTACAGCAATGGAAGGCGTCCTCCCCACAAACGCCCAATAGTTTTCTGAATCCGAAACATGTCACTGAAGAACAAGAATGCTTTGCAAAGTATGTCTCGATGGGTTTGATTTGTTTGCATATCTGTTCAGGCTTTTAATAATTCAGCTGGACCTACATTACCCATCTAACTTAGCCTAACTATACCAACAAAGGTAAGTCTTTCGACTGTGGTACTTCTCCGTTTTGTGGCTCCCATCCAACCCGAAGAGTGTGTGGACACCGAGGTACTTCCAGTTTGCCCCACCCCTGTGCGGTCGAAGCCAGGGGTGTGTTCGGGCTATGAAGTGCATGATCGGTAGCCGGTGTCTTCTCTCGAAATCCTTACTACAAGTTTCTTGAATACGACTCACCGTATTTAAATGATTGTGGAGTGTTTTGTCTCCTGTACTTTGCAGCACAGATGACAAAACACTGATAGTGGGTCAGTTTATTTCGACTAGAGTTGTTTAACAAGTGAAGATTTTGCCGCTTGAGTGAGGCAGTTTTATGGCCCCAGAAGAAATCGGTTGTATCCAAGGGAAGAAAATCAGAGCGAATCCGGATTATACAGAAACTCAGGTCCACACCATCTTCGAACGGTTCTTAAGTGCAAAATCTCAGCAGCCATTTCCCACTATTTCGTGTATTGATGCGATTGACGATTTAACTGGGCAGCCAATATGGGTTATTAACAGTGCTTATCCAAAAAGGTATTGTTAGGTTCTGAAAATATTCCAGTCCAATGTGGCTTGATCACCCCCATATGGTCTTGATTTGCTTTCGAAATGCTTTTTCCCAGCACTGAGTTCGCTAAAGAAGTTCCATTTCTTTTGTGGATCTAACGCAATACTCGTAAGGTTACTGAAAACCCATCGACAGCCCATGACCAGTTTCGCCCTTGGGCTTACCAGGTGGGTGTAGTCCACGAGTTTCTGTCAACCTTATGTCCTACTTGAACCCAAATTACACTCATTTGGTTACCAATTTGGTTTTCACGGGAAACTCACCTGGATCTCTCGTCTAGGGTGTTCGAATTCCGTACATTCCTATCATGTTAGCGGCCTGATATGGAATCGGTAGCAAGTGTGAGCTAGAGCCATCAGTGAATTCAAACATTTGGAGCTTTTATTGAATTTGAAGACCATGGAGAGCTCGTTTGCTAAAGAAGATTATGATTTTAGGCATACCTTGGTCACAGAAAAGTTAAAAAGCACACGCGTCCTATTTGGTTTACACGCTTGCTCCATGCTTTCCTGAAGTGCGCAATTTGCAAGTTTAGTATACGTCCGCTATACTACGCGAACCAATCAAGTGTTTCTGTGATCGTTGCACATATTTGGAAATGCTACGGGATATGGCACGTAGCCGATCCCACTGGCAAGCTTGCTGTCACTTCTTAGCCGCACAAGGTACACCAGTAAGCGCACCTTACACTCCCTACTCGTCAGTAGTATGTAAGTTTGACAGTAAAATATTTTTCACATTTAGGGTATGGCGCAATTTTTATACTATACCGGAAAACAATCTTGCCCTCTTTCGGATATGTTGTCTTTGGGTCCTACTAGAACTGGACGTATGGTCGGTTGGAAATACAACAACCGCAGACAGTTTCTCCATGCATTATATCGCAGTGCAGTGTCTACATCATCCTACCACAGAGTGTGCAGAATCACTTACAGCAACAGCAACCTTGAACTTTTCTTGGGTAGCACGTGGATGTTGGCTTGCTGTCCGCAACACCTTAGTTATCGCATAAGTGTATTACTATGTCGACACTGGTGGTTCATCATTTGTGTCTGGAAAAAAAAAGAAAATCGTACTGAGTGGAGTAAAGCAAACGAAGTCCGTTCCCATTTCACGTATGAGTGACTTGCGGTTTGGAGTAGTTGTTTGATTATGGTGGAAACGTAAGGAAACACATGCTTCAGCGTAGTGCTTTTTTACTTGGGTCCAAGGTCGCCATCCGGATGAAATGATAGGAGAACACACCAAAGAGGGTGGTTTCCCCAACAGCTGAGAATCTGCCCGCACACCCTATTTCGAAGGGATACGAAGCCCTCTTTGTAGCGTAGCTCCCTATGACTATGTAGGCACTTCTTGCAAAGGCATTTTTCCTAGTTTCTCGGCAGCCTCAGGAAACAGGCCAGCGGAGTAAACGGAGATGCCAAGAGTCCCTTTCCAGGGGAGACAGTAAGACCAACGGTGCATGCAGAAAATGCAAAAAACCCATCTGCTGCTGAAATTCTTGTGCATATCAAACACAAGTAAGCTACGATACCGTCAACTCACTTTACGTATTTGGAATGCTGTCAAACATGGGTTGAATAGTGTCTACGAGACTTCAGAGGACAAATTCCTCTTCCCACTAACCTAAGTCGTCTGTGTTTTGGAGGTAGGTAGCATTCAGCTGAAAACAGCAAAAAATGACCAGCAGGTTATTTCCCACCTACATTCCCACACTTAAGCTAGTTTTCTTGAATATCGTTAAAATATGTGAATATTTTTGTGGAGAAAAGCCACCAACTTCAGTTTCAAATATCGTATTTGTATGTCAGAGGGGAAAACACTCCACTTTTGTGAAAGAAATAACCCGTAAGGTTGCTGAAAACTCTTCGAAAGCCCACGACCGGTTTCACCTTTCTTGTGGCTGGTAGGCAGGTAGGCGCAGTCTCCGCGTTTCCGTCAACCCAATGCTCTGCTTAAACCTGAATTATACGGAATTTGCGAACTACACTCGTTTGCACACCGATTTGGTTTTGTCGAGCGACTCACTGGAATCCCTTGTTTATGATATTCTCTAACTGGGTGTTCTGCACAGAGACCCTAAGAAGGACGAAACCGGTAGTGTAATGATTAGTTTTCAGTGCAATAGCTCCAGACCAGATGAAACGTTCCATCTCACACTCACATCTCTCTAGGATATCTAGATGCGTCTAGAATTGCATTCCCCCGATGAAGAAAATGTGCAACCCCCTATCCCCGCCTTGTGGAAATATCTCCCGTCAACGATGCATTACAATACCTCGTGAGATTGCACTGTACTTGTCGCTTTTTGAATTGTTTCGCACCGTATCATGCATTCACGGACACTGATTTCCTTGAGCTTGTTTTCTCGTGTTTCCTTCGTTTCCGTCCGTCACAAAGCACTGCTTTCAAAGACTAAACTAGTTTTGGATTTTTCCTTTAGTGCTTTTACTCAAAAACTGAATGAGCTGCAGGACAGCGGGTGCCTTGCGTCAATAACCGCTGCAATGAGCCCGACAGTGATCAACCCAAACAGTTTATACAACGTCTCCCTACCCGATATGTCTTCACCAAATCTGTCGAATTTCGCTGACTTATGCCGGCAAGCCGTCCAACAGCAGGCAGATTTATCGACTCCTCCTATTCTTCTGTATTCGCCGACAACCCTACAATCTCATCCGTTGACGGCATCTCAGGTCAAGTCGTCACTGGTCACCGCTTCACAACAGTCTTCGTCATTCGATTTGCAGAAGTGTGCTAATGACCTAACAAATCTGCAAAATCAGCTTCAAGGCGCCGTCTCAATTACACTGCCTGTTTCTGCACTATCTGGAGCATCCAAAGATTTGGCAGCGTTACAACTGGCCAACCGTTTCAAATTCGAAATTACCACGAATGGCGAGGTGTCCCAGGCCTCTGTTCTCAAGATGCTCGGCTTAGATGCACCTTCGGGCGAAGTTAGTGGTACTGCATGTTCGACGGCAACGCAGCCAACTGTGGATTCCCTACTGTGGCCCCTACGGGTGCAAACCTCTGGAGCCAATGAAACCGTACAGGCAGAAGGACAACAAAATAGCTTTCTCACCTCACCACGTGATGATCTCGATACCAGACCTTCTTCCGTGGCCAACAGCGTTGATCAGGCTGAAATTGGTCGATCTTTAAGATCTCCGTCATCGGTTTCTTCCAATTCGTCGACCTCCCATCAAAACGGTGCGGATCCACCTGTCGGGCAAGGTACTCGTTTGGACCCTACGGAACAATATCGTATGCGTCTCGAACGAAAACGAGCTAGGAACAGAGATGCTGCACGAAAGTGTCGAGAACGTAAAATTCGCTTGATAAAAAGTTTGGAGAAAGATGTGTATCACCTCTCCGAGGAGAACAAAGCTTTGCGCAATCGCGTTTCTCGGAGCCGGAACGAAGTTGACCGTTTGAAATCGTTCGTAGTAAATCACCTAGAGAAAGAATGCCCGGCAATTGCCGGTAGGGTTGTGTAAGCAACATTTCTCACCATACCTATTTGACAGCACAGGGACACATTGTTATCCTTCCACCTGTGATCAACGTACTTTTGTTGCACAATGCACCTTATTCATACCTACCCTTAGTTGCTGTCTTTTGACTTATCATTACCATAGTTATTTATGAGTTCTCTGTTTTCGGCACCTTGTTTCACTCTCCTATTAGCGTCTTTCCGTGTTTTGTTCGCCTACCTCACCTTCATCATCATCGATCTTCTGACTATTCTCTGTTTAGCCCACGGAACCCAATATTCTGATCCAGATTCATAGTGTGCATGCAGTGAGAAAAATGCATTTTTACTGTCCAAATAAGCCCGCGGTTTTGTCGTAATCAGGTCCGCTATCACTTGAAATTCTGGTAAAAACACTGCTTCTCTAATAAATGTGCTTTTATCAGGTGTTGTTCTGCCCTCACACAAGTAACTTGTGGGCATCTTCAACGGAGGTTCTTTTCCATGAAGTGATGGACACAAGTCGTATTGAAATTTCGCGTAAGTGGCTGTGAGAAGACACTTCTACGGTGACCACTTCGAGGTTTTCTTCTGTGGGATGGTGCTGTTGAAAAGTCTATTCTCACCAGGGTAGTTCTGTTTTCATTCGCATACTGTATATCTACGTGCCGTTTCTGTTGTCAACGGTTGACAAATCGGATTCTGTTTCCCTCGCAATATAACCTTTCCTTTTTTTGGCCTTCATGTGGATTTGGACGGTAGCCGGTGGCTGCACTTAATGTCCCGGAAACCAGCACAACTCAACGCAAATCT
The DNA here is from genome assembly GCA_004794785.1 of Opisthorchis felineus. Classification (NCBI taxonomy): domain Eukaryota; kingdom Metazoa; phylum Platyhelminthes; class Trematoda; order Opisthorchiida; family Opisthorchiidae; genus Opisthorchis; species Opisthorchis felineus. Next base: position 434,791 of record SJOL01006310.1, on the reverse strand, counting down.
GCAGTCGGATTTCATCGTAATCTTTGACACGAACAATATTACTGCCAGTTACTCTGTGATAACACCACAGCAAAACAAACCTTGACCTTGACAATGCATGTCTCTTACGGCTCAAATTAATTGTTTGCCGATAACCAGGATCGCCAACTGGACATGCCTCTTACCAGTTCTATTAGATTACTCACGCGGATAAGGCTAGCTATGTTCATGAGTTTTGTTGATTATGCATAAACTTGTTAGTTGGACCAGATCTTTGTAACAGAACAACTTTCTGTCACTCGAACATGAACAGTAATCATGACAGTACTAAGCTACTCTTCTGCCTGTCATCGGCTAGTCTTTGTGATAGGACTGTGCGTGACGAACTTGTCCTATTCGCTCTTCCAGTTACACGTCGAGCCTCCAGGAGGAATAAGCAGAGCCATCTGTAATGTGGTGTGATGAAATGGAGTAATGAAGTCACTGTGTGATGTAATTGGGCTCAATCTGTCGACAGCCAAAGCAGTGAAGTCAAATCCAAATTTGTTTGCTTTCACCGGTTCCCTCAGGTATGAATGACCTTGTCTAGCTGAAATTGGGTTATGCAGCCAACTGCAGTAACCATACGGTGATTCTGCTTCGCCCAGTTGTACCGTGACAGGGATGGAGAGGCTTGAGAAGGCAACTCACGCTGAGCATATACGGACCGCCTGAATGGGAATAACAAACAAACGAAGTAACAATAGTTCAACCGTGGCACCCTTCCGGTGCAAGCTGCCGCATACTTCGTGGAAAGCACTAGGGCTGAGATACTGCCAGGCTGCTTAGACCTAGATAGAGATGTTCGAAAATCCAGCGTTGTGTTCGAACCACGGACCTCCTGGCCAATAAATTCGTGTCTTAACCGCTGGGGTATCTCGGGATCAAAGAAGCGGGAAGTTTTTGTAGAATGAGAGAGCTAGTGATATCTGCTCGGACAATCTAGGTGGCTAAGGTTTGTTTTGAGTGATCTGTTACCAATCCTCTCTCGATTTAACCGATTGCGGTAAGATACCTGTGCGCGAGGATCTTCAACATCTGCAAGTTGTTTGGAATACCAACCAAAGTGGTTGTAAGCCATGATAATTTTTTAACTTGGACGTCACCTGTAAAAACCGCGCACCGGCCGTATAGTGGCTATAACCGATGATTTGGGAAGGTGGGTTGATAGCTGCGCATTGGGGGGCGGCAGTTGATATAATTGATGCGTAGATACAGAGGTGTCAGTGGACGTCTAATTGGGGAGATAGGGAAGGGAGCTATGCATTGAAGGCAACAGCTTGGATGCACGAGGGCCACTGAGGGCGCGACCGGGCCGTGTCTGACAATGTCTCCAACCATTGATGTGGCCCCTCTCGGGGTCCCCATCCAGGGAGACGGCAGTGACCAGCGCAGCTGGGTTTGCTGGTAATGACTTTCACACTTCGCTGCCAAGTCTTTGTTCGACCTCCCCTGGCTCGTTTCCACCCTTCATGTGGTTGTGCGAAAAGAGCTCTTCGAGGAAGTCAGTCGACTGGAATACGGAACACGTAACCAAGCTAACGCAATCTATGGAGTGTAATCAGTTCGTCTATCATGGGCGAGTTATCTCATCCAAAAACCCCCCGAAGTGCTTCAGCATTACTGATCCAATGTTCCCACCAGATTCGGGCAATGCTCCGAAGACATCGATGGTCGGACACCGAAAGTCTTTTGACGTATTCAGCGCGCAGCGTCCAGGTTTCTGACCCGTATAATGATAAAGAGTGCACCGCAGCATTGTAAACTCGATACTTGACGGATAAGCTGGTGTCACGCTTATGCCACAGGCGATGCAGGTTCACGAAAGCTGCTCTAGCTTTCCCAATAAGTATGGAAATGGCATCTTTCGCGAGACCACTGGGACTGAGATAGCTGCCCAGGTAAACAAATGTGTCTACTAACTCAATCGGTTCATCCGCAAGCATGAGACTAGGGTTCGAGCCCATCCAGTCTTGTAGTAGCACTTTACACTTTGTAGGTGCGAAGCGCATGGCAAACCGTGAGGCAGAATTATTTAGATTATTTAATATTGTTTGAATTACGAAGGTGTCAGATCCAAGAAGAGCCACTACACACAACCATTGTTGGTTGCTAGAAGCAGTGTCGCTATTCCAGAATCTGTCGGAGGGTGAAGATTTGATCGATTCATCCTCTTTCAGGACGGAACCCAGGTTGGTCTTCACGGATCTGTCTCTCTGTGTGTTCAGTTAACCTTCGAAGGATAAGACCAGACAGAACCTTCAATGGCACAGCTGCCAGGCTGGTGCCACGGTGGTCTTCACACAGCGTCCCCTTTTGAAGATATGAATAACTGTGGAAATGCCCCATTCTGCAGGCACTTTCTCTTCACTCCATACCGCATCAATTAGTCTTGTCCGGTGGGTCACCAGGGATTCCTCGCCTTTTTTTAACAGGGCTGGATACAGACCGTCCGGTCCTGGTGCGTTTCAGTACGGATATTTCGTACTTTATTTCTTCCGAAGGGCGATTACGATTTACATTCCAGTCGCCCGGATGCAAGAGGCTTTGTTGCAGGAGCCCAGCTAAACCGTCCTTCGAAGTGTTCGGCCCACATCTCCAGGCGGCGTTTTTGCGAGTGAATTAGTGAGCCGTCTGTTTCACAGATCGTTTCTCCGACTAGGACCAGTCGATCGTATCAGCTGATACAGGGAACGCCTGTCTCCGGTAGCAAAAGCCCTCTCGACCTCCCGAGCTTTCGATGTCCACCAAAGCTCTTGGTCTTTCCTTAGGCTCTTGGCTATTTGGCCTTTTGAGGGATTTGCGTGCGCCATCGTACTTGTCGGCTGCTGGTACGGAGTTTCCAGCATCAGTCAGGACTAGCGATCTCGGTGATAGTTGTTGAGCTAGCTCAGATCGATACTGCTGAGCCATGGTAGTTCTTCGAAGATGGTGTATCGGCTCGCTTCTTGCTGACTTGCGATGGCCTGAAGGGAAACGAACTGCCAGACGCGCACGCAGCATGACGTGGTCGGAATCAAGTGGTGTAGATAAAAGATAATCGCTCAGCTGTAACACCCTTTCGGTGCCTGGCTGCCATGCCACCCAAAGGAAGCACTAGGGCTAGGTTACTGCCGAGTTGCCCAAGCCTAGACGGGGAAAGTCGAGAGGCAGAGGTCGGGTTCGAACCATGGACCTTCCGGTCAGTAAATTCGCGCTCTAACCACTGAGCCATCAAGTGGTGTGCCCCAGAAGGAATGGCAGTCTTGAATTGTCTCCACTGGCGGCTGATGACCACGTGATCCTACCGGGTCCACGGTTGATTTGCAGTTGGTGGTAGCCAGGTAGCGACGCGAACGTTTATGCTGAAGGTTTGTACTGGCCAGAAACAGTTGAGGAGGAGTTGCTCTCCGTTGTCTGTGGGAGGAGCACCGACTCTGAATCGACCGCCTTTATGTGTTTCCAAGGGGTTCATATCGCCCGGATGAATCACAATGTCAGTGCTTCTTACTCTCGATAGAAAGTATCCTTCAACTTTGACAGGTAATTTCGCATTTCTTTAGTGATGTTTTTTTTTTTCATATTTCAGTCTGCCCCAATCATTATTGTTTACAACCTTATCTAATCTAGAATCACACCGTCGTGTTCATTGTAAGCAACAGGTTAAGGTAGTTAGGTCGATAATGTTTCATTTTCAAAACTTCACACATATCTGTTTAGTCAACCTATTAATGTAGCTTCTTTGTTTACCGCTCATCCGATGAGCTTCGAATCTGGTGGCTATGCGGCGTACCTTCCCAGCGCTAGAGCATTTCAAACTTGGGTAGCAGTTAACCTAGTTACGATGTGGTCGTTCAAGTAAACGGTAGGGTCGCTCACTATTCACCCATGTTGTTTGTGATTAGACGACTTGACGTATACACATAAAAACCCAAGCACGAACACAATGGCTGTGTTGTTCGGGGTGCGGTGATAGTTACTTGCAATATGGAGGTCGGATAAAGGGTTTGCTGTGTGACGATAAATGGAATCTTTGCGGACACATCGAATATGAACTTGGGGCGATTTAGTTTGGGTGTGGGTCCAGCCAGTCACTGAGATGCGCCTGAAGGAAGCAAGACGTTGGGACGTATATGACAAAGCGATGGGCAACCCGCAGTTACCCATTCGAGTGGCAGTCCAGACTCTGTTTGGCAGGGAATTTTGACAAGTCATGGAACTGATGGATTCCCGTGACAATAATGATTAGGCCGTTAACACTGTGGAAATCATGTGTAGAACCACCTACAGTCAAGAGAGGGGAATGTAGCGAGACGAGGTAGATTTCTAAATGTCGCGGCCATTATTACCTACAGGGATACTGTAAATCATCATTATCAATCTAAACTTAGATGCATAACATGACCTTGTACTCAATATGAAACCTCGCGCAATGCACAGCCGAATGAATTTTATTGTGGCAACAGGGTATGTAGCAACCAGCTTTCAATAACACACTTGTGCTATCATTTCCAATACTTTACCGCATCTGTGCGATCAATAATTTTCCTATTTCTTCCGTGTGGGAAATAACTAACGGTAATGTTCACAACAAATGTAATGGTGAAAACAATATATTTGAGCAGAAAATCGTCCGTGTCCGAAAAAACAATTATGAGGCACTCAGAATAGCTATCCACCACCGTCAAGCTCTTGGACGATTCTTTTGTGTTCGGACAGAGGAAAACAGGTTACATGGCTCTTGGTAAATGAGCTGAAGAACAGTGAAATCAAAAAGATGGAAAGTAATAATAATGGTTCAGCTGTAACACCCTTTCGGTATCTAGCTGCCGTGCCACCCGAAGGAAGCACGAGGGATGGGATACTGCGAGGTTGCCCAGACCTAGACAGGGGAAGTCGAGAGGCAGAGGTCGGGTTCGAACCACGGACTTCAGGTCAGTAAATTCGCGCTCTAACCACTGAGCCATCTCGCCACACTTGAAATCAAGCCGAGCTATGAACTGAAGATGCTATTTTTGTGTGGGTGATTCAGCTCGAGTCCCAGTTATGTTTTTTTAAGACAAACTTCGATGACTGTACATCCTCATATCTCATGGAACTTAATTTTGTTCGATTGTGACGCGAGGATAGTCGGCTTTCAGTGAGTCGGCCCCTTTGGGTGAGTTCCTGAATTTCTTGGAGTAGGATCGATCATATTACTGTCGGGAATATTGCCTTCATGATGTTTGAATAAGAAAAACCATGTTTTTAGTGTGTGGCTGACTTTTTTATTGCCTCGTGTGGCCGTCTCACGGCAACCTAATTTATCACGCTGCATTCGGCCCCAAACTGATTCGAGGAAGATCGGTCAGAGGCTAATCATGTTCGGAATTCCACTCGAGGAGGCCGTCAAGCTTCTTTTAGTTCCGACTACATTCAGGGCGTGACGAATTTTCTACCACATGAACTCGAGCCAATGAGCGGCCGAATTTCAACAATCCAACGGTTAACACATTTCTGTGCTTACATGTCTCGCAGACGGTGAGATCAGTGCACCCCGAGTCTCCCGGATCGCTATTTCCTCAGGTTTTCTTAGGACCTGTGTGACCTGCCACCTGGATGTGATCAAACGATCCGCGCAACTTGAATGGGGGATCGTGAATGTGATGGACATATAATGATCGATTCTCTCGGAGCTGCTCGACTGTGAACAAGGACAAAACATACATATTTGCTTTTGTTGGGATGGAGTACTCGATGAGAATCAAAGTGATTGCAATCGGTAGGGCTACGCTCACCTGGAAACCAATAAAAAAAACAAAGACAGGAATTCCGCTGGTGAGAGCTTTATAACAAATTGGTTGATCGCAGCGAAAAAAGCTTAGCAGCCAATCGACATGACTCGTGATCCGAGTATCTGAAGCAGGGTGGTTTTCCATGACCGCAAGCCAATAGAAGACAATGGACCTGATTTCACGGAATGTGATAAAGTTTTAAGAAGAAACGGCTTTGCACCGTGCGACGTCTTCAAACGCATTACATATAAGGAATGTATGGGAACGATTTGGAGAACCTACTGGTAAGACCGTTGTAAGAAAATGGAGTCTCATAAACTTGAGTTTACGGGAAGATACAAGGCTTAAGTGAAGCCACTTCATACCTGTATCATGGCGTTTCCTGCTTTATGTGTAGAGGAGGTTGATAAATTATTTGGAGACCAATGCTAGCGGGAGAGCGCTGCTATAAACGCGGACGATTCCGAAATCAGCGAGGCTACTGTTATTCACATGTGGGAAGTAGGAATAGCCGGACTGAATTACATCATTGCTTGGACAATCAATATGAACCATGGAATTACCCTCGCTCGAACAGGCCTCCTGTTGTCCTGTTCTGGCGTGTCCGCATCGAAGCACTGGTTTCGCTCTTATGAGAGGTTGTTGTGGGACTCACAGATAACCGTTAGTAGTGCATCCACAAAATCATCAACCACAAAGCTGTACGAACATTTTGAAATCAAATTTGTGATGGTGCACAGCTAGCCAGCTTGTTTGTGGGTGGGTGGGGGGTGCATAGCGGAGGGTTTCTGAGCAATCAGCGACCTGTTGGTGTTCCTGAATCAGGACAACTCCGTTCTGTCTATCCTCTGTGTGACAGCCTGTCTGGCAGTTGATTGTAAACGAGACAGATGGCATCGATCCGCTTGTGCACTTTTTCTTCGCGAAAAGTTATACCCATATACGGAAAGTTACAAGGTTCCGTAGTGAATCCACCCTCACTTTTGTGCTAATTTTGAAAGAGCCTTTGGCACTGGACGTGGTGATAGTGAAGTACTATATCTAAGCGTTAGGTGTTTAGTTACACCGGTTATCTCTCATCTCTGGCAAATTGTACAGTACGGCAGCGGAGACCGTTGACATAAACACATGAGAGGTAACAAATGGAAAATTTGGAGTAATTTCAATTGTGAATTGTGCATGCAACGCCTATACTGTGTGGTGCTTCGAGTTTGTACGACAGGCCTGCAGGAGACCGATGGTGATTCATCCAAGAACAAAACGAGGTTTTGTGGTTTTGGAGTCGAGACACACAGAATGCTCGACTATATGCAGACAGCTTGGGATATTCTGACGACTTTAGTACGTGATCTCTTTAGAGAAACCCGCTACATCTTACCGTTAAATTTCGCATCACAAGGTACCACAAGTCTTGTGGTTTTCGGCATTTCTTTGCATACAGTTGTACCTGTCTGTCCTAGTCCAAATAACTAAATTACACATATTGAACGGTGTCCAAGAAAAAAAGTATTTCGTAAAGTTACTTTGAAGGAATCAGAGTATTCCGTGAAATACACTTGCTTACAAGTTAATTTGGTTTTAACGGGAGACTCAGCTGAACTGCTCGTTTACGTTCTTCAACCAGATTAGTTTGCAAGCAAGCGTATCTCGCGCGCTGCGTGAAACTGGAGTTCAAGCAGAACATCATGTTGACGAGAATTTGCAGTCTGCGCCTATCTGATGAGATCCAAGAAGAGCGGAACCAGTGACCTCATGAGTGGTATGTTCCGTCAAGAGAATGGAGGCTTCTTGTAGATGCACAAAGGTGTTACACGCACTTCCGTATTTGAAAAATCGAGATTATGTTTTGTACGTCAGTTTCACTTAACAGTGCGAAACCGGTCCCGTCTGCGCAGCCGTATCCCATGGCACAACTGTCGCCGACCGGTGTCGTGAGTTCCCGGATTGGACCAAAAGTTATTTATCATCGAAGCGTTCCGGCCAGTTAATCCAAGTTCCTGATAGCTCCGTCGCGGTTTTCTAACGCGATGTCCTCTAAGTAGGCAGTTCGAGGTAAAATCCCTTCGGAGGGACCAACCAAATTTTTTCCCTTCTGGACCAAGTCCTTTCAAAGAAGAATAACTGCAGTTACAACGAAAAGAAAACCAAGGGAGGACGGGTGATAGTTCTAACTTGAAGCATCAGGTGCAATGATGAAACATCCTCAAAAATGTACTGCTTCTGTTGCAGAGGCACTGGAACTTGACGAGACGAACTAGGTCAAAGCTAGCCAGCTATTTTGCACACCTAGAACTTCATAGCACTGACAAAAGACGTGTATTAGTTGTCAGCGCAGAATCCGTCCTGTAGATGAAACCAATCTACGCTGAGAAGCATTACACAGCTGCTTCACCTTTATTGGGAATCATCAGCATGTGCGCACCTCACGAAACTCCAGAGTTTCGAACCCCTGATCACCCCGGTAGTAGTTGAACAGTAAGCGGCTCGGCCACAGAAGACTGGTTAGCAGTGTGATTAACTCGCACTTAGACAGGACACAGCGCCACCCACTCCTCGATCGAGGAATTCACGTTACGTGGTCACGTTTTGACTGGTTCTTCGAGTCACGGCCTCAGAAGGAAAGTTGGCTTGTTTTTGGAATACTCTTCCTTCTGAGCTACCTGTAGTTTGTTAGTAATGTGAGATTTTGGAATTTCGCATGGAGATTTCGGCCTACAAGTGAACCCAGCCAATGAGGAAACTCCCTGGAGTTTCGTGAGCTGTGCAGTGCTGATGGTTCTCAATGGGGATGAGACAGCTGTACAGCGTGTCTCGGATCTTCAGCTTTTCACGTACAGAAAGAAATCTCGATTGAAAATTCCTGAAGCTCCTCACATTACCAACACAGTACACCGGTCAGGTCGAAGTTAGCCGAACTGTACATATTTGGAATTTCATCAAAAATGCATACTGGATCCCTCATTTAATTTCGTGGGCTGACTTGCGCATGATTCAACCTGTTGGTAGATCATCATTACTACTATGTTCGCGATTATCCTTTGGAGAGCTCAAAGGTTAAGGCGCAAACTTACTAACCAGATGATCCGTGGTTCGAATCTAACCCCGGCTCCCGTCTAGGCTTGGATAACCTAACAGTTTCTAAGCCGTCGTGCTTTTTTCCGGGTTTCTTGACAGCTATGCACCGAAAGTGTGTTGCGGTTCAATGATCCAATCCCGATTATACGACCATGTTTCGTTTGGCTACTTCATGCATAAGGGGCTACAGTAATAGCGTTCGATGGGGTGAAAGCACACCTTCATTAAGAATGACGAAACAAAGAAAACACCGAGCCATCTTAGTGATAATTACAAAACCTACAAATATTGAACAAATGTGGTTTCCACCCTTCATACTCCGTGAAGTCCGCTCGCTGTTAGGGAAGTTCACTAATCCATAAGATCTACTAATTCGCCAACACCACGGGAATATGGATATTTTTCAGGTCTCTGCTCATAAATCCCGGCTGTGACTATGATCTGTAAGATTCTGACGTAATTCGACCTTTGAAGACATGAAGCACCTGCTAACGTACACTTTTCCAGCTGCCTATTCACCAAGATGATTGCGTTATTATGGCATTCTCCGCACAGCACTTCCTTGCAGTTATTTCATATCGTTAACCTGACGTCATTGGTAGGTGACAAATCCTCTTACGAACAGACACAAGCGACAATTGCACTGGAAACTCAGATCGTGTAATTTGTGGGTCTCTCCGAAAGCAGCAGGTAACACCCTACGAAAATCTGGAATGCATGCCCAAATCCAAGAGAGGTGGCCCAGTGGTTAGAGCGCCAAGTTACTGGTCGGAAGGTCCGTGGTTCGAACCCGACCTCCGCCCCTCGACTTCCCCTGCCTACGCTTGACCAACCTGGCAGTATCCCAGCCCTCGTGCTCCCTTCGGGTGGCATGGCATTTAGGCTCCGAAAGGGTGTTACAGATGAACGACTCTTTTCCAAGAGAGAAGTGGGTACCCCTTTTATTGTAGGGCATTCTAATTTTTTTTTAATAAGCAGGGTATTTTATTAAACGGGATTATTTTTATTGCTTTCTAACGTCAATTTTCGGAGTCACTCGGTTTGTAGTGCTTACTAGTTTTAGGTACGAAACCACGTCCTTGTTCGTACCAAACAGACTTTGATCACAGAAGTAAGAAATGCATGTCTAGAAACCAATTAGAATGGCTGGGACCTTCTTCCCTAAAAGTTTCACTTCGTCTCGCTCACGTGATATTTCCACTGGACTGATGCGCAAACGCCAACATTCTGAAAATACTGGAAAGTATTTTTATTTATTTTGGCTCTCCTGTTCCCAGACGGGAGGCGCTTTGTTTCAGAACTAAGGGAATGCAGTGTTTGATATGGCAGTTGAGTTCTGCTTCCATGTAAATAAAAAAATATAATCGTTCAGCTGTAGCACCCTTTTGGTGCCTAGCTGCCATGCCACCCAAAGGAAGCACGAGGGTTGGGATATTGCCAGGGTGCCCGAGCCTTGACTGAAGTCGTGATACAGAGGCCGGGTTCGAACCACAGACGTTCCGGTCAGTAAATTCGCACTCTAACCACTGAGCCCTCTCGACCTCCAACCCCAAGCAGTCTCTGTTTCGATGCGTTGAGCCAAGATGCTGGAAAGCCAAATTTAGACTGACTAGTTGCCTTCGGTATGGATTCCTTCTATTGGCTGAGGAGTTTTACAGCCGAAGTTCCCATGTTTCTACCGCTTGTGTGATCCCCACAAACAGACACATAATACAGCAAATCATGACGTGCACGATGAGCCGTGTGGCCTAGTTCTCATAGTCAGTGTTCAGCTCAGTTATCTAATAAATGTTCAGTTGTGTGGCTGGTAATAAACTGATTGGATCAGGTCCTTAGGCTACCATGCGATGAAGAACAAGGTGCTACTTTCCTCAAATGCACCAACCTCTTGCCTTATGCCACACAAGTTTGATCTGTCTTATAAACGTTCGTTGCATGCAATTGCTATTTGACCATTCTCTGACCAAAACTAGCAGCCCCATATTTGGGCAGGGGGCAGGCGAAGGGAGGAGGATTTCAGGAGTTGCGGCTGGAATGATCGCACGATTTAAGTCACCATTCGGACATCATACAGCTAGGGCAAGTTAAGCGTTTCGTCACCTGCAAGATTTATCAAGCCACTGAAGGGTCCAGATGCCAAATTCACTGAAATTCTATTTTGATGGGGCCAGAAAACTTGGAAGGACATAGGTGTTATGAGAGGACTGGTTAGAAGACGTCAACAGCCACCTATCCCATGCCACTTGAAGAAATGACGTCGGTATGCTGAACATCAACAGACCTGGATCCTGAGGTGGTCCGAGTTGCATATTCGGCTGAAGAGCATCACAAAGTGGACCTCGAAGGAACATCACGGAAGACTCAACTAAATCTAGCGTCCAAACTAGCCTAGTATGCAAATGAATAATTTAGTCGGCTGTCTTGTCAGTTTGTTCGGCCAAAAATCTGACCAACACCTGGGCCTACTTTGGATAGAAACCCATGACAAGAGTAAATGCTCTGAAGAACATGCCAGGAGGAAAGAAAATAGAGGCGATCGGGGCTAAGAGATCCTGCTGAAAACCCACGCCTTGAGATAAAAACATGAATTCGACGCTTCTTCCAGAGCTAAAAATTCCTGAACAACCGCATGCAGCCAACGTGTTATCAAGTCAGGTAAATTTGAACCTCGAGACGATGCATTCAACGTTTGCAGTTTTTCAAGTCAAAATATCCCGGGAAGGAAGCTAACGGTGCGTCGGTTTGAAGACAGGAGCAGCCCCGTGAGTGCGATGTAAGCGTATCACATCACTCAAGATACCTTTAGGTTCATACAGGGCATCCCGTGAATGGTAGCATGAAATCTCAATGCGAAGATAAGAAATGGAAAGACGGTATACATGGGCAGGATTTATCAAAACCTCACAGAAAAGGTCCAAGTTGGCACCAGAAATAAGTTAAGTTCTAAAAATTGTGCGAACAAGAACGAAGATAAGCAGAAAAGTTACGCCAAATCCACGTCGGTACATCAGACAAAGAATTTTGATCGCACCCAGCGTAAAATACGGTACCGGGAAATGGCTGCCTGAACGATAACTTTGTAGGGCTGATTGCCCTCGTTCGGACGCGGCCAAATACCGAACCAGTGGCGCACTGTTGGGTGCATCACAAGTAGATGGGTAAACAATTGGTGGATTGCAGACGTTAGCCAATAGATCACCAGGGCCTGGAGGAAGGAATTTAATTGGAGCAACTAGACGACAATCGCACTGTCCTACCTTCGGAACGAGGAAGGAAAATCCAAAAATGCACAAGTTTCCAAACCATCCAAATCCACGTGCTACTTTGTAAGACCAGTGGTCCGAAGATACGGCCCCGAAGACCGATCCGTCACCACGAGACCGCGGCCGTCGGAGATGCATCAATTCTACGTTTGCCAGCCCAGTGAGCAACAAACCAGCCGGAATGGCGCATGATGTGCATATCATATTTATGCCTTCAGAGACAATGTCGGGCAACATGGGTGGCCAGCCTAAAATCAGAAACCAAAATAAGGAAGAAAGACCTGTTGAGCTCATTGGGATATGACATCATTCTTAGGAAAAGCGTAGGTTAGAGTCAAGTCAATACACTGGACAGTTTCAGAAGGATATGCTGATCAATCAAGACGGAGAACGGCAAAGGGGCGTTGGAGACTAGGACATGATGGAACGGTTGAACTAGACCCACAGTTGTGGGGAGTGTTTCTCAAAATAACCTATGGACGGAAAAAGGACGTGAAAATAACCTTACTAATAACTATTTTTTTCTACTGCAACTATCCGCTAGAAACTAACAGGTATTTTTGCCAAATCGAGAGAACTTAGAACAGAGGGATGTTGCATCAAAGCACACAAAGATTTATTCAACCATGTACAGTTGGTGCCATTCCTGTAAAAACCGGAAACCAAGTGGTCAAAACTGACCATTACGCCTCATTGTGAAGGAAGCTCCCTCCGGAGTTTAACCAGAATTTTTTACCATTTCCTAAATATCAATTCAGTCAGCTTAATCCTCTTTACGCGGTAACTATGATATACCCGAGCCACCAAGATTATTCGTTTATTAGTTTGTACGTTCCTGGCGTTTAGGATGCACAGCACATGCATTGGGTAAAGTTGAGCGATCATAAGAGCTGCTGAGCTAGTTTAAACGTCGATTTATAAGCGGTCCAGTGACGTTTTGAAATCTTAATCAACTCCTCCTGCTAGGTAGGCAAGTCCACTCTATCGCCCAACAATGACTACATACTTGATAAGTGGATTGTCAGCTCAGTTAAAACTTACGACACGAGAGGATAATGAATAGGATATTCTCAAGAGGATAAGTGACTAATGGACGTCTGTATTAAGTGTTTCAAAAGAATATGGAAGCGATAGATCAGATCTGTTTCTTACTCACTCATTTCCATTCATCCCTAGGGATCCGGAGAGTTGGAATAGCTATAACATTCAGTCCAGGTCTACAGTTGCACCACGGATTCGTTGAGACTTCGAAAGCTATCTTCCTATCTAAGTTCAGGTCGTCGGTGCGTCAAAAACGAGTAAGACGAAAAAGACTGGTGTAAACAAAAAGCGTCCCACTAGAAAACCACAAAGAACTCACCGTACCCCGAGGTAGTGCGGAATCCGCAAATGTTTCTCAAGGTGTATGTGAAAGAAAACCACAGAGGAATTTGTACCAAAGTAACAGCTGCTGATTTTGCCGGGTGACAGTGATTTGCTTCACATGTCCGGATGAAGACGGTGCGAGACTAACCAAGAAAATACGGGCGATTGAAGGAATAAACAAACCATACGTGTCATATAAGCCTTTGCTGCAGATTCCGTCAGGCGTTTATAATGAAGTGAATGCTTCACTTTTTGTTCCAACAGCGGTCTAGATTTGGAGCAATCAATTGCGACGTGGGCAACTTTCGCATAGTTTCGCTCGGAATATACGTAGAAGGGGAAAGTGATCAAAGAACGCAACAGAACCGCCGTACAGACAATGGTGGAATCCCAAGGCAGACTGAGCGTAGTGTGGGTGGAAATGAGGAGATTTGAGAGAAACTTCATGTGAACATAATCAGGGTGGAAAAATTCTCTACTCAAAAACTCCACCAGAGATCCAGAGTATATGGTCCGCTCATGATAAATTCTGGAGAAGCGGACTGCATCGAATAACTTAGTTGCCGTACCCGGCGAAATTTTGACCAGTAAATGCATCGAAAAGGCAGAAACGCGTCCAGTCTATGACATCCAGTCCAGAGATTTCATCCGTAAGTCTGCTGTTTCAGAGGGAAACCACTGCACTATAGCTCTGATGTCACTAGAAGACAAAAGTTGCAGTGAGGACACTTTTGAAATTACGAGAGTCAACACTGTGAACTGAAACTATACACATGGCAATTAACAGGCAAAGACTGTACTCAGGCCAACATCAAGCAAAAGTTCTCCGACAAGAGGATTATACAAAAATAGTAAAAATAATAAAAGGAACCACGTTCTTCAGTTACCGTAAATGAAGAGTAAATAGCGGACGTTCGTACTTACGACACATCAACAGGGAGGGGACTACTATGAAATCATTTCGGTATAGACATCAGACAGAATGTTTGTAACAAAACTCATAGGAACAATGTGATATACCAAATCAACTGCAACAAATTCTACGTTAGACAAAGTGAGAGGAAATTATGTACACGAATACAGGGACACAACGCGGCCGTCAGGAGACATGATCCCCTATCCTTGATATCCATACACGAAGACCGAGGCCACAATCCAATCTGGAAAACGTAAAAATTCTGACATACGGAGACACGAGACACAGAAGGGAATTTCTGGAGGCATGGTACTCCACGGCGAATTCGACCAGCCGATGCATTGAACCAGATCCAATTTACGCACAACCACCTGCAAAGGACCAACATCTCAACCGGAATACTCAAGGAAAGCCGAATATCGAACTAACAAACCAAGGAACAGGGGGCTCCTTGGAGTCGGATCAACGAAGGTCACAAGCCGGAACTCAGGAGTCAAGGACAGGGGTCACTCCAGCATCGACCAGAGTACAACAGCACGGGATGCCAAGTCCAAGGGTCATGTGGTCATCGATCAGAGAAACCAATGGAACCGTCCGACCGAACGACTAATCGTGATCGAAGGTCAGCCCCGGCTAGCGGCACGTATATTACCACACATACAACACTACTCAACGCACAACCACTGACCCATCGCTAGGCTCCACTGTGCTCCCAAACAACGCACTGATGATGTCACTTCGATTGGTGGTGAAGCGTTTGCAATCAAATTGCCCAGCTCAGTGAACAAACCAACGACCACTGCCTTATGTTTTAGTTGGTACGACATTCAAGATTTAAAAAAACCGTTCAGCTGTAGCACCTTTCCGGTGCCTAACTGCCATGCCACCTGAAGGAAGCATGAGGGCTGGGATACTGCCAGGTTGCCCAAGCCTAGACACGGGAAGTCGAGAAGCAGAGGTCGGGTTCGAACCACGGACCCTCTGTTCAGTAAATTCGCGCTCTAACCATTTGAGCCATCTCGCCCCCACACATTCAAGATATCGCAGCACCTTGTCTAGACGGAACACTACTCATATGGATTTTAAGCCAAAGGCTTCCGATTGCGCACCTCTGGTGATCCAGAAGCTGCTGCGGCTGGTTCTGCTGGGGGTGACATTGTTTTAAGCCACCGAGCTGGAGGGTCTCTGATTGGGTGCCCGTTAATAGTCGCATCTCTGTTGGTAACGTCCATGAGTGCCCCGTAAGCGCACCGATGACCGTGGCCTGTTCAGTATATTTGCTTACACCCAAAAGACTGCAGCACTAATACTTTCAAAGACAGTTACGACGCTTTCAGCGCCTTATTACGGCGAGCTCAAAAAGTGTGATTGCCGGGGAAACGAATGCGCAAGTGGTGCTGCTTTGGTTCGATTGGGTGATCGTGTTGGACTGAAATCAGGACGCACATGAAACGGCGAACGCCCGCTGCATTTGAGTGCAGTACTAACTTCTGAAACGACCGAAGACGCTTGGCCACGTGATGCCACCCGCATGCGAGCGCAGCTCCAGCATATAGACCACATCTTCATTAGCTATTATCATCCTCCTCCAGAACATGGCATCAATGCTTAACACTGACGCTTCGCTGCCGTAAAACCATAACTTGTGGAAGACAATGCGAATAAAAGAATAAAGGCGAGTTGGAAAAGAACCCAGTGCTAGCCTGCCGCAATTGGTTCCTATACTTCTAGAGACTCACTCGGACGATCTGCACAGAAACGTTTTCCAGGCCGTGAAAGGTGCGGACAAATCGCTTGGCAACTGAGAGACTGGCAGATCCGGATGTTAGACGAATTTACCAGAATCGTCTTCTAGAGTCTCTTCCAAATGCTCCACCATCAGATGTGAACTCATACTGGGACGAGATTGCCACCTCTTTGCATAGGGCTGGGAATTTTGCCTGTGGCATGGCACCACCAGGTGCACTTAAGCACTGAATATCAGACCGAGCAGTGGCACTACTTAAATCTCGGAGAAATATCCCAGCCGGTCCCGAACATAACCTGATGCGACGAATTATCAGACGTCAAGTGAAAGTGAGCGTGCGAGCCGACCGTGAAGTGTGGTGGACACAGAAAGCCAAGGAAATGGAAGAGGCCCAGAAAGCCGGTAATGCCCGAAGATTATTTCAGTTGATCCGTGCGACCGGTCCCCGGAAACCACCTGTGAGCGAAACCATCAAGGATCGGAATGGAGTGACCATATCGAATAAAGAAGAACGCCTCGATCGGTGGGCCGAATACTTCGAACAACAATTGTCATGGCCACCAGCTGGCACTCATCTGGATCCCACAGGTGACGTAGAACCTTGGACGGTGAACGTGGAACCGCCTACGGCATCGGAGATTTATGACTGCATATGTTCTCTCAAGCGCCACCGAGCCTCTGGTCCGGATGACCTCCCACCCGCATTGTTCAAAGATGGGGGTGAAGTCCTCAGTCAGCGCTTGTCTGATCTGTTCGCTTGCATTTGGGAAAAGGAGTCTGTCCCAGACAACTGGGGAGAGTCGGTGATAGTGCCCATTTTCAAAAAAGGGCCTCGTAGTGAGTGTGACAACCACAGGGGGATCAGCTTGACCCCGGTCGTAACGAGACTGTTGGCGTCACTCGTGCTTCGTCGCCTTACGGTGGCTCGTGAAACACTGACTCGAGAGCAGCAAGCAGGATTCCGGCCTGGTAGGGGTTGCGTTGACCAAATCTTCACACTTCGTCAGGTGCTAGAACAACGCCATACGTATAAGCGAGCCACGATTCTAGTATTCCTGGATTTCCAAGGCGCATTCGACTCGGTTGACCGGTCTGTTCTTCTTGACACGGTTGCACACCAAGGAATGCCTCGGAAGTTTGTGAACATAATAAGCTCTTTGTATTCTCGGACTTCCGGACGTGTGAGAGCATAAGGCGAGCTCTCCAAAAGCTTCCGTACACAAAGCGGTGTCCGTCAGGGATGCCCACTCTCTCCATTCCTATTTAACTTCGTGATCGATCCTGGACGAGTCCAGCCCAGCAGGAACAAACAGAAAACAACAGTGCTCTTTTGTGGATTTCCTGAATTAAAGACGACGCTCAGAACCACCGGCGATGGGCGAAGCACCCGTGCTACTGGAGGGGTGGCGAGTATACGACGAAACACCACTCATTAAACACAGCGGATAGAGTAGTTCGGGGCAGGTACCTAGCTGGAAGGAACCTCGTATAAGTTGCCTCGGGAAGAAGCCGGGCCAGTTATAGAGCACACTCTGATCAAGCAGGCACTGTGGGTAACTGTTTCTTCAGGCAAGTCAAAGAAGTAGCAAGGTATAATAAGGAAGTGGTTTTATTTTTTATTTATATTTTTTGATCTTTTTATTTCCGTCCACTAACTCTACCGTAGAGAGGTGATTTGGATCCGATTCATAATGGAGATCAGGAGGGTAGTTGGGTATTATGTAGGGCGGCTGCGACTTCACACGTAAGGAAGTTATTTACAGACTGCGAAAACGTATGTTGGTGCGTGATATTTCGAAGCCGACCGGAAGGATTGTTTCAGATGTGAGTGTAGTAAACTAGGAAGAAGTAGTGGCATAGGTTTGTACGCCCTGGAGGGCACACTAAGAGGTTGCTGTATTTGCGGAATTTATGGCCAGTATATGACTTTACGCTTGGCCTAGCCTCAGCTATAAAAGCATTTCGGCACAACAGACGGTGTAGGAGAGTTAGATTTAGCTTTAACAGTCTGAGCCATAGTGGCTCAAGGCTCAAGATTATGCAGTGGGAGCGGTAGGAGAGAGGGCTGGACTGTGGGAATAACTTTTTGGTGAAGGAATGTTGGACGTTCTCAAGTGCTAGTCTACAACTTTGGGTATAAAGAGAAGAGAAAACAGGATAGAATTCCATAACTGGTCGCACGCACAGCTTCAAAATTGCGACCTTTGTGTCTCGAAGATGAAAGGAGCGTAATATTAGAAAGTAGAGCTTACGTGCCCGGGCGACCTGGAAATGGACTTGGTGAGAAAAACTAAAGGTACAAGGGTATCTGAGACCAAGGTCTTTGATCTCTGTGGAATGAGTGACAGGGTTCCCATTAATTGTGAAGGACGGAGCAGCGGCAGGAAGTTACATGGGACTTGGAAGAAGAGAAGCTTAGGCTATAGGCACTTGACCAGCGAGTCGTTCAGCTGTAGCACCCTTTCGGTGCCTAAGTGCCATGCCACCAGAAGGAAGTACGAGGGCTGGGATACTGCCAGGTTGCCCAAGCCTAGACAGGGGAAGTCGAGAGGCAGAGGTCGGGTTCGAACCACGGACCTTCCGGTCAGTAAATTCGCGCTCTAACCACTGAGCCATCTCGCCCCCAGCGGGTCAGAGAGTCTAATTCTTATTGGATCTGGCGAAAGGCAAGAGTTTTAGCAGAGGGAAGAAATGTGTAAGCGATTTTTACATCGTCCGCAAAAAGGAGGGTTTGCCATGGTACGGCGCTGAGGACGTCGTTGATATACAGTAGGAAGATGATGGGGCCTGGCACGCTCCCTTGAATGATTTCACTGGTGATCGATAGTGGGAATGACTGTTTGTGTGTGTCATCAATTTGTATTATCTGTGCCCTATCAGATAGATAGGAGGTGAACCACTGAAATAAGGATCCAATTATGCCAACAGAGCTAAGTTTCTTCAGCAGGGATGCATGAGGGACCTGGTCAAAGGCTTTTTGGATATCCAAATAGTCTGTTACAATGGAGTGCCCGGCATCGTAGACTGCTGTAACGGTCTCAAAGAAGTGAAGCTGGCAGGCATCGACGGATCTCTGAGACAGGAATCCGTACTGTCGGTCATCTATGGCATTTGTAGCTAGGAGGAACCTGGTTGACGGGCCTTTGACCAGACGTTCAAGGGTTCGCATTAAAAGAAGGGGTATGATGGATCCCTCTGTGGTTGGAAGTAGTTTGCCTAGATCCGGATTTGAAATGAGGGTTGTTTCCACTGGGAGGGGACGATTCCAGAGTTGATTGAGCGATTAAAAAGATTTAGGAAAAGGATTTCGACATCTTGACCGCCATGCCTCAGGGCACGGGATGGTATGCCGTCGCCCCTCGGCACGACGGAGTCCTTGAGGGTTTGAAGAAGGGCTGATACATCAGCTAGGGAGATGGTTACGTTGCTAAGGGACGGGCGGTTACTCCGTTGTGGAGATGTGAAATTTGCGGCAGGGATTGTGGGTTTTAGTTTGGGAGGAAGGGGCAAGTAGTAGCTGGCAAAGGAAGCGTTCAGGTGGTCGGCTATATTAACAGGATCGGTGATAAAACTACCGTCGGTGGAACTCAGACAAGTAACTGAGTGACTGTTTGGGGTACAGCGCCCATGGAATAGGCGGCTGAGTAATTCACATCGAGAAGGGGCCTCGAGAGTGGTGCTCTCTTCACGGCATTCGAGGAAAACCCGTAAGGACTCTTGGTCAGTTGAGAGCTTGCTGATGAGGAGTATTATTGAGAAATCCATAGACTTCCGATATTCCCTGCCAGCTCGGTGTATTTTAGTATCCAAGGGTTTTAGTAACTTATCATGGCGAGAGATACCAGGGTAAAAACTTTTAATGGGAGAAGCAAGGTAGAGGGAGGTTAGTAGGTTTTGGTAGATGTCACAAATGCGTTGTGGATTTGTTGAGAGAAAGAAGTCGCTCCAGTCCCGGGAGGCCAGTAAGGATGAAAAAGCCAGTAAAATATCTGGAGACAAGAGCTGAAAGAGAGAAGGACTCGGAGGAGCAGTTGCGCCATAACTGACTGCGTTGCACGAAACGACGCAGTGGTTACTTCCTGGGAAGTATGGACCAACTGCGGCCGTAGCCAGATGACCCTCATTTGAGAATATTAGGTCTAAGGTATGTAGGTCACGAGTGGGGCTACGTACAATCTGGGACCAAAGAAAAATCGTTCAGCTGTACCACCCTTCCGGTGTCTAGCTGCCATGCCACCCGAAGGAAGCACGAGGGTTGGGATATTGCCAGGTTGCCCAAGCCTAGACAGGGGAAGTCGAGAGGCAGAGGTCGGGTTCGAACCACGGACCTTCCGGTTCGTAAGCTGGCGCCTTAACCACTGAGCCATCTCGCCCCCATCTGGAACCAACCCTCTACACTAAGTCGGCCAAGCAGCGAGGCGTAACGAGTAGGGCCCCAAGTGGGAGACTAGGAAATATCCGGTAGGTTAAAGTCACCCAGCACAAATTTGGACGAATGGGGAAGGCCATGTGCAGTGGAGATAATACGGGACAAGTTTGCAATTGGAAGGAGAGTTTTGGGATGTGAAGTCACTCGCATCCTCAGGAGGTGTAGAGAGAGATATGGTGCAGAAAGAGGCGGTGGATGTGGTGGATGGGTGGCATTCGAAAATGGTCTACAGGTGGGACGGAAGTGGGTGAGCAGGATGGTGGAAGCACATAAGGGTCTGAGCCGGCCACCGGTATTTGCGGATGCGAGGTTTTACTAGCACGTGGTACGTGTGGTTTGACATACTTGTCATGTAATTATGGGAAGGTCGGAGAAAAGCCGAGTTATCTTGTGAAGAACAAGGGACGATTCTCGGGGGTGAAGTTGACGATGCGTTACGTATCGAGGCCCTGACAATAAATGCTTCAGTCCGAAGGGGTGGAACGCGGAGAGACAGCAGGTCAGGGGGTTTGTGACGAGAACAAGTGCTGTCAACGACTGGTGTAGTCATTGCTCTAACTGGGAGACTTGCCGCATCAGTCGTTTCAGGATCTAGAGGGAGATCTACCGAGCTGATGGAGACATTTGCAGTTTTCATGGGTGGTAAGGCAAAAAGTCCATTACCAGGAACGATGAAGGGCTCAGTGTCTTGTAAGGCTACGAAGCCAGAAGCTACTGAATAGTTTGGTGTGGGTCCAGTGCTGGGAGCAATCACAGAGCACTGACAGTATAGGGGTACCATGGGAGCGTCAACGTAAGTACTGGCGGTTGATGCGCAACAGATACGACAGCATATGGGACCGGATTTACAGGGGGACAAGGTGGCCGATGGTTTGTGATGAGACGTCTGTGAGTTTCATTTATAGATGCATCAGTAATGTGCACGCTTGTGGGGTTGATCGTTTTGTTGATCATATGGGATGTCGGGGTACTTAGAGGGCCGGCGGAGTCGATTTGGCACCCCGGAGGTGTGATATAATAGCTGGTCTGAAAATTCGTGAGAATCGGAGCCAACAGATTCTTACGTGTGGCATCAGAAAGAGGTGTAGAATCAGATTATAAAGTGGGCGTGGATAACACAACAGCCTCAACGTTATCAGGGACGGCTGGGGACCCAGCAGTGTTCGATGCCACTGCAGAGGAGGCCAACTAATTCGACAGGCTCTGTAAATTATGGTTTGATGCGGTTTTTTTTTCGGCTGTTATGCTCACATGTGTCGACGGTGGACCGACTTGCGTGGTTGCTCGGGGAGTTTGGTGCATGGCGCATCTGTGATTGGGTAAAGTCGAATGTTCTAATTCGCGCGGATTGGTGAGTGAAGGACGGTACAATCTGGTAGCTTCCAGTGACCGAATTATGGGATTTGGGTAGCAGCTTCTTGGTAAGCTGCCTTTGCATTCGAGTACGAGCAGCTTTCATTTTTATGGTTCGGAATTTTTCCGTAGAGGAGAGAAGGGCCTGGGATGTTATCTGACGCACGGCATCGTTTTCATCCCGGAATCGCATTATTATTGGGCAGCACATGGATGGTTTCAACTTTCGGAGCCGTCGAGCTGTGCCCATGATGTCAAGCATGTCACATGCAGTCAAGATGGCAGTTTTGGTGTGTTCAACTGGAATTCAATGAGGCTCGTTGAATATTCAGTGCGTTGACAAATCTCAGAGGCGATCGTGTCAATAAGAATTGACGCTTTTTCTAGATTGGCTGGATCGCATGTTGCGTCAGGATTTAGGAGACATGCAATAGGCTGTATGGCTAGGAAGGAGGACATTTCTCTTTCCATCTTGTGCAGACGGGCTCTGAGATTTTCCACGTCTTTCTGGACCTTAGATCCTTTTGGTAGTTGTGAGAGAATAGATTTGCCGGGTTGCTGAGGCAAAGAGATGTCAGTTGGTACTACTGAACAATCTGAGGTTATTTGGAGCACCGTGTTTACCGGCCTCGAAAGGTGAGGGGGTTGGGAGCTGGGTCTTTTGGCTGTGAGGCGCTTCTTTGAACATACTGAGGATATAGATAATGGGAATTCGGGGTCTCACCGCTACCGATTTGAGGAAGAAGACGGGAGTTGTGTCATAATGTGATAATTCATTGTAGGTTGAGGAATACTTGTTTAGGGGAATAAGGATGGGAAAACCCGAGAGTTCTCAGATCGTAGTGCGAGGGCCTCAGTCAATCTTAGCCACCTATCCGAGCTGGTAGCTTAGATAGGACTGTGGAAGTGTGAGAGTGGCAGCACGTCGACAGGAACGATGAGGACTAGACGTGCTCGACGAACTGGGTACTGACACTGACAAGATTAGGCCTAATGAAGAAGGGAAAGCCGCTGGCCTTTGTGATCGCAGCTAATTGGGGGGCCTCCGTAAATAAATAAATATCTAGTACAAAAAATGGGTAAAGACCTATGGACTGTCTGGAATTCAAAAAAGTTTCTACAGCGCTTGACCTTGAAATTTTAGTTCCGCGGTTGAAAGTGCACCGCATCTGGATATCCAGGTCCCTGGTGCATGCCTGCTACATAAACTTAGTACCATTGGCATTACTGGATCCTTGTTTTAGTGGTTCGTCTCTTACCTAAATGTTAGGACACAACTTGTTGCCAAACTGCCATCTCCACTATCGATCATTTTAGGGAGCGTGCTTGGCCGCATCTTCTTCAGACTGTATATCAGCGACGTCATCGGTGCCCTGTCCAACGGTAAGCTCTTCCGCAGACGACATAAAAATTGCCCACACATCCCTCCCCTCTGCAAAGACTGTTGCATTCACCAGATCTAACAAGTCTTAGACTACAATGGAGAAAATAGGGCGGTGCAGCCAGCCAATCACTCACGAAAATAACAGGTCACAACGCAATCCAAATCGTGAAGGAGACCGATCAAAACGGAGGAGGAAACTACTAAAACTAGAAGGCTTCAGGATGGCCAATCGACTTGAAGGAACGCAAACCACAACGCAACAAAGATCACGAAAGGCCAATAAATTCCCGAAAACGTCCCCAACTAGCCAATCAGGTTAGAAGATAACAGATAGCCTTTGAATGCTATATAAACGCATGCCGACAAACAGGAGGTACCCACCCAACTGCGCACTGATGACGTCTTCTCATATGGTGACGAAACCTTTGCAAGTCAATCGCCAAGCCCGGCGAACAGATCAACACCCAATAAGACTTAGAGTCGCTGACTCGCTGGTTAGGTGCCTTCGGCATAAGCGTCTCTCCTGACAAGCCCCAAATAACTTCTTGTCGCTGCTCCTTCCCGGGCAATGCGTCCACAATAAACGGCAAACCGCTAACCCATTCCACACAGACAAATGACTTTGATATCAGGTACTGTTGTAGCTCTCGCTTTCCCCACCAAGCCTAGCCCCAGGTGGCCCGAGTATGTGGGCTCTGCTTTCTAATATTAAGCTTCTTTCATCTCTGAGACACAATGCGTGGGGCCAACCATGGTATTCTGTCCTGGATTTTCTTTCTGTGATATGATCATGCCTGAAGGTATGCCACCCACTAGTTGGGAATAAACATTATTATTAGTATTATTATTATTAGTAGTAGTATTAGTATTATAATACTCAAAGTTGCAAACTAGCACTTGAAAGCGTCCTTTTCACCAAACAGTTGTTCCCAAAGTCAAGCCGCATCTCCTACCGTTCACGCCGCATAAAATTTGGCCTTGAACCACTGTGGCTCAGGCGGTTTAGAGTAAATCTTACTCTCCTGCACCGTCTGTTGAACCGAAATACCCTGATAGCAGAGGATAGACCGAACGTAAAATCACGCCCCCGCTATAAATTCCGTAACTCCAGCAATCCCTTGGTGTGCCGTCTAGCTAATATTAACCCACTACTTCGTCCGAGTTTGCTACGTTCACTTCTGGAACACTGTCCGCAAACGGCTACGAAATGGCACGCATATTCACAATTTTTCGCACTGTGGATTACTTTCTTACTTGTGACGCTGCCGCCGCCTTACGTATTACCCAGGTATCCCTAGATCTCGTCTGTGAATCAGGCCTAATGCAACTCTGAGTTTAACGATGACACAGCTAGTGGGCAAATAACAGATCCCGATGTTATATCCCGCTAACTCCTCGACTTGTTTCAAGAACAGGTTGCCTGCTTGATCTGGTTGCGCAGTATTATTGGCCTGAATGTTCGGCCAGACAGTGTACGCCCCTTTCTAGCAAGGTCACTGACCTGGATTACTTTTTCAGCTCTGTTTAATTACCGGCGCTTGTTTTGCCTAGTTGTAACTAACATGAACCAAACTGAGGTCAGAGTTTCTTATTCCTGGAGCGCATTATGCGCCCGTAAAAATAGTCTATCGGATGACGCCCGGCGGACGAATCCTTTGTGTGGCTCCAAAACCCATTAAACACACACATAACATTGCCGGGCGCCTCTGTTTAAATCGGTAGCTCACACCAACGCTCCAACATCGCTTAGCCATAGTACACACACTGTGAACATCTACGCTGTATTCCCACTGCCCCAACGGTAGCTGCGGTTTCATTTGCCTTCTACGCGACCTGCCTTCTTCAGCGGTTGTTTTCTTGTTTGAACTGACTGGGCCGTTTTACTGGCATGGCTGCTTTCCCGACCGGATGAGGTATCTGGTATCTGGAGTTCTTTTTTGATGCAAAAGCCGAAAGGAAGGCTGCCTGGTGACCTGCCAGCTTGCAGATCTGGTAGGATGCACGGTGCATGAAAACCTCGTACTATGATCGGGTACGCTCTGCAGGGAGGGTCTATCGGCAGAGAGGAATGGCCGGTTGCGTTTCGCCGTATATCCACCACCCCTCCAGTAGCACGGGTGCCTCACCCATCGCCGGTGTTTCTGAGTCTGGCCCTTGATCCAGAAAGTCCATGAGAGTGCATTCTTGTTGTGTTTGCATCTGCTGGGTTCGACTTTCCGCGGTGGTGTCATTTATCTGGCAATGCTATAAAATACAGGTGATAGAAAACTAACTTGACCACTGTCAAAAACTTTGAAGAAGTACATGAGATAGCCTGGATATACCTCACGACGCGCACGGATCACATCGACGTGCAAAGCTAACTACCTTCGTCTCAGTTGGTGTGTCACCGCATCAAATCACAATTCATCAAGCATATATAACACACTCATTCCTCTCTACTCCTCCCGGGAGTGAACACCATAAATGAATAAGTTGAGGAAAAAATACGATGATATTCCTAATCATCCACCACTGGCGTGCAAGGCCAGCGCCTATGGGCTTATTCGCCGTGCACCATTTGTTGATTTCAGCTGACTGTAGTGAGTTGGGGACTGGTGACCCTTTCTTTTGCACACAATTTCCAACTTTATATATGTTACTCCCCAATTCAAGTAGCCAATTTCATATAAACTAATCCATCATTTCGGAAGTTCTATTCTCATTCGTCCTCATGTGTTTGCTGTCTAATATCACACCACCTCTCCGCCTACTCATACTGGTTTTCTCTGTGCCACTCGTACTATTACAGCATTGTATTGGAAATTTAGCCAGTCACTAATTACTGGGCTACTAATTTAGTCAGTTGTTGCTAGGCTACTAAGCATAAATCCACCCTTATTCTACCATATTTAGCCACTCCTTGTCACCACCCCAAATGTAATAAGTTTCAAGTTTTTACTTTTTCCAGTAATGGACTCTATTCCGTAAGATACCTCCTCAAACCCACCAGGCCCTAGTGATCTCAACCAATCCCCTCCTATTCCCAAGCCTCGAACGCCCTGTATGCCGGCATTCACTCCATCACCTTCACCATTTGCATCTGAAGGGATCCCCAACCCAGCCGAAACTGTCTGTGGTCCCATATCCGCTTTCCTCTACCTCTGTGCATCTCGCAGGCCGGCCAAAAATTCTGCTGCTCACAGAACTGCACATCCCCAGTCCAATCATCCCAAACACGACGTCCGTCACGTGGCTGTCAAAAAACCGAAGTATGTCAGTGCAATGATGGCAAGGCACTACCATGCCCAGTCTGACGGCATACTATTCTTTCCCACTCTTGGTTGTGCCCTCTCCCTTACTCGTGCCCTTGCCTGCGGCTACGAATAAATTCTTTACCTGGCCCCGGCTGCCTCCGGCATTGGCTCGCTCTGATAGCTGGACCTTCCTTTCGGATCTAACCATCTTGTTGGCCTTTAAGTTTGTGCTCCCCACAAATTCAATCATTTTTCTTACAGTTTGCCCTCTGTCCTGTGCGTTAGCAATAATCCACTCTTCCAGCGAACTTTTCCACCTGACTGCGCTCCAACAGCTACGCCAGAAAGTCTATAGAGTTTCACTGCAAACCGTGATCGTGAGATTCCACCTATAATTTATCTGTATTGCGAATCCCCTTACTTCATCATCCCTAGTTACGCCTTTTGTGGACCTGACCATAAACCCAACTGTCCAGGGCCACGTAGCCTCAGCAATGATTCTAGATTTTAGTTCAACTTGACCGGCTGGATCACTGAAACACTGCTGTTTCACCAGATCCGTATTTCTGGTTCCCTATTTTCCGCAACTTGCAGTTTTCTTATCGTGTGCTAGGCAGTATGCCTCGGTCTTGCCTTCCCCCGTTTTGTTGGTGCCCGCCAGCTTCAACTTGTAACCATATGATCTTGCTCAAGCTTGATATGTTCTCCAAAGGATAGGAAAACCTTCAGTAACTATGTTTCTTTGCCCTTTATATCCACCGAATTTTGATCGTGCTAGTTTAGGCGTAACCGCATCTGCGTCGGGTAATGCCTACTATTTGTGTGACTGTTTCGTTTCCGCGCAAACCCGCAAATCCCGCCAGTCATGCTTCTGTTCTGATTACCAGTATGATCGCTCGTGGCGGTGTGCCACCCATCAACTTAGAATAAGATTATTTCCATGTTAAGCATTTATGCTATTTGCCGTAAATGACTGCTGGCACAGTTGACTGGTTTTTTATTATATGCTCTCTACTGTTAAAATAAACCCATTATTTTGACTATTGTCCGAACGTCACAATTCGAATTGTTTGTTTTGTTTATGCCCAGCTGGTGGGTAGCGGAAAAAGGGCCGTCAGACAAATATTTGGCATTTTCTGGTGTGGATGCGGCCACGCCTAAACCGGTACGATATAAATGCTTTGGAGATCGAGGGCGGTGAAACAGTTTTTATTGCTTTTCCTATCTTTTGGGAAACATCAAGGTTAAGCAGGGTCAAACCGTTACAATTTGAAGACGGCGGGTAAAACACAACGACGTAGAGCAACCTAGAGACATTCTGACTGGCACGTGATAAGAAAATTGCAAATAGATATTCTTGGGGCCTTCCGCCGTCGTACCTACACTTTCCGAGTGACTCGCAACTAACGACTAGGAGCGTCATAAAGCTGGGTAAGCAAATAATTTGTGTATATATAAACATTCCTTCGGGGTGTAAAGTGGAAAAGAAGCCGATTGACGGAGCGCAGACTCAAACCGTTGTCCCGATGTCCACTGGGATTTAGCCAATGCACTATCTCATTTCATCAGCTGGCTACAGCCTGCGGTTGGTTGCTAGTTGGGTTGACCTCGGGTAGTCTCTTGGACTTGTGAGTTTTACTGATTCAGTGGTGCCACTCTTGTCATGTGACAATTTACTAACAAAAATTAGCCCGGATATCCTCGTGCGTCAGTCAACATTTGTTTTTAAAATCCTCGGCGTTCTCCCTATTTTATTACCCTAAACAACCATATGCTTTTCAATACGCTTGGTGCTCAGTGTTTATCTATATAATGGTGCCACAATCCCTCAAATCTACAGGTACCAACCACGAAACTACTGCACTTTTAGGGCCGCGATTAAACCCATTTCCGTCTACGCGTCTGCTGCTCCAGGCGGTTTCGTCAGAACTGCACGAGCCCCCTCACGGGAGAACGTTGCCTCATTGATACCATCCCGTGGTTGTCATTGTATATTCTGCGTTGCCTAGGCTAGTCCACTGATACATGACAGGGCCGCCCTGTGACATGCTACTATGCACGCCACTTCACTTTCCATTTCTACCAACCAACCCAAGCTGTGGTCCGGGCCATAGCCTGAAACATAACACATCCCGACCCATTCCTTTTGCTCAAAATCACGGCCCTGCTAGAGGCAAACAGGAAATCTGTCATTTATACTTCGTTTGGAGAAGCTATCTTGACCCAGAGACCATCTCTGGTTCAGTGTAATCTAAGGCCGTGTTGCCGCAGCCGATCAGTTTTGGAAGCGCATAATCGGGGCCGCCACCTTTGCGGATTCTAACCAAGCCATATAGGCGGCGAAAATTATCATAAATCTGACATGAAAATTCCAAGATACCGGCCAAATACCTCACCAGGTGCATTCTCCCCATCCTCGACTAAAGAACATATCCGCGATTAGGTTGTTTTGCAGAGATTACGCTGTCTACCGCTAAGCACTCGTGACCTCAACTAAATGAATGGCCACCAATCCCGTCTTCGACTAATTCTCCGGCGTCAACACCCACCTTTATCAATCCGCCCTTAGCCGTGAAGGCCCTCGCGCATCTCTTCTGCAGCGCCGCCATGAGTGATCGACAAGAGCCGCCAAAATCTGGATAATACGCCTTCTCCGTCTAGGTCTTTCTCATCACCTAAAACAACAGGCAAAAACCTACACACTCAACTCGATACTAGCGGCATGCCCACAGCCTTACCTGGCTAAACAATCTGCCGGTCGACTGGCTCTGCATATATATCTCCGCCCCTTGAGTTGCCAGTACACTTCAACCAAAGCTCTCTGCTACCAGCCAGATTGCCCTGCGTTGAACCCTCCTCTGGTGCACTTTTCCCAGCCCTTGACCCCCAATATAGGCCATACTCTGTGGCTGCCACGCCCTCTCCAACCTATTCAGTTGACAGCTGCGCTCCCTCACATTTTCAGCAAAAACAAGCATCCGTCGGTCAGAAAAGAATGAATGGATGCACCCACTCACCGTCTTCCCTCTGGCTGTGAAGGAACCACCCGAAGTAACTCTACGGATCCCAACCACTCCCACAAATATCAGTCCCCACTAAGCTAGCGCCTCTCACCTATTAAATCACCCGGCGTATACCTTACTGCCTACTTCCCCCAAGAGTGACCACTCAGAGCCTAACTAGCTTCACATAACGCTCATTCAACCACCGGTCATCAAACGCCTCACATTTTTAAAGGCAATATAGCATAGACCACAAACCTATCCTTCAAATCCCTACTCCCGTCTTGCTGCCACTTCAACAATACCTTTATTCATTCTCTTTTTGCTGCCTTCGCTGATTGCTGCCCCTCAATTTGAAGTACCGGTAATAATAATAATGCTTATTCCCAACTGGTGGGTGGCATGCCGTCAGGCATGATCATAATGTTGCAGTCAGAATAAAAAATGACTGGCGGGGTTTGGGGGTACAGGGGAATGCTCGGAAATGGGACATTGCCACAAACCTTGGGCATTAATAATAATAACAGTAACTTGTAGGAAGCATGCTGATTGAGGCATGATCAGGTCGTTACAACCTGAACGCGGCAGGTAACAACACAACGGGCATGCTTATTATGTGAAAAGTCACAACAGTTGTGGGAACCGAAAAAAAGGAGGACAATGGGCATGAGGCACGACTAGTTCAAAGATGAGGCCTGCTGGCCTGAACTAAAACTGAAAACCGTTGCAGGCCATGAGTGACCTTGGGCAGCCGAGTAAATGGCTAGGGTTACCAAATGCAAAAATGGAGATGGAGGTTGGAGAATTCGATCTGGAGTCAAATGGCAAGCTTTGTCTCAAAAATATGGTTTAAATTGAAACTGAGTAGACTCACTGGTGTCACTGTTGCAGGGAGGTCAGGTGTAAAGGGTAGTGTTGATGAGGCGTTGGTGCAAATGCATAGGACCAATCTAACACCGTAAATGAATTTGAACTTTTGGAAGAGGCAAAAAGAAATTGCGACAGGAATCTAGGTTGGTTAAGTCCGAACGATATGTTCAGCTGTTTAGAACGAAGCGGTTGGGCCCAGGTGAAATTTTTTTGTGTGATTGCGATTACAGGCTCGAGTGGGCAAGAGACAGCGGTCGAGATTCTGAAGAACTTAGTTGCGGGAGTGCCGTCAGACTGGTTATGGCAGCGCCATGCCATCATTGCACTGACATACTTCGGTTTCTGGACAGCCCCGTAACGGTCGTGAAGGTTGCCGCAATCAGACAGGGGAGACGCATTTCCGTGGCAGCTGGATGCGGGTTAGACGAGGAGATTGACACAAATAGAGTAAGGCCGATGCAGAGTCACTGGAAATTTCCAATCAGTGGGAGGACATATGAGTGTAGACTGCGGACAAGCTAGATTGAATGAATAAGGGTTGCACATGGCGTTTGCGCAACTGCATGGAAGTTTGAAGCTTGGGAAGAGGGAGAATGAGGAAGGAATAGGATGATAGCAGTAGCGTCCGGGGAGTGCCAGGAGGCATCAGATAAAACGGTGTGCAATAGAAAAAATATAAAAGCGGATGACAGCAAACTAAACGAACCCAGGAAGAGGTGGATTTTGTTGGCTGACCTAGAAGCCAAGTGCTAGCTGGGCCACAGTAGGTGCCTAATTTTGTCTGTCTGGCTTTCTGCCAGTAGGGCTAACCTGCCTTTCATCCTTGGGTGTTTATACATGCCCCCTCCACACTCCACTAGCTCGATTAACCAACTGTCTAAGCTTTTTACCCACATCCAAGCTCTATCTCACCCAAACAAAATAATTGTTGGTGATCTCAACCTTCCTGAGATTCCCTAATCTCAACACAAATCCCTCTACGCCTTTCGCCTCTGGTTGCCCAACTTGATCTCAAAGGCTGGTCCCAGCTTGTAAGGCATCCCACTCGTGGTCCCCACACCATGGAGACTGCCCTTATCAACGGTTGCCTGTGCCATACCGCTGCAGTTGGTCCGAAGTTCCCTGATAGCGACCATCGTAATGCCACTTGCAGCTGGACAAGTACTGACCTTTATCCTACTCCTCCCCACATGAGCTCCTTCGTCCTTTCCTCTGGCATCCTGGAAGCCTTTGCCATCTCCTTACGCCACAAAACCTGGAACGAGTACTTTCAATCACGTGACACCTAAAGCATGGCCGACATTTTATACGGCAATGTACCATCACC
>SJOL01006310.1:366790-386325 GCA_004794785.1 Opisthorchis felineus | reverse complement strand
CAGTTCTCAGTCTGATCTGGAACATGACTGACTGTTGAGTTCACATGTTGGACCAATCAGAGTTTGGCTTGATGCTAGACCGGCCAGTGACCTAATCATCTGATCGATCACGCGGGGGTGGGCTCGTTGGCCGCTGCGAATAATTCAGAGACGTGTTCGACCGTTTCCAATCACCACCACTATTTAAATTTCTTGGGCTTTCCATAAGCACAGTTTCTCCTGCCCAGTCGTTAGACTGCAGGTCAGGCTTCGTTTCAGAAATTTCAACGAGTCATATCGTCCTCCGGTTTGGACCGGCTTCCTCGCCTTGCTTGGGGATATGGATCGCTGTGTGGTCCAACTTGATTTGGACCGTGGCCTTTTTTGGGAAGCACACGGTTGGACGCCGAATTCGTAGCGTTTCAGATTTTGAACCAGATATTACTTGGCTGACCGTTGTGTTTTGTGCTCGTAATTAATTTGTCTGGACAGCTTCTTCAGATGTATTTTCTTTCGACCGACTCTTACAGGCAGTGGATATCATAGCTGCGAATGGTCTATCTCAGGTCGCTGAGTTGGAACTCCTGAACATAGATTGCCATGCATGGATAATTTCTACGTGGTCACTCTAGCCGTTCGGTTAGATAAGGTGTGCAGAGTTCCAGGCAACGCAATGCTCACATTTCGCTCGGAGTTTTTGCTTGCGGTAAAAGTTACTATAATTAACTAAAAAGCCGCGTATTCTTTGTACAGAAGTTATAGCCGCCATACTTTCCTTCGCCGATCATCTGGGGAGGTAGGGGTTCATAGCCATGCATTAGAGGCTGTAGCTGATATGATTGATGTTTGTGTACAAAAGTTGTATAGAGCGGTTCGACTGGAGGCAACGCCTTTTTCATCAATCAGTTGCTTAATCTTATCCGAAATGAATAATGAGCCACGATCTAAATGCACAAAACTAGACAGGTATCCACATAGGCATATGTCCCGGTGATCTTTGGTTGTATAGCAGTGAATCATCAGTGTCAACGCTGATTTTGCTGACTCTGACGATGATGATGCCAAGCCGTAAAATAGAACTATTTGGATTATTTGATATTGTCTGCATTGAGGTGGTTCGATATGACTCAGTGATTAAAGCGAGAATTTACTCACCGGGAGGTCCGTAGTTCGAACTCACCCTCTGCATCTCGACTGCTCCTGTCCAGGCTTGGGCAATCTGGACGTATCTCAGCCTTCGCGCATCCTTCGGGTGGCATGACAGCTAGGCACCGGAAGGGTGTTACAGCTGAAGGATTATATTATTAGATGGCGTCAGTTCAAAGGGGAGCTACGTCGTCTGCCTACTCGATATCCGTGAGCGAGTGCCCTGAGAGCATTTCGACCCCACAGGCGTTGGAGACTGGGAGTGAATCTTGCAGGATATCAATGGCGGGGTTAAAGAGGAACAGTGGAAGAGGACAGGCTTGCCTGACACCACTTGATGTAGTGAACCCTGGTCAGATCTCTGCGTAGACTTTCACGGATCAGCATGAGTTGGTGTTCAGCGTTTCAAGTAGGACCAAGAGTTTATGGGGGACGCGTTTGCTCCATAGACACTACCGTAGTGCCCGGCGGTTCACAGTCACAGGCAGCCTTCAAATTAAGAAAGACCAACGTTGTTGGTTTTGGGTTTGGTTTCGCTGTTCCAGAATCTGTTATAGGATGCAAATGTTATCGATGTATCCTTTTGTAGGACGGAACCTAGATTGTTTTTTTACGGATCCGCCTCTCTTTGTGTTCAGTCAACCTTGGTATGTTAAGACCTGAGGCACCGGAGGCACTGGAGGCATTTTTCACTCCAGATCGCATCAGTTGATTACGTCAGGTGGGTCACCAGGTATTCTCCGCCTTTGAATAGAGCTGGATACAGCCAGTCTGTCATGGTGCCTTCTCACGTTTCAGCAAGGATATTTCATACTTTATTCTTAACGAATGATTGAAGTTTACATTCCATTCATCCGCCTGCACTATCCCCAAGGACTGTCTTGCGGGAGGTTAGTTAAACTGTTCTTCGGCGTTTTTGTGAATGAAATAATGAGCCGTCTTTTTCACTGATCGTTTCACTGACCGTTGCTTCCTCTTGGCCAGTCAATCGTATTAATTGGTATAGGGCATGGGTGTTTCCGGTGACAAGTTTCTCCATCTCCTGTGCCTCCATCGTCCACCAACACTCTCGGTCTTTCCCTAGGCTCTTCAGCATTTGGAGTTTGGAGGATTTGTTTATGTCGTGATGCTCGTTACCTGTTGCTGTGAATAAAATATCGTTCAGCTGTAACACCTTTTCGGTGCCTAGCTACCATGCCACCCGAAGGAAGCACGAGGGCTGAGATACTGCCAGGTTGCCCAAGCCTAGACAGGGGAAGTCGAGAGGCAGAGGTCAGGTTCGAACCACAGGCCTTCCCATCAGCAAATTCGCGCTCTCACCACTTAGCCGTCTCGCCTGTTGGTATGGATTTCCTGGCGTCAGTCAAGACTGGAGATCTCGACAATATCCAATTGTCATTTGATCGTATCGAAGAATTTGGACGGAAGCACGGGACGCCACTAGCGTAGCTTCTTTCACATTTTGCCATGCTTCATCCACGTGTTCGCTATCAATACAGTGTTGGCAGTCTGTAGTTGGGCTACTTTAAATTGATACTGCTGATCTATGGTAGTTTGCCGAAGATGGTGGACTGGAACACTTCTTGCTGACTTGCGGGAAAAAGTATACCACGGTCTCAAGGATCGCGTGTACCAGACTACAGTAAGGGCTGTATTGTTGTATGGTTACGAGACGTGGCCTGTACGACGCATGATGCGAGGCTCCTTCAGGTTTTTACCACCGGTGCCTCAGAAGCGTTGCTGGTTTCGGATGGTAATAAGGGATTCGTAACGACGTAGTTAGAAAACGGGTATCTGGTTGTCATGCGGGTACTTCAATCGCGGAAAACATTCAGCACCATCAACCACGGTGGCTTGGCCATGTACTACACCCGCTGAAACAGCGTCTACAGAGACGAGTGTTGTTCTCCGTGTCTCCTTCAGAATGGCACAAACCGCGAGTTGGACAACGTATGACTTGGAGGAAGGGCGTGATGGAGATTACGAGGAGTTTGGGTGTTATGGAAGTTGTACATCTTCCATGATGGGGTCCCCGTGACCCCACCTGTGCTTCGCTGGAGACTGCAAGAAATGGCACCTGATCGATGTCAGTGGCGTCCGTGCTGTCAGTTTCTTTCCAGATTGTCTGATTAGGCGCTTGGAGGTGTAGGCACCTCAGAATGCTTGACATAGGCCAGCTTTAGGTCCCATCTGTCACCCACCCTTTTTCTCTCCTTTTCACTCTAGGGCTTTCAGTATAACTTGATGAGCTTTATGGTTGTACGGCGGTGAAATGTCAGTGTTAACACTGATGTTGCTGTCTCATGATGTTGATGATGATGGATCACCCGGTACCCATTTCTGATGTTTCATTTCCACACCGCTTCCAGGTAGTTGAACTCTCACGCTTGTCGAGCAAATTTGTACCATTTTGACCAATTATTTGCGAATCC
Organism: Opisthorchis felineus; assembly: GCA_004794785.1. Classification (NCBI taxonomy): domain Eukaryota; kingdom Metazoa; phylum Platyhelminthes; class Trematoda; order Opisthorchiida; family Opisthorchiidae; genus Opisthorchis; species Opisthorchis felineus. Next base: position 382,768 of record SJOL01006310.1, on the reverse strand, counting down.
ACTGGCACGCGCAACGCTTGGACGGATCGTGGTTAAAATTGGTGCCTCTGGTTTTCACACCTGCCCTTGGAATATGGGTGTTCACCAGCTGAGTAAGGTGATTGGTGATAATGCTCCGAAGGCAGTCAAAAATACGGAAATTAAAGCATACTTCGGTTGGTTTAGTTTGATATTAGCTTACTCTCTCTACCAGGTAGGAAGGTAGCCATTGATGCATCCATGTCGATCTACCAGTTTTTGATCGCTGTTAGACAAGAGGGAAGCACTTTGATGAATTCCGAGGGCGAATCAACCAGGTACGTTTTCTCGCGTTAGTTGACCTTTCGTGGTAATCGGGGATGTCTGTAAACTTTACCAGTTGGAAATTTCAACGCTCCTTCACAGTGACTTCTCATGTTATCCACTCCCCCAATAACGACGATGCTTTATAATTGTGGCGATTACTTTTCCCTCAACAATCCAACTTTTTTCGTTAGTTTGGTTTAGCTGCAGATTTTTCATTTCAAACCCAAACCTCATGAGTAAGCCGGGTTCGTGTATGTAATTGAGAATGAGGTGAACGCTTTACTTGCCATATGTTCTTGTAAGAAAGTTGTGTATCTCTCGTTTACTCAGTGAGTTGATGAGTGTCACTATGATCTGATTGTTCTGATATTTAAGTGTGGTGGGGCAAATGTGAATTATCACTTCATCTGACTCAAGCTGTCGGTTCTTTTGGCTGTTTCCTAGTACACATCACACGTTTGCGGCACACACGACAAGCCAGTAGGAACTCTTTCACTTAAAGTAACACCATAACCTGTTGTTTTTGGTGTATCAGTCTCCTGTTGAGCTCGAGATGGCCCAATGTTCCTTTCTTCCCAGAGTCGGTACTTAAAAACTTGATGGAGACTTCGTTTTGTGAGTGGAGCCAACCTATGCTGGGAAACTGAGAAACACTGTACAGCTGTTTCAGTCTTATTGGGAATCATCAGCAGTGCGCATCTGAAGACGCCCCGAGGAGTCTCGAACCCGCAGCCTCCCAGCTCTATTGTGGATTCGGAACTCCCTGAAGTTGCGTGAGGTGCGTACTGCTGATGATTCCCAGTCAGGATGAGACAGCTGTACAGTGCTTCTCGGCCTTTCAGCATAGGACGAAATCTCCATCTGAACTCCTAGGTCTCACGGTGCGAATAACTTAAAAACCTTTCACGTTATCCAGTTAAGGATGTACTTGTTTGGTTTCGGGTGAGACTGGCCCCGGTTTCCAAGAGTGACAGTTGGATGCAAGATCGGAGCAGATGTTGAACCTCCACCGTTTGTTGCGTCACGCGCCATAAACGGAGCGTAGGCCGGAGTTACTGCCTTTCGTTTGGTCCTATTGAAGTAGTCTTGAATTTGCCCGAATCAAATGAACTATGTTTTACACAGCTAAATGCCATACTAACTCTCTTTCAGAACAACATGGTTGCACATTTTGTGTGTGTTCTCGAGATAATTATGAACCCTGTAATTTGAATGCAAAGCTTTCGTCACGTGGTTTCAATTGATGCTGTCGATGTTTTGTTGCCGAAATTTAATCCATTCCGAATACTCATTTCTTCACATAACAGTCAAAGTGGTTAGCTTAATTTGTGCGCGCTTCGCTAAGAGTACCATCTTGACGTATTCTATTCTGTGTCGGGCTTTCTCTGCAGCCTCTCATTTTGTTTTCTCCCTTTTCTAGCCACTTGATGGGAATGTTTTACCGCACCATCCGCATGATCGAGAATGGTATTAAGCCTGTTTATGTGTTCGAAGGGAAACCGCCCTCGATGAAAGCTGGAGAATTGGCCAAGCGGACCGAAAGACGGATCGAATCTTCACGGGAGCTTGCAAAAGCGGAAGAGGAAGAAGACTTAGAAGCTATCGAAAAATTTTCCAAGCGTTTGGTCAAAGTTACTCCGCAGCACAATGATGATTGCAAGGAGTTGCTCAGGCTGATGGGTGTACCGTACATTAAGGTAAAAGTGCTCCGTCCATTCAGAGTTGTAACTTGTGCCCTTTGCCTCCAACCTTATTTCTGTTGGGTTTTCTGAAGCATTAGAGGCTTCTCTACAGTACTATGTTTGGGTTCCCCAACTGCGCGTGGGCATTTGAGCGGTTAGCAAACATCTGTAAGGACTTTTCTAATCCATAACTATTTTTGCTGTTGGGATAGGTGGAAACCTCATTAAGACCATTTTCAGGCTGACTGCCCAGCCTTATGGCATGGGCTTGTCGGGTAGAAGCAGAGAGGAAATAACCTGTCGCTGTTCCGCCTGAAAAATATTTTTATCGTTTTTTATATTTTCGGAATTTCTTTTGCCCATAGTTACACAAAGCTGTATTTTTAGATGTGGTTCAGTCTTTCGTGCTTCAGCCATTTAGTATTCATCAATTGCTTCTACCAACGGCAAGCTTGCATTCGATGGTGGGCCGTGCTTCGACTTCTGTTGCACCTGCAGGATAGCAATTTCGACAGGCAACTAACGCCGGTTTTAGGCTTCAAAACATCAGTAATTTGAAGGCCTTATTGTGGAGAAATGAATAAAAGTGGTTAGAGAAGGGACTTTTGCTAACCTGCCATAATCATTCCAAGGTACATACAACTCCAGAATGCCATTGACATGGTCAATGACATCGTTTAACAACCATATCTTGCAGCATCTCCAACCATGCCCAGGAGGGATCATGCGGACTTCATCCTGGAATGTGAGTCTCACTGACAGTATCCAGACTTTACGTGGTCGCTTTCATTTCTTTCTGTCAGATTAAAGTTTGGCAACCTCTCTGCTTGCGCCACTGAATCGGGCACAGAAACAGCATTTCTTTTCGGTAAACGCTGGTTCTGTATGTGCAATACATGGCCTAATTACCGCAGCTTTTGGCACCGGACACATTCTCCGATTGAAGTCCCCGTTGCACAACTGAACACTCGTTTTCTAACTGTCGTTGTGGATTCGCCGGCACCAGACTGCACGAACTGTGGTTCTGTGACAACGGTTGCCCTAGTCCTGAAGCCGTCTCATTTCGGATGTTCACAGAGACCACGTCTCACAGACACACAACAAAGCAGGCTGTACCGTAACCTGATGCACGCATTTCTTGAGATTTTAGGGATATCCCGGTTTACCGCCCTAGGTGTCTGATGCACGGCTTGAACCGAGTCCGAAGCTAAACCTGGCCATGCACGGGTTCACCAACAGTAACATCCATAAAATTTTTTAACTTTTGGTACTCATCCACGAATGCTGATATTCGCGATCTCAAATAGCGGCCGTTTTTGCTAATATCAAAAGCTTGCTAAACTGCCTACGGGTTTTCCTACTTCCGGTTGTCCAAAGGGATCGCCGTTTGCTTCACTCCATTCTGTCGTTTTCCGTACGGCGTCTTTGAGAGCCTCAACAAACTACATACTACTACGATGCAGCTTAACTCCTATTTTAGCGGTATTCAGTGCATAGTTCAGTCTCATTTTGTTCTGTGATGTACTGTCCCCTCAACGAAGCGCAAACCCGACATCTGTTGCGCCTAACATCTGTTGGATCTGCAACTACTTCTTTTTATCCTCCCTTCACCTCGAGACACCTGATATCTTCAGATGTGGTCAGGGAAATGCGGTGAGTACTTCCGCGGAAAAAGGTGTCAGTGCGCAAAGTGGCCAACTGTTGTGAATTCTGCATTCAATAGCAAATTAGTGACAGCCTGTCGGGCTTTGAATTGTCGTAAACCACGGAATGTCTGTGTATTTCGGATTATCGAGTAGTTAAACTGAGTAGGTGGTGCAGGTTTTAGGTGAAGCTGATATGCGAACTTGTCCGATGTTAGTCACTCGGTCATGACTTCTGTTTAAGCTAATGGTATTTATGACCAGATCCCAAAGGCACTTTGATAAAGAATGTTTGTAGAAAAGCGCCTTGGAAGAGAATATCTGCTTTGCGCGTGGTTCAGTTGTACCGTTAACCATAATGAGAGCTCTGATGATGGTAAATAATAATAATGATAAACAGTTGTCATATCGTGATGGATAAATTATCTTTTCGCTGTCTGTTAGATTTATGGTTGATGCATATTACCGCCACCCCCCAGTGTTGTTCCCACAGTAGTGAGGGCATTCCCTATGGGATGCCGCTTGTCAGCCACGACCTAGCATGCAATTTGTCCAGATTGAGACCACGTTCACGTAGCCCTCGTGGAAGTTGGTCTTGGAAGGAGGAGTTTCCGATTGGCTCCTTACGGACCGTCGCTTTTTAAGCGATGCGAAAGCCTTTTGATTATTGTGCACGTTTGTCAGATGCCGGACTGTCACAAGCGGATCGCGCGCATGATTTCGCTTATTTTCATTCCCCCCCACAAGCTTTGGGTTACGTGACTTGCTTGTCTGCACTCTCCTGTTGCTGGAAGCGGGAACTGGTGGGGCTGTCTTCTTTAATTCTCACACTGTGGGTCACTAAATTTATTGTCGGTTGCGGTTGCCTTACCTACAATCCTCCAGCACCAGACCCAAATGTTTCTGACCTGCACTGAAGGTTAACTTTATTGTCCCTGGATTTTCGTGGAGAACCGATATTCATGTAACAAGTTTCCAGAGCTTTTTGGGACCTATTTGTGACTCATATCTCTCTCATGTGTTTAGGCCCCAGGAGAAGCTGAAGCACAATGCGCGGCTCTTGCCAGGGCAGGAAAGGTGTATGCAGTCGGAACGGAAGACATGGATGCTTTGGCATTTGGTTGTCCCGTTTTGCTACGTCATTTGACATTTAGTGAAGCAAGGTACGTTCGTTTATCTATCGCAATTTTTCTTGGAGAGCCCAAGGCTCTTATTCCGCAATGCGATCGAGTAAAATCGCAACTTGAGAAGGTCTTACGTTTACTAGTGCTTCGGTAATGTGACTGACTGATCCTTTGGGACCTTCTGTTCGTTCTGCAGGGTACCTTAAGTTTGGTATCCACAGTAAGACACCCGAGTCATCCGCTGTCCTTTCTGTTGCTGCGGGTTCATGTGGCGAATAACCTTCCGAGTTGCTTTTGTATGCGCGCCACTTTGAGCTACGTCACTTCGTGACCGCTTTTCGGCATCTTCACCCTATTTCTACCATGCGAATAGAAAGCTCAATAAAACTAGTTCTAGGGTTTTCGTTCAGCTGTAGCACCCTTTCGGTGCCTAGCTGCCATGCAAACGGAAGGAGGCACGAGGGCTTGGATACTGCCACGTTGCCCAAGCCCAGACAGTAGCAGTAGAGATACCAAGGTCAGGTTCGAACCACTCACCTTCTGGTCCTGTAAGCTGGCGTCTTAACCACTGAGATATCTCGAGCCCGGTTTTAGGGTCTAACGTTTTACATATTCTCTTCATAAAATAAGCGTTTGTTTTTAGAGAGTGGATGCGGATTTTGTAGATGTTGGAATAAGGGGCCCTTGTGCACGCCATGTGGGCGAAAAGACGCGTCTGAGAACGGACTCGAACTGCCGACCCCCCGCTTACCGGACGGATAGTCTACCTACTAAGCTACCAAGGAGGCCAGCTCTCCGGCTCGCTTATGCACCTGAAATTCACAGCTGATTCACATCACCTCTGCCAGATGTTCATTCTTGGCCGCCATTCTTTAACCGTTTTGATTGCCTGGATAACGGGTTTGGAATTTGGAATATAGGTTCCAGAAATCATTGCACTGAACTGATTCCATTGGTGATGGTGTGATATCAAGAATGCAACTGCTCTTCCTCTGGATTCTTATGTGTAAAGTGTTCGTGACTGTGCTTCCCTGTATTTTGTCTGTTTGCTCCCTATAGAAAGCTTCCTATACAGGAATTCAATCTTCCCTCGGTACTCGCCGGTCTGGAACTGTCGATGGACCAGTTCGTTGACTTGTGTATTCTTCTTGGATGTGATTACGTGGACACAATTCGTGGTATCGGCCCCAAGAAAGCAATTGACCTGCTACGAAAACACAAGTCTATCGATGAGGTCCTAAAAAACATTGACCACTCTAAGTACCCAGTCCCCGAAGAATGGCCGTATGAGGAAGCAAAGAAGTTGTTCCTCAGTCCAGAAATAGAGGATCCGGAAAAAATTGAGGTACGTTCCTGAGAGCTTCCACTTCAGTTTGTCCGTTTCTTACAGCTGTATTGAGGTTGTTCAGATATAGCTTCATTGATGTTGTAGATAGGTCTGCAGTAGTCTTGGGACGTGGACCTAACTCGAGTGTTAGGCTTGATATGAAGCTTGAAGGTTATCCTTCCATCGCTTTCAAAACATATCTAGTTCAGGTATACCCCGCGAAAAAATTATGCAATCATCCATTTTCTTGTCCACAGTACCGCTGCTTTCGGATTGGGAGTCTATGGGTACCGTCAGCAAACAAGGTCGCAATTGGTAGAACTATATACTGAGGCGACTGGCATAGAAAAACAGAAGTAATGGGAATTCAGTGCAACGAAATTTCAAGGCCACCTTGTCGTACTCGTTCACTGAGTGTCAGTTATGTTTTTTGGAATTTCGCCGGGCCAGTCTTGCAGCCAACACAACAAACAGTGCGTCGGATCTCAGGAGAGTAGTCTTATTTTCCGCCGTCTTATTTTTTCACTAGGTGTGTATAGCGAAAGACCGTCACCACACTGTACCAGAAGAACAGGATGTTGATGAACCGCGTCGTTGTCCCTGAGCTGTAGGCTCAGTAGCAGTTGTTATTTTAAATTTTGCCACTAGTGTGGTTATGCTGTCCTGCTCTGTTGTACTACTTCTAGAGTTTAACCGCTCACTGGTTGCTAAGGTCTGGGCACATCATGAATGTCTAGATAAGGTCATGAATGTCAGACACACCGTTTCAAATAATTTAGCCTATCTATTTGTTTTGTCCGATTCCGTGTGAAGTTTCATTTTTTGAGTTTAGAATCGCGGAATTTGTGCCCGAAAAAAGACTTTTCCGGATGTCACGAGAAGACTTCCGTACGACCTGTCAGTCGTGACCACACTGATCGCCGAAAAATGCACCGATTGTACGCACATAATGACTTGAATCATGGTTTTGCACGAATTTCAATCGACGTTCGGTTTGCTATTTCAGTAAGCTCCGCAATTATGTGTTGCTGTGACCTTACCAAGTCAGCAGCATTCAGCCGTAAATTACGGTCTTCTGGATATATCCGTGCGTGGTGTGTTTCATCCGATCATTCCAGTCTGTGATGCGGGGACTTTTTTTTCGTTCTACCTCTTAGCTTCATTTTTCAGCAGTGTACATGAAGCTGGGCTGAGGGTGGCCGGATTTGGCATACACCTATCAGCTGAACCCAGCTATGATGCTCGTTCTTTTAATGAAAGAGCACATGTCTTTTTCGTTTTGGCAGCGTAAATAGGACCTTGTTAGGTAAGTCAAGCTAACTTGGCCCGTCTGAGAAATCCACCAGTGGGAACCTGTAGCGACAGTGTATTTGCAATTTTGGCCTAAGCGGCACTGGAATCTGATTTGAAATGGTCAATCGTAGCATGTGGTGGACTGTGTTTTGAAAATACGCATTGTTTGGCTTGACAAGGTACAATGGGCTTAATTTGGAATTGGTTCCGATCTCGTGTAAAATGCATGGATAATATAGCCGTTGAATGATTAATGTGCGTTTTTTGGCGACGATCAACAAGCTGGTTTATGTAGGGATGGAATTCTCACTGTTACGCCAACCGGGAGTAGAGCTTACCATCCATTTGGTGCCGTATTCCAATGAATTGCCTTAATGCGGCACCTACTTCTCACCGAACACCAGGTTGCAGTGGTTGCGTATTTATTTGACTGCTTCTGGCGATCTCTCTAATTCAAGTTGTATCTTTCCGGCGGAACCCCCGGAACCAGTACTCCCTCTGTCCCATGTTTGTATGGGAACTTATGGCCGGTTTATTATCCTCCGGTTGGGTCGGTTCGCCCGCAGTACAAGGTGTCCGTTTACTGTCTCTCTACCACAATGCAATTTTTCTTGCGGGGTTCACCTGCGCGATGAAACAACAGCTGGTAACTTGTTAGTACCAGGAGGTGTTTGAATGGGCTCAGTAGGGAAAACGTTCTACTTGGTTTTAGGCGGCTTTAGCCGAAGTACTCAAGCTGATCGCTGTCGGTCAGACGACAAGGACAAATATCATTTATTGATGATGGTCGATGGTAGCAATAATCAAAACCACCCTTCAGATTTCAGCCGAAGTAGCTGGTACTCTGTGATCCGCATTAGAAAACTGTGTTGTCCTCATAAATGCATACTCCAGGTTGTTTCAGTTGATTCTTTTGCTCTTTTGTACTTGTGATGAGTAATCAAATCTAGAAAACAACTTCCTTGTACTTGAGTTTCAAGTAAGATCTCCCTAGAACAAGGTTATGGGATTTGTGAAATTCGCATACATGTCATTCCCTTTTGAACACTCCACAACTTGCATTTATTCAACTTTGCAGATTAAGTGGTCAGAACCGGACGAAGAAGGACTGGTTGCATTTCTTTGCCATAAACATGGATTCAAGTAAGCTAGCTCTGTTCCCTTTGGTTTACCAATTTTAATTTGCACAGTGGTCATTCTAGCGCTTTTTCGCTACCTGTTAACGGCATTACAGTTATTCCATTTTGGAGGTACCATCGGAAGGGGTTTCGTAGACGGTATGAGTAGAACCTGCCACTCTGAAAGGGCTTTGAATCCACAAACCGCGTAAATCTAAATGGCGTCAGCGGGAATATTGTACCCAGCACGGACAGCAGTTGGGTTTACCACTACCACGTCTCCATGTCTCACGTTAGTGAGTACGGACATGCCGACTCAAACAATATAAGAATATGAGAGTTTGCTTTGCGTTGTCTATTAGCCTGTGAGCATCTTTCTGAAAAAAAACACGCACACTTGATTAAGTCTCGGATAAGTAGGCTTCTACCTAAAGTCTGTTTTCAAAACTGGTCTTTGGTCCGAACTGAGAAGTGGCCTCTCCAGGGTTGTAAACTATGAAAAAAGCTGGTACGCGGGACCAACAGCGGGGATACTTTCTACGGGGTGGTCTTTTATAGGGGAGCAACCGAACTGAAGTGTGTAGGGGTGCGTGGATTAGACGCATTTGAGGATGTGTTGAGTCAGAGAAGTACTGCCTCTTCTGGGGAGAAGAATGTCAAATCCACTTTTAAACAAAACCATTCTGCATGACTTAGCACGGTGTACCACTCCCGTGCTCGCACTAGTGCGAAACTAAGTTCCGTTCTGAGCGTTAATGTGATCTACCTGCTTAATATTGTGTGATTCTTATTGAGGTATTGTAGCCCGTTTTTACCATGAACAGTTCTGCAGCGTTCTGCACAGATCTGGCGTAGCATACTAGCAAGGCCGTTAACACGCGCATGGTTTCATTCCGGCCTCTGTTAGGGACTATTTGTGCTGCTATCATGGTGTTTGCAGGAATTGCTATGCAACCTGGAGCGGATAACCAGGTCATGAGTATGTAAACCGAGTGTACTTGGGGGAGGCTAGGTAGATTCATTCCATTCACGGTGATGTATTATTCTGTGTGCAGCTTACCGCAAGATTACATCGGCTGGGTGTGATATCAGTGGCGATACGTATTACTGGCAAATTTCAAGCAAAAGTTACGATCTCCGTAATGGGTGATGAAGGAAGCCTCACGAACGCTAAATGGACCGCGAAGTCGGTATGTCGAAGTAATCTTCATAGCAACGTTTACTTTTCACTTCTGGGCTGGCATACTGGCATCCGAGGCGATCCTGCTGGTCAACCCTGGCTGGAACACTGAATGACCTCGCACAGTTGGTTTTCTCGGAATCGAATACGGTTTCACATGGAAGCCGCTAATGTCCATGTGGATACGGGAGAGAGTGTGTGTTTTTGGCCACCGGATGCAATTATCATAAAACCAGAGGGCCTATTTACTACATGTAGTATACGCCAAAAGTATCACACCCCTTACTGATTATTAGGTTTAAGCTTAGCTATCTCCTTTGGAGTGACCTCGATCCATACTTTTTTCCGTTACCCAGCGAAGAACGTGTTCGTAACGGTGCGAAGAAACTGATGAAAGCGAAAAATACAAACGCACAAGGTCGTATAGATAGTTTCTTCCAGGCTTTGCCGTCAAAACCATCGGTAAGTCGTCAGTATCTACCTACCATTTGTCTCTGATAGCTTCACCCCAGGCATCTGATGTTCAGTTACGGTTTGCTCTTTCTCAATCTGGTACGTGTTTGCTTTAATTTCCTATCGAACACATTCTGGGATACATTCACTGTCAAGTTGCGGCCGCAGCTGGCATCAGAATCAAAACGGCTTCTGTGGACGAATAGAACACACCCACATACTCACTACCTTGAGTATGGCTTTGGAAGACTCGGTGTGTGATGCGTTTCATCTGATTTGAGGATTCTCTGATACGGCGTAAAATAATCGCGACTAGTGTGAACAAATAATCAATGACAGGTGATTTTCGCAAATGATCTGTTTACCTAGAACTTCGCTAGCTGACCTGTACGAGCAACGGACGTTCGAACTTGCAACCTCCGTGGTCATAGTCGGCGTATGTGCAATATGTACTTTAGAGTGTGTATGCTATGGAAGAGAAAAAGAGAAAAAAGAAAATCGCTCAGCTGTAACACCCTTTTGTTGCCTAGCCGCCATGCCAATGGAAGGAGGCATGAGGGCTGGGATAGTACCAGGTTGCCAAAGTGTAGATAATAGCAGTCGAGATGCTGAGGTCGGGTTCGAACCGTAAGCTGGTGCCTTAACCACTAAGCTCTCTCGAGCCTCGGCAGTTTCCGTGGTCATAAAAATTACTTTGAACCGAAACCCGACAAGCCAGGTACCTACACAGAAACACAGCACCATGACCTCTTTCCTGAAGAACGTCATTCCCGGTGTTCCCTACATATCCCGACTGGGCTGACCAATATAGGTGTATTGGTGGTGCATCAGTCTGGTGGGAGTACGTACAGTGGTCTGACGCCTGAGGTTGTGCCTTTGTGTGTGCTTGATCAGTTTGTGAGCTGTGATGTTGAGTCAAACAGCTGAGCCCCGAGTTTGTTGAAGTGCGCAAGCTGTGTAACTACCACGAGACAGAGTACCTCCAACAAAGAGGGTTTTGGTACGATTCCTGTGATTGGAAAACGGGAACTCCCATGAGCAGTAGGCAATGACAAACGTAGCGCCAATAGCCACGCGAAAATCAGCCGAAAGGAACATCGTGCTCAACACTTGATTCAACTTTAAATCACTTGACTAATTTTTCGTGTTTGATTTTTGCGCCCTAAGTGAATTGCAATTTGTGTGTCGTAATTCAGTGGACTTCATGCCCTCTTTTACAAGGTTTTGGCTATCAACTTATCGTAAATATTTTCACCCTTTTCAGATGAACAGCAAACCGACTGTGGCTACAACAAAAACGGGCAACGATGCGGCGAAAAAGCGCAAGAGTGTGGGTGGTTCCGGAGCGGGACCCAAAAGACCCAAATGATTTCACGGATCATTTAATCTGTGACTGTATTTTTCTATCCCTATGTTTGTGCCACATGTCTCCTATGTCAGATTCAAGATTTTTATGATTTTTAAATTTCTTGTCATCTTTCCATATTATCCTTTCGTGGGCGACTTTAGTGTATTTTGAGATGCGAGATGCGCTTCAAATGGTTTTCAGCAGCCTTTTGTCAGTGGCCTCCTTTAGAACTTGGCTGACTCGGCGATATCTCATCCCATGTACTCTTGTTATTTGCATGACAGATGTGCATCAGTACGACTCCGGGGCTGGACGATGTGATTGCTTTTTTCGAGGTGTTACAAAGGCTGGATAGAGTTGATTTCTTTGTGAAGGACTTCACGACTGTGCCGTCTACTCTGGAGATCCTAACATAACACTGCTAGCGTGTTCTTGTCATGAGTTTAAGGTACTTAAATTCCTGATTATTCGCAAAAGTCTGTTTCCTTGGATTGCAGGCAAGAGGTCCAAACTACCCCGTCAAGTTCACGTTGACCACCGCTGTCTTGAGGTCATGGTTTATGGTCAAAGATATTGCTTGAATACACGAATCGTCCTTTTGTTTAGGTTCGGTGCACTGGCAACAGTGAACAATCTTATTGACTAAAAACAGTTTATCTTGTGACGTATCGGCCGTCGCGTGATTTATTCGCCGCATGTGTTGCCGGTGATATCCTGCACCTTTTTTCCATTGGTATCTTCTAACTTTCCCCACACCGCGCATAAGGACCACGTATATGAAAACATCAGCTTGGCATCTGCTGCGTAGACCCTTGTTTTCGTTACGTCGTGTACCAGCTCCTGAGGAAGTTGGCTGACAGGTTGCACGCACGCACGCACACACACACACACGCACGCTTGCTACTAGTATATGGCTACCCAACTAAGCTAACTGAGCTGGCTGTAGCCTCGTAATTTGGCTATTACGGATACGATTATTATGCAGCCGCTACTGCCCGGTAAGCCATCGATGGTAAGACAAGTTTGAATTTACTCATCAGTGGCCAGGTCAAGGCTAGTCACCGTCAAACGTAATAGTTTAAGTGGGAAAAAGGAGAAATTTCATAAAGTATCCTATGTAATCTGTTTTTGTGGGGTGAATTCATCCAAATACCGGTCTCTGCAGAAGCAGACGTTTCTTGTTTGAAATTGTTGCCTGGGTGGTCCCTATCGCCAAGTGAGCTCTCTCAACCACACAAAAACTGAGGAAGCCTTCGAAGGTCGGTAGTTTATTTGGACAAAATTGTTTCAGCGAAGAACTACAATGAGGATTGCAGCTGTTGCGCCCTAACTGGCCGTAATAACGGTATTTTCCCAACTTAGTTCTCGGTCTGAACCTTCCAAGCCAACGTTCCCGCCAAAACAACCACCAAAGGTGCGCAGCGTGTATCAACGTCCAAAACCAGGTCAGAAACATGTACAGCGCATCGTTTATAAGGTGTATGCGGCGGCACCATTTTATGGAAATTCCGACACCTAGCTGCGTCGTTGACGGCCGGCATCCGGTGGGTACTGGATCATGATTGGCTGTTGGGTCTGGACTTTCGGCCTGTCAGAGCTCGCCTTGATGCTTTACCACAATGCTGCCCGATCTTCTGGCAAATCGCGTGCGGGATGGGCCTTTTGGCCGTAGCCGCGCCTAACTGCGAGCGGTAGGGTTGTATCGGCGCGTAATACTGGCATTCTTCATCTGACTAATGATTCTTAATTGGGACAAAACTCCTCGTATGGTTGAGATTTTAGGGACGCAGTCACATCTTGCCCTTATCCTAGTCTATGGTTCAGTTATTATCAAGCCTTCGGTGAGGATCGATGGTAGCGTTCAGGTTTGTCATGTTTGACACATTTAGCAATTACTCGTCTGACAGTGGTATCCGGTTCCGATAGGCATTGAGCCGCATTTAACATGTCAACACTTCCTTCTATCGAACAGGTTGGATTAGGATGCACTTTTATACTACTACGGTGGCTGGTTCTTCAGATTTAGTATCTTCACCTATGCGACTTGTGGGTAGCGTAAGTATACAGTTACACAACGTGCTTGAGGCTTCAGTTAAGGCGCAAATAAACTTAGACTGAGTATAAAAGAATATCGCTCGGATAACCGATTCGGGTAGTTATCGCATCTCCAATAACAGAGCTACAAATGAACAATGATGGTGACAACTGGCATTGATGTCGCTTGCCCACGGAACACTAACCACTGCAACTGGACGAATAACTGAATGCCAGACAATTTTGGTAGGTTTTCGATTCCATATTGGAACGGAAGACGAGCTTTCAGCCGACGGCAGTCCGGTATTTCAATTGGTTGAGTCACAGCAAATCAGGTTATCCGAGACATTTCAACTCCCTTGAGCAACATTTCTCAACCGAATAACTGATGGCATTATCACAAGTAACTGGGATTGTGTTTAGCCAAGGCTACAGACGGACCGTTGGTTTTACGTCAGTCGCTTCCCCGCTCGCTCGGGTCCCGAGCGTTTTTTAAAGGTTTTCTCTAGAATTCCTTGGTTTTGAAGCACCTCAGTGTGGACCATTCAACTTGTTTTGAAATAGGGGAAGCCCTAGTCTTTGGAAGTCGAAACAATTTTGTGTTGACCTTTTGTTACTCATATGATCTTGGTAACTGTCTACAAATGTGTCGGAATTTTCTCTAAGAGTTAGGTATCATATCTTCAGGAGTTTTGTGAATATGCGTCCAAATACCCGAAAGAAATTACTTCATTTATTTTTAAGCTGCTTAGCATGATGAAGCGCAAAGACCAGATGAATTATAGGTTCTGCAAATTAACGAAAAATGAGCATTTCAGGGGCGAACTTGAATTCAAGCCTATCTCATACTCGAGTGAGTGTAGTGGCGAATCTTCGTTTTTGTCGTGTTTCATCCGAGAATCCGATAACTTCAATAGTTATTGGAGTTGTTATTCGAGAAATACCTCTGTCCCTGGACTTGGTACTTGATGCAGATGTCGTTCAAAGGTAGATTTTCATCCGTACTCTACTCATCACCAGATAAGGAACCGAGCCAATTAGATTCTGGCCATTGTTTTCAGTAGTGTTACGTCGGTGGGTACTTCGTTCACTTCAATGCGCAGCAGTTAACTGCAGATTATATGACGGGTTCCGAATCTGGCGAGCGGAGCCTGATAGTCTTGAAGTAGATAGATTCCTACCTCCCTCCCACCCAGGTGTGCGTTAGTATTCCAATGATCGCAGTGTTTCTCACATGAACCTTCCGAACCACTTGTGACTGTGTGCATGTAGGTGCCCGTGTCTAGTCTCGTGTGTCGCAACTTTCGTGTCCTACCAAGCTGATCCTTTGTGCTATGTTCTTTTGTTAATGCTTGACTCTGATATGTAGTGACATGTAATTGCCAGTCGAATTGCTTGTCATTCGAATAGAAAACGGATTCATTTTAAATATTCCATTTCTTGCACCTCTTCGCGTACATCCTGGCTTGTCAAATCGCTTCGTACCAGTGTGACTGGCAGTCCTCACCTGAAAGGAAAACTTGGCATCTGTTGCTTCATCTCTTTGCGAGTGACCTAATAAACCAGCCAGCAAGACCTAGGTGGACAACAAGCCTCTTTGTATTTGCCCAAAAGATAAGATAAGCAGAAGCAACCCGTACTTTTATTTCGGCACGTGCACATACACCCACATGGAGGGCCAGATCCGTTTTCAGTTTCAGGTAATGACCAGTTGCGTTCTGACTTCCTGACAGAGTCAGTCCGGTGTTACTCGTGTCCACTGGTAGTCCGCCAACACAGTTTGCTGTCGAAGTACAACATCGTGCCAGTGTGCAAGCAATGGAAACTGATTCATCTGCTAGTCCAGTAATCAGAATGTATAACTTCGGATGTCAGACTACATCCCTCAACAGCGCGGCATCCCATTGAGAACGGGCATGCGAAAGTGTTTTATGCCTTTCATCCGATTTAGCGGGGTGTTTTCAGTTCGTATGGGAATTATTAACAATAGGTTCATGGAATATTGAAAATGTACGTAATCGCGGTCAGTACCTAGTAAGAGTTCTCTATGGAAAGGATTCCCCGAGGTGGGTACGTTCAGGCGTGTCAGAAGCTACATATTTTATTGTCTGAGTGTCTCAACCTCAATGCGGGCGCGCTACTTACACCCAGATAGTTGGCGAAGGACAACCACATTTCAGGGAGAGAACTGATTGGTCAGTCACAGAAACCACATCATGTGGTCACTTATTGACTGGCTTCACGAGTGACGACTTCGAGGATGGAAGTTTCGCTCAACTTGTGAAATTATTCTTCCTCTGAGCTACTTTTAGAATGATTGTAATGTGAGGAGATTTGGCATTTCTCAATAGATATTCCGTCGTGTCACCGAAGCCAATGAATACTGAAAAGCTGAGATTTTTTGGCAGACCACACTCTGCTCCGGATGATGCGTGTAATCCTCAGAAGAGGCGTTTCACAGGCTGGATATTTTGGGCTAATTTATTCACCC
>SJOL01006310.1:277654-366260 GCA_004794785.1 Opisthorchis felineus | reverse complement strand
CTGGACCTTACCGTGATGTGACTGTACTTCCGCGGCCGACTGAGCTATTCTCGGGGGCGTCCGTGCGACACTCGCAGGGTCGCATACTAGGTTTTTTAATGGTTAAAGGTCTGACCAGAACAGTCCTGTGGCCCTCCAGGTTGGGGATTCCAATATGTGTGGCGACTTGTTCTATAAAAATGGCATTGCATCTCCAGTACCTCAGAAACACATTGCCTTGCGGTTATGCATCTGAGCCAAAAGCTCTGCTTAAGGACCCTAATCGCCCTTCTGCCTCGGTCTGGGTGTCTTGGCAGTGTCCTAGCCTACTTGGTACCATGAATCGTACACTTAGTAGAGCAGCGAAGCTTCAGTGTTTATTACTGATATTATGCTGTCGATGATGATGATGACGATGATGATACCACCAGTCAGATTGATCCAACGTCCTTTTCGACCCTCACCTGACACTAGCCCAGTGCACTACGACAGGAAAAATTTAACCAGGTAGTCCGGCAACGAAATGATAGCATGCGTGTCAGTGGGATCGGTTGCGTGCCATGTCCTGTATGGCTTTAAACCACGTTCAATCAGAATCATTTTGGCCTAAGCCGGGAAGTTTCTTGAAGGCAAACTGTTTGGGTTACTCAGTGGTCTGCAAAGCATCTGATAACGACATTCATTGTCTGGTGTTGTGTGACCCTGCATTCTACTGACTTCGTTAAAATCCATAGTTCATTCTGAACTTGCCAAATACAAACGATGTTGTAACCCGAATTCGATAATGGGTGGTGACTAGAGTTCTGAGAAGATCATGCATAATCACGCAAAAATTCTTTTAGCTTAGTTGGCATTCTATGCTCACTCCCCATTCCAGGTCTCACAAGGCTCAAACTCTCGATACCATGTTGATGTTTTTTTCATATCCCCTAAAGCGGCCTGATAGCATACCATTTCATATTTAGATTTCTCCAGCTAGTCTAACCAAGCTTTCATTAGTTTAGATCCCATGGATGCCAATTCACCTGGTATCTTTAAATAGACACATCTATATTTTGCATCGCTTTCGTCAGAATTGGCCAAGGATGTGTTGCATCGCGCATAAAGTGTGAAAGATTGCAAGACTGAAGACGCAAGTTGGGAATGAAATCTTTGTCTTTATACTAGGGGTGTATCGACGTAGTCGAACCAGACAATGACACGCCTCAGTCGCTCAGAGACAAAAGCTGCCCTGATGCGTTTTCATCAGGTTAAATGTAATTCGTCTTTCTGGAATAGTAAATAATATAGCTCAATGTCTAAAATGAAATTAGCAACGCAGATAACCCAGTAGTGAACTATTTAACATTGGGCAAACAGGGTCGGGGCGTTAGGAAAAACCAAAGTCGATAAACATCCAACCCAGAATGAAAGCGCCCAATTTCTGTTGTTTCAGCAAGATCACTAGTTGTTCAGGAATTTTCGTCGCATATTGCACGAAATGTGCATAACGTGACAACGCGTTTTTCCACCTTCTACATTCAAGTCTGTGATTTGGTTTACCTGCCTCCTCAAGTTTACCTGTGAATTAGATGGAATAAGGTTATTTGTGGAGTTTTGTTGTGTCTCCAGTGACTTTAGAGAGCATTGTCCAAGAAATGTAACCGCCGCATAAAAAATGTTAAAAATCTTTCCCGAAATTTTGTCCTCCGAAGTGAAGAAGTTAATGATCCTGGAAATAAGACATTGCCGATTTCTGTCCTACTTCATCAAATGAACTGAACGGAAGTAAGAAGCTTATGCCAGGTTTTTTAATTCAGTGTTGTTTTGTTGTAGTGATGAAAACGATATTTTTGGGACAAAAGTTATATATTTTGTGGTGAACTCAATCACGCTGAATAAGAAGTAATCACAGTTACCGAATGTTTTCCAGATTTGTATATAAAAGTTCGAGACCACTTGATGTGTTACCATAAGTGTTTGTTGCAAAATTCTGGGCAGGAATCAAGGTCAACCGGAGCCCGAAACGCGGCTGTTTGACGACATGCTGTCTTTAAAGCAACCACAAAGTACCTTATTCTACTTACCGACGGATGGTAAATGGTTGGTTCCCTTAAAATCTCAGAGTGTTTGATTATGTTTCACATCGTGACAATCCTCGCAGCTAATTTATCTAAAGATGGTCAAGGAGGCTACAAAATGAAATCTAAGACCTTATCTAAAATCTCCCAAGCTATTCTCATGATATTTCAGTCGCATTCACACTTTTTTTTGCTCAGCATGATGGAGAAAAATTATCTGTCAAAGTGGATATTGTTTGACCTATACACTCATTTGCATACCAATTTGGTTTTGACGGCAGACTCACCTGGAACTCAGCTGTATCTCTCGTTTATGTTGTTCTTCTATACCGTTTGTGAGATTGTCACATTTGGCTGCACCAGAGCTTTTCGATTAGGAATTTAATGTGGTAAAGCCTACTTGAATTTTGTATGCATTATTTGCAGCTATTACTTCCTCTTGGAGTACAACCCATCATGCTACTCACAAAGCAAGTCGCATATTTAAGTGACACTAGTGTGAAATGTTCAGTGTGATCTCACGGCGAGATTCTTGCAGTATTTCAACCCAATAATTATTAAGCTCCGGACAGTTTTTTTTATCGCCAAAAAAGTATCTAGCTTGAGGTGAATATTAATCTGTCACAACATTTGCTGTTAGCATTCTACCGGTTCAAGGCTTTGACCGATGCGCATTTGATGTATGTAATTTTGTGCAACAAATTCAGTGGCTGACTGTAAAAACAAGCAACGAACGCAAATGAAAACATATCCAAACACTGAACTCACTGATACCGTAGACCAACGAAAGGTTTTCTTTACGGGCGTCAATAATTCGATCAGGTGCCTCGAATTTAATGTCTTACACCTTCAACTTGATTCGAATATCTCAGCGGTACATTTTCATTTTTAGGGGTAAAGAGTCTCTTCGAACAGAACGAAAAAGAACGTAAAATGCCAGTATTCTGAGCAGTTTTGGGAATTCTAACGGAGATTTCATCCTGTAAGTTTTGCTTTTATTGCAGTTAATCAGCAGTGAACACGACTGGCCGTACCGGGGTATAAACTCCGGACATCTGACATGCAAGGAAAGCGCGTTACGATTTCTCAGCCATCGCACTGCTGATGAGCATTGACAGGAACGAAACTCAAGTCCAGTGTTTCCAACTTTTACTGTGAGCGCAAAGAACTAATCTCGTCAGGAGAGAAGGAGGGCTTTTTAGACGGGAGTGGTGCGAACGTGAATTAAAGATATGAATTAAACTACTTTTATTGCCGTTGGGACATCATGGTATTGTGTACTCACAAACGTATCGTTAGCGTTTGTGTCCCAAAACGAATTTTCCGTTAATATCGTGAAGAACAAACAATCCTACGTAATACAATGTGCAGTCGTGCACCCTTGTTTCCTGGAGTTATATCACCTGCAATTTCGAAGCAATTTTGTTACTGGGCAAATGAACGGTTTGTATCCAACTTAGGAATGCCCTCCCCAAATGCCTTTTTTCCACAGTCTTTGCGTCCACATTAACCTAATTTTACTGAAACTTGCTCTCCACTTCAATTGCTTAAAAACTCGACACTAGAAACAGTGCTTCCTTTGGCAGGCCACTACCGAAACGGAAAATCTGGTTTGAAGAGACTTCCTAATCCATGTACCCGTACCTTTAGGAGAAATATCCGTGCCGTGCACAATTACATTGGTGTCAGATGCAGCCATGAAAGCATGAAATTCATGCTGGCACATACCAACAGCAGCTGTCGATGGAGGCAAACCTGTGGGCTGACGTTTCTGTGGTAAAATTAATCGGTCATTATTTTGAGGTAGGCCATGTTATACTGATATTTGAGTGCATTAAACGAGGGACATTTCAATGCACTCTGAAGAATGCAGATGACACCACAGAATTGATAAGTTTGGCGGATGCGCACAATTCTATTAGCATTTTAGAGCTCCATAGGGAGAGGTGGAACAGCTAATTGTTAGATAACTGTTGCATTTACTAAAAAGCCATATATTAGTTATTTTGTGACGTCATGTGCAAGTACAATTCTGGAACACATCAGATGAACTTTAATTTGGTGTTCACCACATGGAATCATATCATCGAATCTTGGTGTGCATGTGAAAAATTCTGTGTTCTTGTCTTAGTTTTGTTTTGTGCTGCTGTGTTGTGTTGCTTTCGACGAAAAGTGACGATATAATGTAACGTTTTATATATTCGAGGAAAAACAGCTTACAACATATCGCTTTCAATTTGACGTATATATGTTAACCCCTGTAGCTTAAGGCACACTTACTTCTAACACGACATTCGATTTTATACCGAAACAGATTACTGCTCACTTCACGAGAGCATATCATCAGATGATCTCGTGAACCCCATACTGTGACAGTATTTATAAATACCCTCGGTGTATTCATCAGTATTTTGCAGTCTATGCGAGTGCTGCCTGTCACATTTCCAAGCCACTCTGTTTGTGGTACATTTACTTAATACAAAATTTGTTCGCGAGATTTGGCATAGGGGCGACCGGTATCATGCAAGTGCTTGTCATTTCATTAAGAAAATAGCATCAGTTTGCAGTGTCTTGGTCAATATATCTTACTCTCGAGCGACATCCGTCCTCAGAGCTACAATTTGAACGTTGTATTCCACCGATAAAGCATGCGAGTAGCCGATGGACTGGTGTCCGAAATCCACCCTAGCATCTGATGAAAGGTGAAGGTTACTTAGGGAATTATGGAACCGTTTTGCAGTGTTCGTTCATTATTCTTTAATATCCATTGAACGTTCAAAAGAACATTTGATAGTGTTCACTTTTCAAAACCGCTGTGCAGATGAGGTATTTACTTTCATGTCTAATGGATTGTAACCACTTCGTTCATGTTTGCTAATAAGTAACTTCGCGGAGAAGGGCGTTCCTCCTTTCACCATACCTGATTCTGATCTGTATAATTTTAACGCCTTTACTACCATCCCTTCAATGTGTCAGACCATGAGAACTTAAGCTTTTCAGTCATTTGCATGACCGAATTTATTCTGGCCTTGAGCAAGCTGAGAGGTAGCATGTTTTTTTGAACAAGTCATTAAATCACTGCAGAGCATACTTTGTCTTTGATCCACGGATTTTTCGTCAGACACCGGTGAGACAAATATTCAGGGGCTACGTCATTTTTCCATCGTCTTTCAATTTGGAGAAAACGAACAATTTCGCCTTTGATCACAAGTAACCGTGAGAAATTCAGGCAACTTCTAGGTCATTCTCAGTCCATGTGCGCACAGTTATATCTAATGAACAATCTAACTGCACCACCCAAGCCCTTTGTGCGACCAAAACAATTCGGTCCCGGGTTTGAAGACGCGTACTGCACACGCAAGTCTCTGATTCAGATGCAAATATTTTCCACACCAATGATGGATTTAAAAGAAATCTATCTAGTATATTTTCCGCAGATGTGCAAATCGTGTTGCAACATATCTCACAGAAAACACGGTAACAGCTCCAACTGAGTGTGCTTGAGGCGGATGCCACCCGTTGTGAGGGAATAGTCCACTTGATAAGAAATACCCTCACAGAACATCACGGTTGAACTTGTTAGCCAGTCTATTCGGGTAACTATTGAACCTACCGTACATCTTACTGCATTGAACGCACTCTTAGTACCACAAGTAGTCCGCTGATAAGGGCGCGGCGGATAATGTGATCGTTAGCTAACCGACAACTTCTTACTCCAGCTGAAACATTTAAAGTTTAGTTGATTCCTTCAGCTAACAGTGCACAATCCGGAGGACCACATATGAAGTATCTTGTCACATGTTAGATGACTGTACTATTTTTGGAGGTTAATTTTATGTACTCATATATCCAATGCTTGCGTTTTTTAAACATTTGCAAAGTAAAACTTTGCAAGCCCAAATATGGACAAGATTTGGCGGAAAATGACAGGAAATACAACGCTATACCGGAATAATAAAGTGGGAAAAAGAACCTCAGACCTATTGCAGGGCGCAACGGTAGCTAGTTGAGCTAATTTATGAGTTTTGTTTGCTCCACTTTTTTGGGGTGCAACTGACCTGTATTGCTGTTCATCGTTGTGACAAAGCATTTTTAAGAAAACTAAGAGATGATTAGTGCCTTCACTCGTAGCTGATAAAAGTAAGCAGGTGTGCACATATCCTTATCAAACTTGTTTTAATATTGGTTCATAAAAGCTAAGACCACCACCGTGTGAAGTGGCAAAGTTGCATAAATTTGTTCACTCAGTTTCGAGCTATTTTAAGATGTCATATTTTAAGAAAGAACTCCGGGGGCAAGATGGCTCAGTAGTTAGAGAGCGAATTTACTGACGGGAAGGTCCGTGGTTCGAACCCGACCTCTGCCTCTTGACTTCTCTTGTGTAGGCTTCGGTAACATGGCAGTATATCAGCCCTCGTGCATGACTGCTAGGCACCGAAGAGGTGTTATAGCTGGACGATTATCTAAGAAAGAACTCCCTTGGAAGCCTCAAATGGCAGTTGATGGACTTCTTAACTAATTGCTCACTAACCGATACTCTACTGTGTGCATATTACGATAATATCGTTGTCAGTTGTCAGTTGTCTGTATAAAAGATAAGACAGGTGCATTATTGCTTCATGTCACTCGCAGAAAATGGGTTTGTGGTGTGCTTTATTCACCACTTAAATCAGAAGAAAGTTTATCCAGATGCAAAAAGGGCTTCAAACCCTTTGTTTTTTATATTTTTTCAAGTTGCACCTATTTGTAAAATCCTTCTTTGTCCTGAGCTAGTTTATCAACATCCATCAGCTGAATGCTACTTTGTTTATTCTATCAAGCTCTCAGACAAGACTGACGTCGAGTCACTGTCATCAATTGTAATCCAAGCCGAAAGCTTCACTGATCAATCTAACGCTTGTTTAGACTTTTTGCGAGCACATGACTTTGGAGAAGGCAGCCGACTCAAGTGGAAAAGGCAACATGATATGGTTGCTCTAGAGTTGTAGCTACAGCCAATTTTTACAGCACCAACAGTTGCACAGGACACAAGGGGTGGAGTTGTATGGTCGTAACTCACAAATTTCTTCACTATACGCCGAAGGAGGTTGTTCACGACGCAAGATCACTGGTCATAGCGGGGCAAAATTATGGTCAGATCAAACTTAGAAATTCAGTCACCATTTTCGGAGCAACGAACTTCCACATATTCTTTGAATTTGATGCTCCAAGTTCGTGACGAATCACAAACCGGTCCCGCTATATTTTGCCCCAAGAAGCTTCAGTCTACGGAGCCAACCGGTTGCAATGTTGAGACGGATATCATTCAACCGACAATCACCACAGTCTTGGTCGCTGCTTGAAACACCAAGGTAGCGCTACAAATTAGCGGGTAAATTGTCTTGTTCCCAAATGATGACTTTAGTAAGTGGCCGCAAGTTTCTGTGGCGTCTTAGAAAGCACCAATGATAACCTGCACCAAACAGTGGCATCTATCCCAACATTCAGTCACCCGGGATCAATTGTGTACAAAAAATTGAAGCAGTTTTAATCCCATTCGCTTTGTGATCGTATCCAGATGCTCGACACCAAGCAAATTACTCCTTTACTATTCCATCGACAGTCAACCTGTCGAGCCAATAATTTTGAAGATACCTTCAAGGGCAACCCGACCACTAGACTCTGAGTTGTTTCAAGAAAGCCGATATGCAGAGGGAGCCGGCTATCAACTGAATGTCAAAGCAGCCAGTCACTGAAAACCAAACTTGCTTAGGTGTTCAAAAATGTCCCAGAGACGATGACATTTAGGCAGCCAGAATAAAGCCTTGATTCAAGGTCTGGATGAGCCTTAAATCAATGACGCCCTGCAATTCTACACTTTTTTTGGGTGACTCGTTCTTCACCACTAACAGTCTAGAGCTTGAGATAGCAGACACTTGTAACCTTCGGGCCAAGAAAGGCAATTTGTTTAGCTGTGTTTTGATTCACGTATTAAGCCTTACGCGCTCTGGGGGCGAAACTCGGATTGTATCCCCAAATGCAATAAGATACGATAAGCGTTGGAACCCGCAAACAATGCGACTATAATAGTTGATTAAAAAATTTTATTGAAAATGTTTTGCACGTCATTCTGTTAGAAAGCAGCCAGCCAAATCGTGGAGGGAAAAATAAATGAGGTCTCACTGAAGCTAACCTACAGCTATGACATTTGTCTGACTTGTAGAACTATTGTCAAGAAGCAGTCGCGTCTTAGTCAAATTCCGTTATCTTCTCGTCACTGCATTGTCCCATAGATAAGTGATCCCGAAAGATACAGATTGTCTGTGGATCTTATGTCCATAAACGGTGGATTATTTTTCCGGTTTTCTTCGAACAGGCCCTAAACCCGTTGTCGTGCACAGTACATATTGGATATTATTTATTAAAACAAGTTGTATGATTTGTACTTTTAATCAGGGGATGCGATGTCCACGGTGGTCATACATAATAAAGACGACATTTATCTTTTTATTCTGCCCTCTCTGATATCTTTAGAGATGTCATCGCTTAGCTCCATAAATATCAACAATTCTGCTTTTTTGTAATTTGTACAATTTCCGGGCTAGTGTTGCTCATGGGTGGGATCCTCGTGACTTCCAAATTAACACACGTATATGATATATTCATGCAAAATGACCTTCAGTCATCTGATTTCACAAAGAACGCGCCCGTGGTAGCAGTTCACATAGGGGTTTCACATAGCAGTAAGAGAACGTCTGCTGAAGGCTGATAGTTGTGACCTCTACAATTTTTTATATGTTCAGTGAAATTAATCTTTGGTTTTTCTACGTTACATTGCAGTGAACAACTCTCAACTAGAGCAGAAACAGGGGTGATCATTTCTGGCTGGTCGCTTATGTTCACTTTTTTGTTTACATAAATAAATGCTTACACAAACATTATCTGCTGCCGAATTCCGGAGTCATACAAAAATGTGGTTTTCAACAGGACGTCAGCAATTTGTAGCCATTTGGTCAGCCAATAGTTGGAATAACTTTCCCAGGAATCCTGTATTCTTCGACGAAATATTTATTTCAAGAACACCATAGAAACAACAGGCAACACTTCGGCAGGTAATGTGGAATCGGTTCTAAAAATAGCCGGACTTTCAAAGGTTGATTTGTCTTGACGAAAAGAAGAATTCTTAAAGGAAATTTCAAGAGAGGCTCTTAACTATAAATCCATTTACTGCCATTTAGATCGCCTGCCAAAATGTACGGAATGTTAACGTATTAGTCCAAGAAAAGCTGCTGCTTTTTTGGGAGCACACATCCGTCTGTTGGGGGGGGACAATATAGATAGGTGCAAAAATGATTCACATTTAAGCCGATAACCTCCCGGATAGCCACTGGGAAAAAGAACAGTATTTTATATGATATGTATTGCCTCAATATATTTAGCGGCATTTGCGTAGCTTCTATTAGAAAGAAATAATTCGTGTGTAACCCATACCTGGAAGGAAAGTAAAAGTTGCGTTAACATCTCCGGACGAGCTAACATTGATGTGGAGAACCAGTGTGTCAGTATTAATGAACCAGATATACGGTGAAGTTTTCGTACAAATTATAAGCCGAAAGTATAAAGCTTTCACAGTTTGGTTTTACTTTACTTCTTAACTACCCCAAGTATATTTTGTTATGAATTACAAAGAGCACACTTGGATAATTAGAACCGAGAACCAATCATGTGCGTATGCAAGTGGTCAGAGTAGTCAAGCGGTTCATAATCCTTGGACGAATTCATTGATTGTAGCAGTGAACGCAGCCCCGCGTGCGATTATAATCTTGCGTATCTTCAACTTGCCTTTCCTGTAATGTGAAATACCTACAACAAGAAGATAAGCATAGGATAATTAAATAAGAATAAGCGAGAAAACTTTTTCCCTATTTTGATCCGGTATCATTTTTTCCATTTTTCAGCACGCTGGTGTGAGTTTCAAAATAAACTATCAACAATATCTGGGTGTATTCCATGAAATTATACCTTTATCTTTACTCATTCTTTGTTGCGTAAAAAAAACAAGTTTGTCCAAACTCTTAAACACTATCTGTTTCTGCAGGTTAAAGCTGGATTATGGGTTCAGCAGACGGTATTCAGTTAATTTGTTACGTGACAGTAAAACAATTAATTTAGTGCATTCAGCAAAAATACGCTTACGTTCTTCCGACTGCATATTGTCTGATCAGGTTAAAATGGGAAAAAGATTTTCTGGCATTGAAAAACATTTGTAGATTTGTTTGGTAGTTGGCTGTAATATTGATGTCTGGAATAAGCTGATGCGCATCTAAATCAGCTGGAGCCCTTATTTTTGGGGGCATCTTTCGATAAAACATTAACTGGATATATTTAGCAAGCCGATAATGTTATTGGAAGCCACCATCTGAAAAGCTTGCACCTGCAACTGTAGTTCTGATTTAAATGTGCCAAAATTCTGGTAGTATAGGCGCGTGTTCCAGTTGTTGATGCGGAGCCTGTTAATCCGTCTACTGGGTCTAAAAAGAAGCTTGTAGGTTTTTGCCATCAACCAAGTGGGCACAAGCATTTTGCAGTTAAATTCACTGTCGCGCCACAAACTAGGCAAACAGATGAGAAGCCATCTATTCAGCATGTCACAAAAGCAACAAAACATAAATGCATTGGGTAGACAAGACCATTGAGCAACTTATGACGGCTTTTCCGTTTAATCAGTCATATCATAATCAGGCGTTTGGTAGTCAGAAACTAAATTTGGTCTGCGAAATATTTCTTGTACAATGAAGAATAAGGCGAGGAACCATATTCAAGTTACGGAGTCCATACCACTCATTTAAACTTACGCCAAAAGTAAAAAACAGTGGTTTATGACTTGGAGGATTGGCAAAGCAGTTAAATTACACAATAAGCCCAAGGACGAAATATTACTAAGGTCATTCAAACAGATGCTTCTGATCTCATGGATATTGGCATTTTGATATTGTCCGCGAATCGTATATTGTAATAATAAGAAAAACGTATGAGTGGAATAATGCAGCACAACTTTTCCAATCTCATTGTAGCTCGTAAACTCTCATGAAAATCTTCCCCAATACTCTGCTGAAAAAGTATGCTCTGTTTGCCTAACTAAAAACGCATCCACTTAAAAATATCCGGTTTTAATAGCGATCTATTTTGAGAAACAGTTTCAGTCTTGGTGTGTTTTGAATTTAGAATGGCTATTTTGTCAAGGAACGTGCGACCAAATCAATATCGTGTTGATCACCTTCCCTCTATATACAACCGATTTAGTCTGTTTTCGCTCTAAACCGCACAAAAAATTTTTACTCTTCTGTGCCTTCTACCGGGAAATAATTTAGAGCAGCTTATTAATTGGAAAACTTTAAGCAACCATGGGTTTTGCCTTTGAGAACAAAAACCTATTGCTACCTATGCTAACGTTGGTTTATTATAAATTGTTTCATTCTATTGTTGATGGCGTGTTTTATCAATGGATGCCGAAAATTGTAGACAGCCTGATTGTTTTAGGCCGATCACTTATCATTTTTAGTTTTAGTTTCGTTTTTTAGTTTAGCCTGTTTTTTTAGTATACTAATGATTTTGCAACTGTCCTTCGATTTAAATCTATCTAGCCTCAGAATCACATCCCATAGGCTTCCATGTGTGTACTCAGTGTAAACACTTTCTACCTCTACTGCCTCCCTTTTAGGCGTGCAAACCAAAGTAGACACAATTGTTTGCTCATTAACACTCATATCTCCTCTTTTGGACTGACGTTCAAATCTGGCCTTTTTGCATAACCTGTGTCATGCTTTTATATATTTAAACAAAACCGTCTGCGCAGTAGCTGTTAACTGTCCACGAAACTCGTACAGCATTTTACAATGCACAGGCCCCAATAGTAAACAGTTTCTCGGACATGAGGAGAGTGCGGTTTTTGACTTTTCTCAAAGTAAAATTTAACTAAGACCACTGGCACTCGTTTACCACTGAGATCTCCTCATTACACGGAAAGTCTGAATGTTTCCTAAAAATGCTTTAAGTTAGCTAAATTGTAAAGTCTGTACATTCAGTTTTATATTTATTTGTATTGAATAGATAAATCGTAACACGGCTTCTGAGACATTCCTAGTGTTACTTTTTGGTCAACATAAGGAATGAGGTCAGGAGTTCCCTCCGTCTTCTTAGGATAAATCCCCTTTTTTGTGTTCTTCTTCCCCTGGTTTTATTTTTCTTCGTCTTTTCAATTGTCATTTTAAGTTTAATTTCTTTCCACAAAATCCAGACTAATAAACATCGCGTGGCCGCACGTAGACCCTGTGGATTAAATCATAATCGGCAACACCTGGTTCAGGTTGTTGCCGTAAAAAATGACATAAAGATTACTACACATGTTACCGGCAAACGTTTTTGTTCAAATTGCTTTTAAAACACGGATAAACTGTGAGAGTCTAGTTGATAAGAACTTATACAGTCTTTTGTGAAAGACAACGTGTCCTTGCAATAAACTTTCTGAATAAAATTCTAATAGTCTTAAAGACCGCTCTTTCTACATTTTTCCTCAGCGCTGCGATGCAGGCAGTTGAAAGAAACACTGTGGCTGATCCAACTTTGTACCAGAAAGTTTGAGGGCTCAAAAACACGGAGGATTTATGAATGTATAATTCCCCAGTCTGCTGAAAGTTACACACACAGTCTACAAAACTTCAAGCTAAATGCTGTATTTTACAGTGCTGCAAGTTGACCTTCAACCTACACTCGTAAAAATACAACCGTCAGAATTGGGCCGGTCCTCGTAAGCCAAAAGTTATTTGATTCTTCGCGGAGTTCGATCAAGCTTAACTTTCCTTGGGACAAGCAGGCGTCCAAGGGTGTTGATGATATTTTGTAGACAAATTAGGTCACTATTACTCAGAAGAATGGGTGTTATTAAACCTAGGACCTAAATGTTTGGAAGACGTTTATTGTGTGCCAAAAATCGCCCGTCAACAATTTTAAAGATGCAGCATATTCCAGGTGGGTAATTAAAGCAGTGCGTGCTTTTAGGTGGAACCTGTCCGATTTGCATTCATTCGCAGCATTCACAAAATAAATAACACATGAATTTATCGACTGCGTTGTCAATATTGACTCCATATTAGCTGTGGCTCAGTAGCTACGTTGTAGAGCACGGCGAGGGACATGATGATTGGCAGTACTCAAGTAAACAATAACGTAATGGCTGAGTTCACATTTTGGGATAGTGAGTGTCTAAAGGTAGCGCTACATTTATCATTTATTGCTATCGTAGCCACTGTGGATATAAGAGTTAGCTCTGACTTATTTTAAACTTAGCACACGCGATAGTTTATCATGCCTATGTATCAACATTGGTGCATTTCTGTTGGATCAAAGGCTATCACATTGATACTTTATATGCGTATTTCTAATCTATCTCTATGCACTTATTTTGTGCATCAAAAGAGATGCTCTTTTAGAATTACGTTTTACTGATTAAAGCAGTTAGCAATGGCCAATAATTTATATTTTACATCATAACAGCTTTTGTTTGCACTGGGTCAATTATCTCACGTGCCAAATGCACGGTAAGATTTCGGTTTGGACCAGAATAGAGTGCTTGACAGTGCTAATCGCTTGCATTGGTTTGTTAATCGGTGACTGGCGGTGATGTTTAGTCATCGAGGTCTTTTTCATTTACTGGTTGTTTGCAGTTGTAAACTCTTTTGTGATGAGTGGAATGAGCTTCCGAATTAAAGGCAACTTCGTGCATCACTCTTCTTCTCTACGCCTGGTGCCAGAGACTTGAAGAAGCCCGATTCAGAATGTTGTTCGCTTTTAAACAGACAGTGCGGATTTTTAGCACCTAGCCTTAGACTGCCTAATTGATTTAAGTTCACGTCCAAGCAATGAAGTTCCAACACAACAATGACCAAAGATGCTATTAGACAGATGAGGTGGTTATATCGGTTAAAATTTTGCTAGCGCCAACACTATGATTTGATGGACAGATGAAACCGATATGGAACGAGTGCAGTATACATTTGTAAAATTTTAAAGTTGCGCACGATGGTTCCTGAAATTTACTAGAATTATTTGCTGCATGCGCTTTCTCTGACATTATCTTCTCTCATTTTGACTGAGCCACACTCAATAAAAGTTTTAGTCACAAGTAGACATGGACACATGGCGCAAGTGATTATTTGAATAATCTCTGTAGGAGGTGGAGGGAAGTAAGTTTAACATAAAGTTTACACATTTCTACAAAGATATTTGGAACTCAACCGAGTATCCTATATTTTAAAACAATCCTTATATCACTTACGATTTTGTAGCATATGGATTTCATCTGAAAAAAACGAACATAACGGGCATGGTTAGTTATGTTTAATGTAGACAATTCGACTGTGTACTAATTCCGATATTTTTAAAAGCAAAATGCACGTATGAAGGTAAAATACCTTGAATGTCCTCAGAATCGCCGTCTAGGTAGCAAATTAAAGTAGGATATTATTAATATTTACAAAAAAATTATGCAGACAAAAAATAGGCAAATTGTAAGGTTACCCGACGCCTTCTAGCTGGTCTTAACACACTGCACAGCACAGCGCGAGAGAGATTTTCCTCTAAATCTTAACGTCTCAATCCACAGTGATTGTTTTTTCACAGTTCTTTAAGTGTACGTCTGCTTTGGCAATCAGCGCATTTATTCAAGCAGACTGCTGTAAGCAGTAACATCTTAAGCACAGCGAGATATTAAAAGATACTACAAGGAAACTGAGTATTTTCATGTATAAAAAAGAAACACGCACTTTTTCTAACGTTTGCAATCTCTGAAATGATTGAAACATTCGATGTCAGTCGGCAGACAAGTTCTGTATCAGTGCATATCAGTGCATAAGCAAATTAGGTGGATAGTGAATAGTAGATTAGTTTGCCTCTGGATAAAGTTCCTAACTGACGCAGATTTTAACTACCTTTGCAACACTGTTTCGTATAGGATGGTTGTTTGCCAAGCTCTGATTTACTTTTATTGTGATCCTATTTTCTGATGAAGGTATGTGCTCCATTTGGTCGGCGAAATAATTTCCTGGTACACAACAAAATTTTATGGTGCTGCAATCGGCTGCAATCGGTTGTTCCCGCCTACAGAAAACCGTCCTCGCTGGTTTAATTCTCTTGGTCTGTGGAAATTTAAGTAGTAGCGCACGTGGCGGTTTGTAGATGATTTCACTGGGGAATGAGTGCTTGGATGGTGGTATGGAACAGAGTGGTTTATATAAAAAAATTATTGTCCCCAAGTAGTTATAAGAAACGCATTTAAATTGCTAATGCTTCGACCAATTAAAAAGGAAGTAAAAAGAGGGAAATAATGCAAATGGTAATTAACATTTTTAGTGATTCTCTTTCTAGTCAACCTAAGCTGAGGTTCTTAAGGGTAAAGATTTACAAAAACGTGTGTTACTAGTCTCCTAACTCTATGAGTTCTGTCCAAAGTCGTCCCAGGTAAGTAAGTGACACCACATTAATTCATTGCAATTTCAAGCATCTAAATCTGCGGGAAGCCTCATTAAACAAATTGCAAAGTTTTGTGTTTGATGTTTAATTATGAGCTGTCGCGTTTTTGTAAATTTTTCACACGGACGTTTTGTATTAGGTGGTCCAGTTGATGCATAGGAGAACAGTTTAATCATTAAATCTAAACGGTCTGCCGTATTTTGTAGAGTTGTTGAACGATTAAATCTATCTATTAAATCGAGCAAAAAGCTGTTGTACCGTAATTAGTACCTTAAATGTTGACAACATTGGTAATATTATCCGCGGCAACGATCTACATTTTGAGATTCCCCCCCCCAACGTTTAGAGTTTTCACAATATGAAACCAATTGTGGTTAGGCATTGCAAGAAGCGATGGCTTTCACTTAGCCTTTACAACAACTATGTGTGTGACTTATAAAACAGAACTCTGAATGAATGCTTGCTCATTTATCTGGTGGGTAAATTTGAGTGTGATCTTTCCTAGGCATCTGATAGGCGCTGTGACAACCACATGGAAGTGATACTCGCTCGGTTACAATACATCTGCTACTTACAAGCGCCCTAATGACCTTGAGACAACGTCCAGATTAAGTAGCACATCCGTTAGTGCATCACTATGGTGCTAACAGTTCAGCTAAGAAAATAAGCTCAAGGAATAGCTCAATTACTAGTATTTAGAAATCGGATACTCGAATACTAAACATCTGTCATACGCACATGCACATTTTATATTGACTTCAACGTCTTGACGAATGAAACATTGCGCTGCTCTTTGTGAGCTAGCGGGCAACTGGTGTTTACTTAATCCAAGTAGCTGTGCTGTAAAATTGCCCATGACGGAAATAAACGAAAGTGCTTTGAGCCCAAACATTTGTTGGTTTGTGGTTAGCATCACTAGAACCAGCGGCGTATTGAGTGAGTAAAAAGTCGTGGCTTTCAGCACAGGCCTAATAACCTCAAGTCACGAGTTCGAGAAAAAAGTACATATGATGCATTACAACTGCATCATTTCCACCTATTTTCGATGAAATCAATCCTCATCCTCCGATTCAATGTCAATTATGGCCAATGCAATTTGAGTACTGTCTCATGAGTATCCGGTGCTTAAAACCCAGTTCAGTAACTCATAATTATTCAGTGGGCCTTATTTCTTACCAGTAAGCCCTCAGCAATTGTAGAAAAATTACGGTTTGTTTAAAAGTAATTATCTTAATGAGATATTTTCCCCATTTTATCTCAATTCAGAGCCAAAACATGTTCCCTGGAATGTTTCTGGAATTCTATTATTCTATGCGCACCTAAAAAAACACTTTTTACCCACTGGTGACTTTACACCTGTCTAGAAAAGCGTGAAACACCAGCTACTGGAAGCAGAATGGTATCACCTGATTCGAGTATTTCGCAGTAAATAAGAATACAAACGCAAATAAAAATACAAGGTTTTTGTATTTATGTAAATATTTCGTTTCAAACCGTATAGCATAAATGATTATAAGTAGGTGTTTGTAAATTTGCAGATACTACAGCATTTGATGTACCAATAAAAATGTTTGTTGAACCTCTCAAGGAGCAATGATTTGGGGAATAATTTCATGAAGTTGAACCATACTTGACAGTTCCATCCATTCAGTCTTTCATTAACAGCACAGAATCTAACGGTGCAGCTTACCTCGGAGAAGCATCGGTGGGACTAGCGGGAACAAGAGTGTAATGTTTTATGACACGTGAAATAATAGAATAAAAACAATGTGGTTCAATGCCGAAAGCCGTCTCCTGAGGCGTCATCAGCTCAGATGTCCGATAATTTCAAGCCGGTTGAAGTAAATATGCATTCGTTATAGTGAATGGGAAGGGTTTTTCCAAGACCACAGTCCGTGAAATGTACTGCTCTTTACCCGGCTACTTATGTTTAAAACCTTCGAACAGGTTTTTTGAATGTAACAAATTGTGGTTCCACAGGAAGGCTTTCCGGGGTTCAAGCTTCGTAGGATTCTCCTAAAACCACCTCCCGGTGTTGGACGTTACGTGCAAATAATGATGTTTCACGCCGTGTGCTTATAGGACTTTCAGTGCTACCCTCGATTAATGTAGAAATTGGCCAATGTTCATCACTTGCCTATGGTCAGAGAAAGCCCAAAACATGAAGCTTTGGCTGTTCAGTTCGCGAAGTGCGTCACCAAGAGCTTGGCTTGTTTTAATGTTCTAATAGCCATGAGCAAGATGCCACATGCCTCGGATCATTTGTGGAGGATATTTGAAACGTCCATGAACAGTCGCGGCTGTGATCAACCGACCATACTTGATCAGAGGTTAAAAAATTTATTGACACCGCCTTGAAGAGACTGTATCGAAATGAATGACTGAGAGCACTAAAAGCTAATATTTGAAGAAAACTACGTGCTGCAATAGGGCGCTTTTTAAATTAGCTAAGAAGCATTAGAGCTGGATGCTAAAAACACGCTGTTATTTTTATCAAACGTTTACGGCGTAAGTTTTTTTCACAATCTTAGGCTGAATTTTTGTCGAACGTAGTGCAAGCAAAACTGTTTGATCAACAAAACAGCAGTCAAATAGGTAATAACTGGCCATAACCATGTACGGTAATTTAAACGTTTTCAAGTGTGATTTGAAAGGACAAAACTATGATGACCTTGATGGCTTTCAGATGAGATAGACGTCGCCTGAAGAAGGTGTACGGCACTGACGAGCAGCCTGCTTTGTTTTGCGGCAAAACTTGTCCAGATATAAAATTTCTTACCAATTTACGTAGCTCTCCGTTGCAAAAACTGCGAAACACAATTTCGGGTTTCACAGGAATGAACACGTCTTATAAAAATGAAACAGCTTCAGTGCTCCATTATTCATATAATCATCTGGTCCAGATAAAATCCAGATAAAAATCAACTAACGTGTCCGTCCAAATGTATGAAGGATGACATGGTTGGCTGCCCTCTTGGCGAAGTAGACTTATAAACCACATTCGAAGAAAGAAACTCTCGGTTTGCTCATGCAAAGGCACCTCGAAGAAAAATTTACGGGGACAACACATGGACAATGATCTCCTGGAAACGGCGAAAAAGTGTGAAACCCTTTACACAGAGTGGGCAGTTTGTTTCTCGCTGTTTTCTCACAAAAAAAGACAACTGCGTTCAGATTATTTTGTTTACTTAGAATGAACATGATGTCATTTTTCATGCCCTATAATATAAATAGGCTCCTGAACAATACGTGGTAAATGTCCTGGCTTTATAATCCTTTGATGTACTGCCTAAGACTGGTGGGTCGTTTAGAAAATACGGATGTGTTCAATATGTGGTCCAGAGAAAAGACGTCTGACTGAGGCAAAAAATTGGCTGCTGGTCAGATGACAGTCTAGCATTTCACCCGGGCTCCCGTGAATTTTCCTGCAATGTGTTTACATGACCAATTAGCGTTGTTATTGCCATCCCCAGAAATATATTTTTGTTACCGATAGACAAGAAAGTAAGATGTTCCAAAAGATGCCCGGAAATACGCCGGGTATCCTAAGGCTTAAAATCACGCTAGCAAAACATCTGTCTCCATTCAGAATTAAACACCTGAAGAAAATGATCATCGATTCTTTTGCTGGAGTTTAGTTGAAAACACTTTCCGTTTTTAGATACGCTATCACGATAGCATTTGACTCGTATTCAGTTGAGTGTAGAAATCTTTGAAAAGGGTTGCACGTCGGATTATAACACATTCTCCCTACGCAGTGTTTTAATTTTAGAATTTTCAATTCCTACATCACGTGGTTCTCAATATTTTTACTACCATCCGAGGCAAATCTTGTCCGGAACTTCTAAGCACTTTTTTCTGCGCTCATGTCCAACGATGTATCCAGGAACTGACCAGGCCAAATTGATCTTACATACACACTAGGAAAAGTCACTTAGAGTAATAAGGTTTTTGCCTAACCAGTAATTTGGTAGCTTACTGCAAACATACTGATTTCAACAAATTTTCTAGAGTTATAATAGGCCCGCATGGAATCATCATCTGTAAGAAATTTACTAAAGTCGGCTTTGGCATAAAGGACCTAATTTCTGGTGGAAATTTCGCACTTTAATGTCCAGGAAAGTCACCACCAAATGGCGTGCCAGACTCACTGCAATGCTATCCCAGCGCGATTAGTCTAGTTAGTAACGACCACTCCTAGGAGTTTGAAAAGGTTACCAGCAAGTCATCTCGTTCTCTGACAAGTGGGAAGCGAACTGATATTGAAACACCATAGGTTATACGTGTTTACTCAACTGGTAACCACGACAACTTCAGGAATTTTCATTGTGGTGGGCTGGTATAGTTACGAACATCTAACCCTAACTTCTACGAAAACATTACTGAAAAATGATCCAAGTGGGAGTGTCAGTTCAACTGTCTCGCCAGTCCTTTTTTGTTGAACGAGCAAGGATGCTTGGCTTCCTACCGGCAGATTATAGGCCACGAAGAATATCTAAACAACGACCACGGGCTAAATAGTTTTGGTGCCCCTCGTTTCAAAATAACCAAGCCGTCTGCTCTTCAGTCGTTTCACTTCGCTGCCTCGATATCTCGTCTGCGAATTCGGAACCAAATTTTCTATCAAACTTCGCCACAGTCTTGTGATATTCAAACAGATTTTCCTGATTGTCCTGCATTTCAGATAACCTTGAGTTTGCTCAATTTTCAAGCATCTTTTACATCCTGTCACTCTTATGCAACTTTATGTTTGCGATTTCCGCCTCCAGCAACCTTCATATATTATATCATGGTCAATAGGTCACCTGTATCTATCAGCCACGCAGTGACATTTTCTTTCAGGTATCCACACTTCCTCTGAAAATGGGCGCAGTTTTTATGGGAAACCCATTACGAGGATTTCACGGTCATTAAAATTTAGGGACTAAAAGATGTTTTTTTTTCGATTCCGAAGAGTTTCGGCACATTTATCGCATATATCCATAAGAGAAGTTTCCATATATTTAGTGACGAGTGATGTGCGCCCAACTTCAAATCACGAATAGATTCCCAAAGTTTAACCGCACATAAAGTAACCAAGATCATCAGAAGCAAAGTTTTTTGGTGGTATTTCATTGGGTGGCTTTTGAAATGTTTGCCGATCCTTGGAATCTCTTGTAAAAGTCTTCTTACCTACCAGGTGGACATCAACAGCGCGTGCGGGTTACCTGTCTAATAGTAAAAACTACCCACTTGGAGGTGTCTGTAAACTGAAGTCTGAAATATGACCAAACGGTCTGATGCGCTGATAATGATCAAACAATTTGGTCAATGATAACCAAGACAGGTAGCTTATATAACTTTTAGTTTATGCATTTGATGCTTCAATACCCAATGCAGCTGCTTTGTTTGTTAGTGTGCTTTACTTCAGCTATGACACTTACCAAAGCTGGCACCACAAAGCTGCCTTTGGGGAGGCAATTGGTTTCTTATTTAGGGTTCTGAGGATTTACTGAGAGCGTTGAGTTTCTTTTAGGCATACCATCAGCATCTTCGTCTTATTCTCTAGCAAACGTAAAATTGAACGTGTTCCTTTTTGTGTCATTTAGATGGAATTAAAAGCCGATTTTTCCAAAATACCCTGGCTATTTACTCTGTTACACGGTAACACATAGCCCAGCCTAACAGAATCT
Organism: Opisthorchis felineus; assembly: GCA_004794785.1. Lineage (NCBI taxonomy): Eukaryota > Metazoa > Platyhelminthes > Trematoda > Opisthorchiida > Opisthorchiidae > Opisthorchis > Opisthorchis felineus. The sequence goes on along the minus strand of SJOL01006310.1, from coordinate 345,043 downwards.
CAGACGAAAATGCCTTCCCCTTATGTTGCAGTGCTCAGTATGTGATTTCTAAGCTCTACTAAATGCCGAAGCTTCAAAAATCTTCACCAAGATGTATAAACTAAATCATTAATGGAGCGTTTGTAGGTGATTTGGCCGAGATAATAATTAAGATTTTGTCACGCTACGAATTCATTCGTACTTCCTAAGGTATAGTAACGTGCAAAATCAAGAGAATTTCCCAGAGCATTTACTCACGATTGTGCCATGCATTTATTGCTGAAAAAGATAGGGAAGTGAGTGCGTGACACATGTCAAAACAAATATTCGACTAGATTGTGAGCAATGTATTTGATTAGTTTTATTGTAAGGCTCGCACAGCAATGGAGACATGTTAAGTTCAAATGGCGGACTGCATACCCTGGTAAATGTAAGGATCCTCTGTTGAAAAAATAAGCACGTTTTAGGAAATATTAAGAGTCAATCCCCAGATAATAGTAACACATTTTCTGCCAGTGAAATGTATTTTTTAAAATGTGCTGGTCTAAAAAAGCATCTGATTGTATGGAGCTTTTCTCAGTCATGGTCCACTGTTTAACAAAATTGAGCAGAACGTTATAAGAAACATAGACAATTCAAAGGATTTATTAGATAAAAAATAACTCAAGCCCCTACATATCCCCACACAAGTGCGTTTTACACTGTTTTAATCACTTAGGATTATAGGAGCTGAGGGGCTCCACTGCATGTGGTAGTGTATATGACCAGTCATCTGCATTGTTTTCCTTTTGTTGCTAAGGGGTTCGTTTGTTTGCATTTAAGTTTAAACCTCGGAATATATTTTTTTGGAAAAAATCTTCCGATGACTTATACAGTGCCCCCCCCCACATATATGAAAAGCGAAGATAATTTAAGGTCATCCAGTTCACTTATGGTGAAAAAAGTTAAATTTACCTCATTAAGTAAACTAATGAACACAAGTTGCCCGCCGTAATTCCCAGACAGGGAAGTCCGGTACCAGTACGTTCGATAAAGAGTTTCAAAATTCATGCCGATGACAAATTACTTCACCACAAATACCCTCATATAATAACTCATCATCATACTTCACATAGTTTGACCTACAGAGCCCACGCAGGCAATAGAATGCTACTACCGATTTTACTTCTGAATAATCCCCATTCTTAAGCTGAAATATCCAAGCCAATAATCAATACCCCTTTATCCAAGCCAATATACAAATCTATAAAGTTGCCAAACTGCAGTTCCTATTGTAAGACTCTTTAATTTAGCACTGCTGAGCTGCTGCAGCAGCATAACCAAACGATCGTGCATACCGCATGTATTTAAACAACTTCATCATGTACCAGCCGGTTCATTGGGCAGTGTAACTAGGTTGCTTCTTTTAGAGCATGTTTCACAAACACCACGACTTATTCATATTCAGGATATTTTACTTGGTTAGTAAGAGATTTGCCGACAAAGCCGTGTTAGCAGGCCATCAAATACGTGGAACGCCATAGATTATTCCATTTTATTCATATTCACACCACTCTCGTTTGAACGGTCGTCCTCCTCCCTCTGTTCCATTTTATTCTGTTACGCCTTTCTGGGTATTGAGGACATTTAGATGGCATTTCCCGCGAAGGTATATTACCCCATAAGCGAAACACAATGGTTGTGTACACATTTCTTAAAGCACAAGCCTGTTTATGGGCTCACTTCGTTTAGCTGTAAGCCGATCAAGCTCTCCCAATCTTGGTACATGAGTTCCGTTGCCAGTGGGCTTACCCAAACTTGTGGAGGGTCTGTGGCGTAGCACAAACCCGAGACTACCCTTATGTCTCTCATAGAATCCAATAATATCTGAACATGTCATGTAATTTCGTCAAACAAAAGCATTCAGTGACGGGTTCTGTCAGAATTATCCGCCGTTCTCTGCATGTAGAGACGATCCGCAAACCTATATAACAGACAACTCTTTATGTAGCCGGACAAAGGTAATTCTCTGTTTAAAAATCTTACAGTAAGATTCACGGAAGTATCAGTCCTATTTTTCAAAAGCTCTAAATGCACATTGGCAGTGCCATAATGAAGCTTACTTAGGCGAGGAACAGAAATCGTGATTTAAAAGCCACAAAACAGGCTGATGAGATGTCAAGAGCTTATGTGATTTCCATACGTAGTAACTGTGTGGCAAATGTCGCGCGATATTGTATTGTTACGCTCGCGCTGTTCAGGCGACACTCAGATTTTTTCAAAACCTCTGGCTTTCGACTCTTCTATAAAACAGTGCTTATCAGTTTGTCGGTGCTTCTGGGCCAGGCAATTTTTGATGATTGGACAAGGAGGCTAGTTTTTAGTTTTGTGATGCACAAATCGTGCTTTGCAAACTGCGTCGTTTGTTCTTAGAAGGAACACGTTTTTTAATAGTCAGAAGTATGGTTGCATGTTGAAACCAGTCTGATTTGTTCGTTCGTCCAAAATGACGGTTGAAACACCTCTGTCGTCTCCGGAAGAGCCAGTTGGCTTAGTCTGAATCTAAATAGGAATGTGACTGTAGGTGTCATTGGCGCACCGCAGTTCATCATTTCGGGTAGCAACATACTTGGATGATTGTAGAAAAATCAAATGATTTTGATAGGTCTTCATGAGTAATGTATTTGGCAGTGGATAATAGTGCGACAGCACTGGTTTTGAAACTCCATGTCGGCCATCTCGTCGATGTAGCAATATTCCGGCAACGATCACAAATGGGGAAACTACAATTCACAAACAAACCAACCGTCTCCGCATGTCCATTTTGCGGGCATACTGCGTTGAGGTCAGATGTTCAAACTGGCAAATTGCGTAATCATAATTGTGATCTACTATTAGGCTTAAACGCTCGTATGGTTGAACGTTGGTAGAAACGAGTATGGTATCCTAGAAATGTTGAAATAGATTGACGTTACTGCATCAAAATGCACTATCAATTGTAAACAGTAATTCGCTAATTCAGCTCGATGAGCGCTTCCATAAAATATAGGAAATCTGCGGCTTCGCAAGTGAAACAAGCTGGTAACTTTCATAAGCTTGTATCATGGCAAGAATGAGCACAATTCCATTCGTTCAAAGTGTGATTCTTTGCCCGAACACAATATGACCGGAAATGCGCAACCTTCTAAACGAAGAAGACAATACTATTGGGTATTTCAGTTTGCGGTGAATATGCTGTTCCTGGTAAACACGTGCATCAGAGCTGTAATTCTTACCCTGAATAAATGAATGAACGTATCCCTGCGCCAACAAAACAGCCAACACATTTTCGTTTCGCTTAACTGGAGGTTCAGCAGTGGGATACGGCTAAATACTGCCGTCAGATGAACGCCGCCCATTGAGCAGTAAACATCCATTTAGTAGAGATTATTGGAGGCCGTCTCACTATGTTCCTATTGTAAGCCCACCTAGGCTAATGTCTGCACGAATCTGGATATGTAAACACTTGGGTGAAACAAAGTGTCTACCTTGGACCAGAGTGACTTGCTCGTGCTTTCCTACCTGCACACAAATGTGATTACGTCTACTTATGTGTAGATGATACGAAGATAAATTGTAGCAAGTCACGAGCTGTTCCTAACGAAAACGGTTTTTGAAGACATTTAGGGGGTATGGTATGCCCAGGTATATGGACTATTTTGCTCTTTAGGGACGTCAGGTGAGCTGCAGAATAATGCGATCTAATGATAGGCTGTGCAGCTTTTCAAAGCAGCAAGTATATTTACACTGGACACCAAGTCAAGGGGACTTGTAAATCAAATTTGAAGGACTGAATGGAAGTGTAGTTTACGTTTTCGATCACCTAATCTCGTTCTACTCGACTGCTTACAAAATTTTATGAAGGTAACCAAAAACTTTGTTTGGTGCTGTGACAATTCATCCCTTGTTTTTAATATATTTAAAACGACTTAAATTTTCGGTGAATGCAGAATGTCACTAAAAATAATTATTTCCAAAATGGAATTTTCCCATTGGCTAGATAGACAAGCATAACGTCGGAACAGTTCATGTGCCTAGACAGCCGTTTAATGGTACGCCATGGAATCAAAAACTTTTATGGGATCAAGTTGTGTGTGAGTGACGATACTTTTTTCCGACTAAAATCAAACTACTCAGAAAGTAACAAGACCAGTGCGGTTGAATGGCCCATAAACCCTAAGAAAACCGTAACGGCTTGATGAGAATTTAAAATCTATATCAAAAAGGCGCCAAATCTGGTGTTTGCAAAACTACACAAATTTTACAGATAGTAATCTAATTTTGCGATTTTGTTTTATCAATACTCTACAACAATTATTCATTTCCTTACTTTTTGATTTTGTTGTTTTGGCTGAAAAAAGGAGTGATGCTCACATTGCACAGATATCATAGGATTATTGCAGCATACTACAACGAAAGTTATGTGAGAAGTTTGTCTCCGATTTAGGTCTTGGTTTCCCAAGTTTTTGCGAAGGAAGTGAGGTGTCTTTGCCGACATATACGTGGCGTGCAATGCTTAAATAGACGTGGAAATTACTGAGTTGTTTCAGTTATTCCGTTCGTATAGACTCATCTGAGCATGGATTTTGACCCAATTTGCCAAAGATCCTGTTAATGCTAACAAATAGTTTTCAGTCCGTTTAACTTGTAGTTTTCTGTTAACTCCAGGTTTCCGTCTTGACGTTTGTGCTACTGCGTTATTCCTTTAAGGAGTTGACAAAGGCATATAATAGTGTAGACGACATGGTCACAACTACGTCGGCAGATTACACTAGCCAGGTGCTTAATGATTGTAAAACTCCTCGAAAAAGGTTGCTAACAGGAAAGTCGGATTGTAGCATCTTATTCGGCTACTCTGTGTTTTGAATTGGAATCAAATTTACTTTCATTTTGTAGTTTTTAAGAAACATATTTCCCATGGTTTTCATCATAAAATGCATAGCTGGTAACTCGATTTAGTTTTGCCGTGTATCACAAGCAGAGAGGGCGTTCTAAGCATTGAAATCAAAAGGTAGGTGAAATCTATTAGTTAGCGCATTGGATGAAGTTTTGGCTTTGTATTATATTGAAGGGGAACGGAAATCTCATGTTAACTTCCGAAACAATAGATGTGCTTGCTGATAGTAGAGGAGACAAATTTTTACCAGTTCTTGCGAATTAATTTTGAAAACGTTCCCTTATACTATTCTGAAATGTTATTTGTTCTTGCAATATGAAGGATAAAATATACACGAAATACGTGCCAGTCACATCTTGGGTCACATTGTAAATGCAATAAAAGATCACAATAGGCCTTTTAAACATCGTACAAAAAGCTTCAAGAACAACCAATAAATGCTGAAAATTTAAAAATCACACGAAAATTGAATGAAAAAACCGTAACACGTTTCCAGAGATGTTGTTCGACAGCCAATAGTAGTCGGTGCATCAACCTTGGATTCAGACTTCTGCTTGAATCTTGAGTCTAGTTGCGTTTTCAAGCTCACCGGGGAGATATCAGCTACACACGTTGCACAGGAAGTCGCAGTGCAGTCATTTTGGACCCATGGGATCTTGGCTCAATACCATTGCTGGCACAGCCTATTGCACTAAATCAACTATTTTTTCCATCCAGAGTGATAAAGGGCATCGCATAATCAGGGAATTATCCCTACTTACTAGCTGACAAATTAGCCTACCACTTACGGCACTACACAGCATTGTTAAATATCTGTATAATATTTAGGCAAACCGAGGATATACATTCATCACGTTTTGTGGCGACAAAAGAAACCAGCCTCTGATAAAGTAGACAGTGTACTCTGGTTTCCCTTAAACAGTGTACAAAATACATTTTGCCCATGCATGCGGTATACTACGTCGGACCAAATTCTTTCTGTGGGAAATATGTGACCCTTGAATTGAAAGTTGTCGAAGGTCTCCCACAATCTCTCTTTTAGGATACTGCCGTCGCCGAACACCCAGATTGGCCCACATGACGTTTTCCGAAATCTTTCTCTTATAGTTGCTCCCGAGTGTTGCGTGACAAAAAGAAAATCATGTCTGACACTTAGGGTGCACTTTTAACGAAGAAAAACCAACCTGTATTCTGAAATCACTTTCCCCAGTCAAGAAGTCCAGTATAAAAAAACTCATCAGAAGCTACTTCCACTAGACCTGTGCACATGTAGTTAAAAATAGACACGACCAGACAAGCAGGTGCATGCTTTTGGATCACGTGATATTTTCAGTTAATAAAGGATCACAAGGACAGTCTATTGGGTTCCAAATATCCACCATGACACTAGCAAACTTAAAGATGCCAACATGGTCCACACAAATATAAGCATATATTTAACGCTTTGAGTTATTATTTGCCGGTGCCATAGCTGCCCTTTTGACATTCAAATGTTAATGTTTATTTGTTGTATAAGTGCGCTGCGTTATACAGCAGTTTGCCCTATCCTTTTATAACTCGGTGGCTAAACAATGGAGAAGACAGACGATATTTGGTACATTCCATTCTCAACTAATCGCAAGTGATAACGAAAATAACAGATTATTATTGACGTATAGTTTAGGGACCAAGTGCTGGGACACTAAAGCACCGATTTGATGGTTTGTTCGCTTGCATAAGTAACATGGAATTATCTATTTAAAAAATTGCATGTTTCTTGTAACAAGCTAATTTTCGTCATATATTATTGCATATACAACTTGGCAGTATGTAGTATTATTTCAAATAAGTAGCATTATGGCTTACCCGTTTCAAGATATTTCCTAGCTTTTTAAATGAAATAGGTACACACAATTCACATGGGGTGAGCAGCCAAATGATGGCCATCATATTAATATTTTGCAGTTGTTTGCTGCTATTCTGTGATCATTTTCTTTCCATGCGCTTTGCACTCACCTGCTGTGCTCTTTTGTTGAACATTTCTGCGATTGCCTCTACTGCAGTCACTTGTTATGTTGACCTAATTTTATGTAATTTATGTATGTAAATTTAGATAAGCAAAGCAAATTTTCTCGTTTATCACCTTGGTTTCAATTAGTAAGCAGGTGCGGTGACAGAATCGTAAGAGCTGGATTCTGCACAACGGAAGAGTGAAATAAATATTCCGCGAATTTACAGGAGGCACGGCTGCTGAAACAAATAATCCAAGGGAGTCCTTGTACTTGTTTAATTTTTTGTATCGTGCAGAGTTGATCAAGTGGTGTGGTATTTTGTGTGTTCATTCCCAGGTGTTTACCAGTAAAAATGCAACCAAGATTCAAGTAATACTTTATTTATAATCACTTCGACGTATATCTTTATTTAGAATAATATGCAAAGTTTTATAAATTCCAAAGAATTCTGAGACACTGGTAGCCTGAGAATAAATTGATCGCCCATTCTTTATGTCCAAATACAACAAGTCAGCAGTGCAGCGCTGTCTGCTGTAGACCATGAATTATCATTACCTTTTTCATGGAAGTATAAAAGGAAAACTTATTAATGTAATAGTGAATACTTACTTTCTTCCACCAAGTAACTTGCTTCTGAAATGTTAGTAGTGGTTCCATTTAGGTGCGTTAATTTTTGCTGATAGTTAGCTGATAAAGAACAAACAAGGTCTCTGGAGGCCGCCTCTCATAGTCCAAATCAGGTGAATCTCACTATCAGTGGATCAAGTGAGTGCTGTTTTTGTTGTACAGTGTACAGTGTTGTACAGTTCAGTCAGCATGTGAGAGCCACCAAGTGTAATGATTAATACACTTTTATGATTGTTATGTTAGCTATAAGTCTAGTGATCTTTCATCGATGTTGTTTTCATAAATTAATGGTAGTATGAAAATGTTTCAGAACTTTTATTAAGGTATTCTCATTTTGGGGAAGCTACTTCATGCTGAAAAGAACCGGGCAGCTGTTTCGAAACTGTTTGAAACCTGCAGCAGTGCGCATCACAGAAAACTTTAAGGTGTTCCAAAGGATGGATTAATTGATGGTAATTAAAGGCTAACTGGTGGTATATATCCGGGCCAAAGGCGGATTGGGCAGACCGCTGATTATCCGCTTATGGGCGAACGGTTGGGCTTTAACTTGAGATTACAGGCTTGAAACCTTCTGGGGTTTCTCGAAATGCGCAATGCTGAAACAGCTATACAGTGTTGCTCGGCATTTTCGCCTAGCATGTCGTCACTCGAGAACGAAACCTCATCTAAAATTAGTTGCCAGTATTTAAGGCGCCTTCAGTCCGCTGTTTAGACAGCACATCCATCTGGCCTGCTTCAGTTTACCCACTTCCAAAAGCGCGTAATTTATCTTTTTATTCTGGTAAAAGCAAGGTGAAAGTTCTTCGTAATTTGGTGAAAATGTTTGTTACCTATGTTGCATTCTGTTTTGCATCGTCTATATTTAACACTTCTTCGTGGATAGCTAACTTAGCCGATGTTCTAAGCGGTCCTTTACACTACGCGTTGCATTGCTCTCTGCATTCTATGAACCTGGCTGCATATTTACATACCTCCTCCATGGCTGTTTTACTTTCCGGGGTTAATTCGCCCTGTTTTGTTGTCTGACCCTTTGGAACTTGTTTGTTTAGCTACAAGTATTTCTAGAATGCAGCTGATAATTCCACCATAATGTACTTCCTAATAATAAACTAAAAAACGATGATTATGAAAAAAAGCCTCTGGCTGCTTTTTTAAACGTACCAATTAGTCATTGACGAGGACCGGACAGGTAATTTCATCTACCCAACCATACGCGAGCAACACACAGTGTCATCTTACGTAATAGCAAAATTAAGTGGCGAAGAAACTCACCCTCCGCAAGGTTCTTGTATTCTAAAACAAAGTTATTTTATTTGTGCTAATATACGGAAGCAAACGAAGGATTTTTGAAGATTTGTCTAACTTTTCTAAAGCCGTCCACGAAAGTAAAACACTGGTTTTTTGCTCCATGCAGACTCAATGATTTCAAACTGTAACTTTTGTTTCACTTCTGTATAATGTCTTCCGTAGTATTAGGCTGGAACAATTATGGCTGAAAATGTGCTAGGGCATCTGACAGTTGATGTACGAATTTGAGGAGTTTAATCTCATTTCAAGAAAGAGACAATCAGTTGAGTTCCTGACTATTGGTTTTTCCTTATTTCGTGCACCTTTCTTAAAGACCATATTTGGTTAAGATATATCTGGCGTTATTTAGAGAAAAAATGTAATCAAAATATATTTTCCTAAAAAGGCAGTTTTGATAGATCACCAGTGTGTATCAGCACATTGACTTAACAAGAAAATGCAAACCACCGCATATATTCGATTGCGTGGCTTGTTTCCTTGTACAATCTATGCAAATTACGCACACTGTATATGAGATCACCTTTACTCTCATTTTTTGCTTTGCAATGTGTGCAAAATACAAATAATGGTCATAAAACTTGTTTCCAAATGTACCAGAAATGATAAAATCTTCGAAGATTTTGTAAAATATACTTCGTAGTGCCAGATACGCCAATCCGACAAATTCCTGAACGCAACTTGGCTACGCAAGCAAAGGCGAAACCAACAAGCAATAATAAGCCATCTTAGTTTGGAATTATTTCAAAGACTTATGAGAGCTTTCAGTTGTGGCATCCATCAGCGCATAAATGTTTTTGGCCTTGGCTTATGTCTCCTTCTGGGTTAGCATTAGAAAAGAAAAGACCGGTATGAAAAAGAAACTTGAATGGTTCTATTGCTGTGCCAAATGTTTCTTTAAGCACAACATAACACAAAGAGAATTTAATAGAGACATAATGTTTCCGCTGTTTTGGATGTCACGTCAAAGTTTTACAAATTTTATTATTGGTTCCGATGTTTATAACGACGATATTCTGATGAAAGTGTAGAACCCGCCCATTTCTTGAATTTAAGGCAAACGTACTAAACAGATCAAGTAACGCGACATGCATGGAGTGTATTGGCACAAAGCAACATGAGAAGGGCCGTCCATCTCTCATGCAAATGAGGCATGCAGTACAAATTTCATTGGTCATGCTGACATGTACGGCAGTTCCAGCATTTTCGTCAAGCCACTTTTTTCAAGACTTAAGTTTTTGATAAAAAGCGTATTTCAACCAAGCGGCTTGCTTGAATACCAAGCTTTTATGGACTATAAGCAAGTGTTAAATGACCACTAAGTTTAATGTATTCTCGTAAGACAGGATAACTGTGGTAGACTTTGTCAATATGCTGAATACAGCATATAAAGTACCGCCGGAATTTTTTACTATCCTTCAGTCACTTGGTGGTTCTAAATGGGAAATAATTTCAAATAAAATGGAAGGCTGAAATCAGACTGAAATTTATCAGTCTCTGCGCAAGCGCCTGCCAAACGGAATAAACACGATTTTGGTTGTGTTAATGATTCACGTGCCTTGAAACGTTAACAACATGGAGAACCAGCCGTGTTATACATAAATCTTTCCATATTCGCAAAATAGAGTAAAGTTCAAAAAATAATTTATCTTATTTGCTATTTTTTTGGTAAAACTTTCAGTTGTACTTGTTATCCGGGGGCCAAGAAAAGTGGCATAAACATCAATAGAACTTCTACGCACAGAACGACTACATAGGACTAATGAAAATTGAAATTTTATTGCGCGGTCTTGTAAGGTAGCCGTTGAACGCCTTTGATGACTGATGAATGAGGGTAGAAAATGAAGTTTGTCGCATCTGGTCACCTGGTGAAATAGTAATTCACCGTTCATCTGCTGGTCCACCGCAAAATGCCTCGCAAACGTAAAATTCAAGGGAAAAGCCTCGTCATTTGCATTAATTTCCTGTCTTGTTCTGGGAGCACTTGAAGAGCACAATAGATTCTTCTAATTGTTGAGGGTGCTATTAAATTAGTTCAAGCCTTCTTCCTGCTGGATACCTACCGTTTCGCTGCATGAAGACGATTCACACAACTTTACACCGGAATAGGATAGCTCCGGACCCAATCTGCCTCTTATTAAGGTTTGTACTTAGCGGAGATTTTTTCCGCGCCTGGTCAGTTCTTCTTTTCTTAAGCACGTCCGTACAACGTGCAGTCAATATCCAGCAAGCGCAGGCTTGTTCCATCTAATTTGCTATGTTTCGGGGGGCTCGTTTTTTCTGAACCTCGCAATGTACTATGGACAAATGTCTCTCTGGCACAAGGAACAACCAAGCTTCTTAGCTTGCCCAGGACTTGGCGTGGCCTTCAGTATAGATGCCGCTCAACCGAATTTACGCAGTATTGCTCCAGAAATATCCTCCTACCGTAGTGTTTGCGTTAATTTCGTTGAATATTCTGTTATGGCTACATGTAAATCATGATGCCTAATTGCAAAAGCGGATGTTAGGAGGACAGCATGTACCTTCCGTGTCTACCCCCGAAGCCAGTTTTACAACCACGCCGAGATGAATTAGCTTAAAGCAATTCACTTTGAACTTGTTCTAGATGAAACAAACCGAAGAAGGCAAACAATAGCAATCCTCCAAATGTTTTTGAGCCCAGAAAGAACGGAAATCATTTCATCCTTGCCAACTTCTTGCGTTTTGAAATTGTTCGGTTGCTGCCATGTTTACATATAAGCCGAAACGTCGATCAGCAGCTTACTAATTTTATGCCACAAAGCATACACCAAAGCCAGATAAACGATCTTACACTGAGCCCAGGAAAAGGGCGCACCACAGAAAGTAAGCGCAATAAATTGTATCAGAGAGTTCGGTTCCGAGTCTTGCTAGTTCGTGGGACAAAATAGTACAGGTATCGTGAAGATTACCACGCATACCACGATAGTACACAATGTAGTAGATCACAAAGATTACTTCACAGACAACAAAACTCTGGATTGATTGGCCTCGATAACCTATCAGTCAAACTCAGTTTAGTGTTGCAATTTCATTACAAGCATCCACACCGCAAATAAAACATACAGCTTGAACGAATCCGCATCCGTGCAGGGAAAATAAGTTGGATACTAACAACTAAGCACCAGGGACGTTTGCTAAGGATGCATAACTGAATCCCTGATCATTAGTGTTTACCACTTTCCAGTTGGCTCACTGTTGTTTGCCAGTGGTAATAAGACATGATATTCGGTATGAAGTAAGGAAGGTAAGCCCCGGAATGAACTCAAAACCCAATCCGCCCGCTCTAGAGGCTGAAAGCGTGCATTCTTAACGGTGTAAAAGCTCAACGGTGCGAGAAGATCGGACTATTGTGTGGTAATGTCAGATAAACCACATATGCCGGTCAACGCACATTGCGCCGGGTACGTTTTGCAAATAGTGATTCCCCGTTACGTGCTTGCACATTCGTTGCATTGTCGCCCTTGGCTAGTTAGCGCAGTGCCTTTGTGGGTCTGCGCTCCACGTCTATTTCTGGGGGCAGAATCGGGACCGTTATGTCGGTAAACCTATCACTGTGATTGCAAGAGAGCCAACAGTGAATGCGTAAGTAAAGCTGATCAGAGGCATTTTGAAAAATTGACAGTGACCGCATCTAAATGTAAGTACTAAGCATCGGGGTGCTGCATCGAATTAGTAGAAACAGCCTGTCTAAACATCAGTACTTCTGAGTGTAACAGCACCTGGGAAGGTTTGTCACAAAATACTTCTATTTCCTTATTTGCCAAACAAAAACTGACGCTTAATACGAATCCAGGGGAACTTCGTACGAAAATATACTGGGTCTAGTTGGACAGCCCAAACTCAGAGGACCAGCATGGAAATTAGAAATATAGGTGCGAATTTACTCGATGTCCCTTGTAGGTTAGGTGGTGGAATACGCGTTTGGTGAATGACATGAAACTGGTTTGATTCTAGTTCAACATGACTAATTTGTGCTTTTACATTATATGTAATATGGCTCTTATCCATGCCTCTCCCAAATGATTTTCACTAGGAATCATTCATTTCTAGATTAGATGTATAAAAGTATTTGGAATTGTGTTTGCTTTATTTGACAACAAGTCCTTTCAAAACATCTACAAACTTTTAAGCAGGCCAACATATTTGTTCTTTTTTTGTAAAATTTCGTTAGTTTAATGCCCGTATCACATCAATAGGCCTACCATCTTTCTCGCCAATGGACTGTTGGGCCTGCATGCAACTTTGTGGCCAAACAATCTGCTGTATACATATTCGAATGCCCGTCTAGTTTCTATGAAAATGTAGTCTACTTCTAGGTTAATGACTTGTTTCGTATACTTTATTGTAGTGGGGGCCACACTCGCTACAGAGATGCTTTCATGCCTTCATGACTGGGAAGTCCTGACTGGCGGGCCAATCGACCGACACAACCAAGGTATGTTACTGGGTCGTCGTTCGAGGCGTCGGGCGTTCCGCTCACATTACTCAAGCGCTAACATGTTCACCTGTTCAGACGTTAACATCCCGATGAGTCCAGCATGTGCTGGTGAAGTAGTGGTAACACGCTCGCCTCGCATGTCAGACGTGCGGAGTTCAAACCCCGGCAGGGCCATTGGAGCTGATGAACTCTAATAAGAGCGAAACTCGAGTCCAGTGCTTTCCACCCTTTGGTGTGGACTCACCAGGATAGCGGGAACTCAACGTGCTTTAACGTACAAATTTTAGGGCGAATTGAATTTGGTGAAGGACAATAGGACAAGAACTCTCTGGCGGAGATGGTACTTACAGTATAGCACTGCTATTAGTAGTACACTAGTTACTAACGGGTTTGGAACATAGTTTAAGCCCGTTTGAAAATCAGGAAAGCCTGATAAGTTGCAGAGCTTGCCCCGACGGCGCACAAACGATCGTAGAAAAAGAGCGCTAAGCATTAGCGAAATACACTCACTTGCAAACAAATTTGGTTTTGCGAGAGACCCACCTGGAACCAAGCTGAATCTCTCGTTTGTGGTGTGTTCAGGCGACTGAATGTGCTGCACCAGGGCGCCTCATGTTTCAGTTGATACGATATTTGAAATATCGTGATACATGTATATACGTAATGCACTACTCATAAGGTTGCACTAAGCATTATCCATATTACTACTATTGTACTGTTTATTGTAGCGAATGACGGTGAAAACAATTTCGAACAGTAATTCATCTTCTGAATGGTGTTAAGCAATGCACTAGAATGTACATTTTTATACGGTGCAAGAATTATCGCTATAAGAATTTAGGGGCCTAGGACGGTACTCAGATCAACCTCCGATACTCGTTGGCCACCACAAAACATCGGAAGTTATCAGCTGCATAACCGCTAAAAAGAAAGGATTTACTATTTGATTATTGCTACCAAAGGGTTGCGGTAAATTTGCCATACGGAAAGTTTATTTCTTTAACAGCTTACTCGTAATAAAAGCATCCAAGCGGAATGTAAACTGCCCACCATAACTCAAAATGTGTTGATTCCATGTTGACAAATGATATATGGTTTCCGCCTCTTATTTTCGATGAATCCCAACGTTCATTTTGACTATGCATTAAATTGCCAACGAACCAAATGGTATCTGTTGTTGGTATGCGAACGTTCATAAATACATGGTGGGCACCCCCAGATGTGGGGCTTTGCGAGCCGAAAAGCCAAAGAGCAGTCTAAAACTGTTTCATCTCTATTGGCAATAATCAGCAGTGCGCATCTGACAGCCCGCAAACTCCGAATACTACATGAAGACTGAATCCTTCTGTCACGAGCAACCCATTTGCAGCATGGGCGATTCACTACCTGAAAGTTTATGGTTCTACTCATCTGGCAATAAAGGAACTAAAATCACGTGGTGAAGTTTTAAATGGCTTTTTGTGTGACAACCTATACAACGGAAGTTTTACTCCTTCGGTGGTATGTTTTTGTGCCATTTTTATTTGCTGTTAGTATGAGGAGTTGCTGCCTGGTTATCCGGCTCCTTTCCTCTCTCGTTTGATGTGGTCTACGTGGAACGCTTTCAAATGAATTCAATTGTTGCGTGTGACCTACATGTGGACGTTTCGTAAAGCTGTCTTCATTTTGCGAATAGAGAATTATTTCCATTTAGTGCACCAGGTAGACTCCGATGGGTAAAACAGAGTAATAATTGCAGATTTACATGGAAACTTACGTGCTCGTACAGCAGTTTCACCTGAAATGAGTTATCAGTGAACTTAATCAGTGACCCATTTAAAGGTCAGTTAATTATGGTAAGCAGATAAATTCTAAGGTCGTCCGGAGAAAATTTCCATGCCATGCCGCTGAACAATATTTTCACCTGAATCTTCCACACCGTTTACCAACATAAACTGACTAGTAGGTATTGGCATTAAAACGCAAAATCGTTTATTGATTTCGGTCAATAAACGCCTCTGAAAAATGTAGATATCATGAAACACAGTAGAATTTTAGGTACTATGCCCCGTGGAAACTAACCACGTACTTGCGTTAGTTCGTCTGAAGTTTATTTGCTCTTACAACAACTTAAGCGTTTGTTCAGCAAACCAGTTGTTGCATTGAAGTCTTGATAAAATACAGCACCTTCTTCTGCGATTCTAGAGAGTAAGCGGTGACATAACATCCGTTCGAAAAGTAGGATAAAATTCATCGCAAAATAGTCTAATTTTCTTAACTCTCAGCTTCAAGCTTATCATACTGCCGCTAAAACCGTGTACAACAGTATTCTTTTAATTCATTCCCTCCGCAAATTAGCATTTGTAACAGTTTTACCGCAACGGTATTTTACACGGCAACTGCATCAGTAACGGTCCACTAAACTTTAAAAAACGCTAAAAGCACAGTTTTCTGGCCCATCAGTCTTACTAACTCCTTAGTCTTCTCTCACGATTTTGTGATCGAATATTTCAGGTTTTGACATATATTGTTTTCTTAAAACGCCGAATATTTATAAATGCTGCTTCCTATAGTGAAGTAAGGAAGAAGCTTCTCAGAACCCAATAAAGCATGTCATGTCACAGTTGGACTCAATGCATTCTAGTGTGATTTATTCGAAGTTGTTGCTTTCTGAACTAGAATTTACGCTAGCTGAAATCGGTTTCCTGGTGCAGACCAGGACGTGTCAAAGGGCTCAAACGTTAGAAACCGGGATAACCATGTTTTGGACACGAACCTGTATTCTGAAGTTTCCAAGAGTGATGCATGTATTTTAAACTTTAAAACAAGCACTTTACAGAAGTTGCCTTCAATATGGAGATTACCTCGCCTTAGTTACCTTCAGATCGATTTGATATTTATTTGTTTCAAACAGTAGCCTACGAAGATTTGTATCTGACATATTTAATTAAGTAATACTTTTTGCCTAGATGGCATACAAGTTACACTTACTTGCAGTGGAAGCTACAAAAGGGTTTGATGTGATTCACAAGTGGTCCAGAAGATTTGTTTAGCTCGAAATTGCCCTCCCAAGATTCACTTGCCTCAAGAAACCACTTTTATTAAATATAGAACTCACGTGAGATAAATGAGACATTTCATGTACTAATCCTA
This sequence comes from Opisthorchis felineus, assembly GCA_004794785.1. Lineage (NCBI taxonomy): Eukaryota > Metazoa > Platyhelminthes > Trematoda > Opisthorchiida > Opisthorchiidae > Opisthorchis > Opisthorchis felineus. The sequence goes on along the minus strand of SJOL01006310.1, from coordinate 328,632 downwards.
AATCACAGTGCTTGTTCCAGCTCACTTGCACTTAATAGTGTGTCTAGTTTGGTTTCGGAACGAGGTATAGTTACACAATTTACGTAGCATTTTCCCCATCTGTTTGCATACGTTTTGCGACCCTCAGCACCGTCTCCACCCACATATGCTAATATAACCATGCTGCAGTCACATATTCTGGGTCTGTAAACACCACAGAATCCACCAAGTCGACGAATTTGTGGCCAGCAAACTTATTCTGTTTGCCAATCTGAATTCGTCAGTTGTGTCTACCAAAGGTAGTGCATAGGCTTTAAGTAGCAAGCGTTTGAAGAAACAAGTTATATGGCAACGTTCAAGACACGTACAGTTCGTTAAAGCAGTATTACTTTGAAACATTTTGGGCATGCATTTTTCGGAAGACAGATACGTCCAAAGGCTTGACCAGTTGTTCGTTGTGCAGAAACAAACATAGAAAACGACAGAAGCAAACGGATTTCCATCAGTTGTTGGCCACAATAAATGTTTGTAAGATTGTGGAAGAAATTGGGAGCGAACTATTCCTGAGGATACGTGCCAACCTTCTAGTTGGGAACACTTAGCAAACTTACTTTAAACTTCGAGAATTCTTTTCGTTAGTGGTTGCCTTATCGGTCTTGTATCTATGCCCAAAGTCATTTTTACCTGAGGATCTTGTCACAAGCAGACATGACAACAAATGAGATGTAGCACTAGACATATTGGGTGGATTTTATCAAGACCTGCAGTATCCTTTTGGTGGACAGAAGCCACAGCCTTATTCGAAATGGTCCGTAATTTACTGCTGTCGTTTGCATTTACATATGACAATAAATGTGACTTAGTGCAACCTACCGCAAATATTGTCGGTTTTATAGACTTCAAATGTTTTTATGATTCCATTTTTTGTAAAATGTGTCATAATGCTCACTTTCGTGAGTAGTCAACAAATTAAGCCAGAAGATATGACAGATCGAATTTCAGCTGCCCGTCTCTCCGATAGAAAGAAGTACACGTATGTGCGAAATTTTTTGGGGAAATTAGTCTAATGCGGCGCTATAACGCGGTAGGTTTGCGAGTGGAGTATTCAAATGGTCACACACCTAAAGCTTACAATAAACATCAGGGATTCTTACGATATTCCACTTTGAATGCTCAAAACAAGTGTCCTTCGTGTGCTTAGGTTCTTAGTACAATACTCCACCGTTCTGATGAATGATGGGCATTGAAGTTAACCTATGACAATGAAAATAATTTTATCTCAATTTTTCCTCCTTTATATTTGGCAGTAATTATTTACTGATAGTGAGAAGATTAAGCTTTGTAGAAATTTCACGTTTGTACAATAGCACCAGTGTGATTTCTCAATCAAGATGGTTATCAAAGTATTTCAGAAGGACGTTATTATATCTCACGCTCGTGTACGGAAGCACGAGCTTGCATCCGGTGCAACCAGTAATCAAGGAGATCTTTAAGAATTTAAACAGTTTATACAATATTATAATGTAATGGATGAAAATCTGCTCAAACACTTAAGAATAACTTTTTGAGGTTTTATTTTACCAAAAAAAAGTATTTGGGTAATTGCTGTGATACATCAACTACAGGTCAGTTATAGCCAAGTACTTTATAATGGTATACACACAGGATCTTTCAATCACAACCCAGGCGATGTGTTGTGAACTTGATTAAAAATTCTCTTTGAAAACTATAATTTACCCCCTCTACCGAAAAAAACCTATTTCCGGGCGTCATTGAATAATAACTTGGGTTTCAGTTAGCTTTTACTCCTACGGATAGCTGTAGAAAAGCTTGGAAGTTGTGTAGAGTGGCTGATAAAGGTCGTGAGGTCAAACCTGCCTACTACTCTCCTTAACGGGCAATCCAGACGAACGCCAAAACTAAAGTATGGTGGATGATATCCAGTTCTTTGGCGGGGTTAAACGACATACTCAAGAATAAATCTTGACTTGGATTGCTTATCTATTTTTCACACAGAAATTACGGTCAACCCATTCCGTAGTGATGTTTAAACGCATCATCTGAAAACGTTTGTAATCTAGGATTAAAAGTGCACCAAAACAATTAGTGAACTGTGCGTTCGAATGAAGTGTGGCATTAAATACTGCGCTCTTACAAACCCATCACCTTGAAATCAGCCAACTGCCGATGCAAACGTACATTTACGGTTACCGATGAGACAAATTTTTATACAATTTCACATAGATTTGTAGGCTCTTTGCGAGTGATAAATGTTGCGACTGGTAAGGCGACCCTGGATCAATTTTTGACCCATCAACGTGCACTGGATTTATAATGAAGTCATGAGTTAAAGCACAATACGTCTGCACATAAAGCGTCATTTTTTGCTTAATAACTGATGCTAAAACAAACACAATTAAACACCAGGTTCGACAACTCATTCAGATAGGTGCAGCCATGTAAAGCCACAAACGTTTCTTCTATGAATACAGGCTAAATATGTAAGTACTTAGCGTTGTACCTTCGTCCATTTATTTTTTGCCTTTATGAACTGCTCAAACAAGGATTAGGTACAATTTAGCAAGGACTGATATCTCGCAACTGTGCGCGCCTAAAAGTTTCATGGATAGAACTACTTACGTAGCTCCAGGTACGCAGTTGCTGTGTAAAACAAAAATGAGTTATATGCTTCGTTTAAGAAATAAATGGAAAGTAATCATTTCAAAACCATTGGGAATCCAAAATATGATGGTTCTAATAATTCCGCCGCAAATCTACGGTTCAAAATATTGGTGCTATACTATTATATTACCAATAACGATAAGAATACACGTAAATGATTGGCCTGTTTGTGGACGAGGGATGTATTGTCACGTTCCAAAGCTTCGAGAAAATACGGATCAAACGCGTCAGGAAATCGGCCTTTTACGAGTGGTTGCGGATTCACTTTATATAAATCTGATGAGTAATCGAGCTCCAACAAAAAACAAGAACCAACATTTGTGGCAAACCGTTTAAACCCTGTAGTATTTGCCTGCTTTCTTCATAGTTATTTTGCTGTGTCAATGCTTGTGATCAACATTTGCTCAACTGACTTACATTCAGTGATAAAATCATGAAATGCTGAAAGAAAATTAAAACCATAAAAGGTTTCCAGCAAGATATATGCACCATATATTTCTCCATGACATTCCTAACCAGGGATTCGTTGCTCATATTAAAACCACTGAATTCATCGGTCGCGGTTTGACACTGCTTCGTGTGACATTCATTTTGGTTGATTTTGGTCCTGTGTGCATCACATGGTTCTTCCGCTCTGCTATGTTTGTGTTTACTAGTCGAGGGTGTGGACACAACTCAGTGTGGCTAACATACGAAATAACAGACATCTGCTAACAAAGCGGGACATACAAACCCCACATTGCCCCGGCTTCTATTGTTTTCTTTACTGATGCGAACACAACTGCTACCTGTGTAAGGAGCAACGCCCCTCGCTGCGGAGTTGTTTATCAGGGAAACCCCAACTAAACAGTTACAGACTATTGGACAAGAAAGTCAAACTCTCATTTGCACGTTGTTTTTAAAAACTGAATATCCGTCTTCTTCTTGAACGCGTTCTCTGGAACTCCCATGGATATTCCTTGCCTATCGCATAATTGCAAGGAAAAACTACAAAGAAGTTCCACAAATTCCGTAATAAATCTCACCTTCCATTAGATCAAGTAGGAGTTACGAGAACACGTGCTACTCGCATGCGTCAACGGTAATACCCACTGTTACACCTGTACGACACCTGCTATTGAAGGGAGCGTGAATCAGCCTGCAAGTGGGCTTGTATGTGTCTCTGCAGGCCACATGTAATTTGCCTTCCGGCACCACACAAATAAGTGTGTTTTCAGTTACACCTGGGTGCAATATGCTACTTAGGTATTGTCGTCTCCATGGATGGGGTAATTAGCCAGTGAAAATGTGGCACACACGTGGCCCCTAGTCCATTCGATAGTTCTAATCCAGAAATCTGAATCGCGAGATATTTAGGGGTTGTCTTAACAAGGCGTCTTAGACTGGGCAGTGTTGTTTTCTATGTTTACAACATAAAATAATGAAGGGAAGTTCTAGAGATCCTCTTTAAGTCACTCCGATTTAAAATTGCATTCTATTCAGCTAAAATATTCACGCCCGGAAAAAGAAACTCAGACATAAAAAATCTTGTTGGGACACAAGTCGTCGAATATAACTGAATGGAGACTATGTGGCTTCTGACAGTACCGCACGTTTTCTCTTTCTCAGATGAAACAAACGGCCAGAAACCCGTCAAATTTGATACATAAAGAATTACATGTGCATTGAATTGTTCAGTTTGCATACTACATTTAACACTCAATTTGGTAAATAGAAACTTCCTGTCTAACCTTCAGACGCAATTGTTTTATAAGAAAAATCATTCGTGTGCATGCACCCCTGGGTACATATTTACAAAAACAAAGCGTGAAGATAGTGGTATTTCTTAGTTACAAAAACAACGGAATTGGACCTCCGGACCAAAAACGTGGATGCATTATAAATATCTAAACTCAATAATTTTTCCACACTTCGAAACCCGCACCTCTGAAAGCCTACAAGCCAATTCTGCGATAAATTTACTATTTTCCGGGGTTTTTCTACGGTGGATAGTTCATAAATATCCCACATATTTCTCACGAAGTCGCATCATTTTATTTTCCTCAAGAAACAATACTGGGTTAAGCAAAAATCATAGAAGATCAGCCATAATGTGCCTGTTACCTGTATCTGAGCTATCTAGGTGAGACTCCTCTGACTAGGTGCCTTGCAATTTGCACTGGCATATGTAACATACGAGAAAAATTCAGAACATTGTCCAGGTCGTTTAGAAATTCAATCTCCCAATTCATCAATCGTCTGGATAGACTGGCGGCTGTCTAAAGCCGAATGTTTACACGCTCGTAAAATCTAATATCGAGGAAAACGTACGATTAAACACCACACACTTCCGTGGCAACCTCAGAGGTTGAAGTTGCTTCCAAGCCAAACAAATAGTGTTAGCAAACACTTGTGTATAGAAGTACTCGTCCTAAGCTGTAGTAAGCGTAAACGTTGAGATCTTTAAATATTGTACTACTTCGGAAGCTGTCGCTTAAATACCCAGTAGTAGAGAACTTGACATTTGTCTGGTTTTCAAAAAACGACCCAAAAATAATCAAAATTAAACAAAAATTCGGCACTTACAATATACTTTTTCTACCTTTGAATTCTTTCGCACTGGCCGCCTACGTTTACGATTTCGCATGCAATTAGTTCTTCGTTTTGTATGCTATGCCTTACATTTAGTTTGTTCTACTCGTGACATAATCTCGTCTGACTGTGTGATATACATCGACAGGAAGGCAGTAAATGGACTTTAGCGAATTCGTGGAAAAACTCAACAACATTGACGAGACTGGCACACAAGTTGATTCTTGAACACTGATAAAAAGCATTAAATGTCCACCATGTCCCCACCTAGCCGTCCAGCCTGGAATTTAACAGCTTTCTAACTCTAATTTTTATCAACGATTACACAGGCTAATCACATAAAGTGATATAGACTGTACCAACTTGTATGCCGCTTGCTCCTCGAATTCAAAAGTCGTCCGTTTCTGTCGATCGGTCAGTGCTTTTAGCCACACTTACTCAACAGCGGATGCCCCAGAATGTTGTGAACATACTCTGGTCCATATGTTCGGTTACTTTGGGCGTGTGAGAGTGTTTGACAGGCTGTTCAATCTCTTCTTTCGCGTTCAAGTTAGTTATTGGTGGATTATTGAGGCAAACACTGGACGGTTTTCAAAGCCATGTGTTCTAGTCATTGCTGATGAAGATCTTATTGATCTGGTGTGCCAGGCGACATTCTCCTCATCTTTATAGAAGGAGGCAAATGATATCTCATCGTTAAATAAAATTATATCCATCATAAGATCTTTCGGCATGCAACTGGCACTGGAGGTTCTGATGATTTTAACATATCTCGATGTTAGTTTTATTTGCTCTGATAGAAGTGTGTCTGGTTAAGTTAGTGCATGAAACGCAAAGGCCGGAATCACCAAGACCAAAATGCGTCAGTTGTAGCATCAAATATGTATATCACCAGATAGCATGTAGCTGGCTACATTGTTGAGCGTGCTTTTGTTTGGTTGCGCGACAATGTGCAGCGTCTTTAGTTTTTTTACTGCTGATGCCTCAGCAGTGTTGCTGATGTCGGATGGCTTTAACGAATTACTAACTAGTCAATTTGTGAAGCATGTACTTTAATCGCGGGAAACCTTCAGCATCGTCAACTGCGGTGGATCTGCCATGTGCTACGCATGCTAACACATCGCCTATCAACAGGAATGTTATTCCGTACGCCTCCCTCAGAGTAGCCTAAACTTTTATTTAGCAACGTGGAACTAAGAAGAAGGGTATGAAAAAGATTCGAAGAGCGTGGCTATCCACCTTCCATGATGATGCTACAGTGACCTCATTGCATTGCTGTAGAAATTGAGAGCATTGGCAACTAACAGATGTCTGTGGGTTTTTTGCTGTCAGTTGCTTCTCAGGTTGTCTTACTCAGCACTTCGGGATGTGAAAACCTCAGAATACTACTACTGGTAAGCACCACGTGCCCTTCCTTACCCATTCCGTTATATTCTTCCCTCTCTAGAAATTTAATTATAGTTAGATAAACGTTAATGCTTCTACGGCCGTAAATTATCAGTTTTAGCACTGATGTCGCTGTTCCTGATGGTGTAAAAGAGTGTCACTCTTTGGAACTGATCATGTGAAAGTATCAGCATTGGTCCCTTCCTTACGCATAATTGTATCTTTTTTCAAATTAAGACCGAGAAGATAATCACACAGACTTCTCGTGGTTAAGCGGCAGTTTACCATCAGTGTCAGCAGTGATGTTGCTGTCTGTGCTGACGATATTGCTGCTCTTCAACTTAAGCGCCCCACTGCTATGCCGAGTGACATACTAAAAGTGTTCCGGATAATCTGTTACTGGGTTTAACATTAACACTTTTGTTGAGTAAATATTTTTTTTAAATAACTGAGGTACCCTAAGGCTTGTATGCTGAAAATCCTCCCATAGATTTGCCTTCCGCCTTGAAATCATGCGTAATGTAACTTTGATATGTTTATCTTGTCTGAAATATTGCAGGGGCATTTCAAAGGTGGCTTTCAAAGACTCAGCAACTCTAATCTAAAAACTTGGTTATTTTTTGAGTTGCCACAAAAAATATTCGTCTTTTTAAAACTATACCCAAAAATATGCATCACTAGTGCGTGGGTGATATCAGTGCTTTAACCGCTTTATAGCACTTTGAGAGCGGACTTCTCAAAAAAGTTATTCGTATTGGCAGTTGAGCTAACAGAGGAATACTATAGGATTACTGACGTTGTTTTCTCTCTTTTCAGTGCTCTGAAAGTACGCACAATTAATCCAAAATTAAGAATACAGATCCTTATCAGTTTTGGCAATATCTAGAACGTGGCTCAGTACAGCATCTCGTCCTCATTTCCCCGAAGTAGTTTACGGTTTATGGTACAATTAAAAATATGACGTGCTGCCAAGCATACTAGATAGTATTTTTCATATGTGACCGGCAAAACAAATATGCATTGAGCCACGCTTAGCTGACTGTCTAAAAATACAGAGATAAATATTTCCCTATTCAGTGTAGACTTTGGTAAGTTGAAGGTGATAAGCAAAGAGCACGCACACTACCAAGCCTTAGTGAGAAAAGTAGTTTTCTTTTGACATTGTTTAACTGAGGTGCCTAAAATTATGCGTCCCAAGCATGTTTTCTTGTCGGTTGAAATATTTGTAGCTTCGTAAAATATTCCGCAAACTTCTGTGTGACGTTCTGCTTCTTTGGCAACATCTTGCATTTCTGCAGTTGCCAGATATTTTCAACAGAGTCACTTGACTGATTACGCACTGTCTTTAAACTTTGTACACCAAGAAATCTTAAAACCGAAACAAATTTTTGGAAAGTGTTTTACGGTAATCTTCGAAATCATTATTCTTTTCCCTCCTTTGCCAATGCTGGAAGTTGTCGCCATTCCAACTAGTCTGAAGTGCGTTTTCACTAGCCTCCCGTGTTTGCACTATTTTATCTGTTGAACTTAGGTTTGTTACAAAAGCGATTGTCAATTCAATGATGTACTCCTAGAAAATGGTAGCACTATCTAAATGCCCAGCAGCTACAGTCCATTTAAATATCTCTAAACAACTCCTGATTCCGCGATTTAAGTTGTAACGATTATTGTGTTCAAACCAAAATGTTCAAATGTTGACTTACAGAAATGTAAATCTGCGGGAAAACGACCCCAAAAAGCAAACAAGATATTTATGATGTTTGAAGCCCATTGTTGGTGTCATTGCTTTGACTATTATCTAAGTTGATTTAACGAACTCACTCGTCATTTTGAGTACACTGAACGCTGATCAAAACACAAGAAATTGTTCCATAATGTTTTGAATTAAATGTATATACTAGTCAAATAATATCCAAAACCTCTTTGGTTGTGGAATGATCTCGAAGGTTTGGTAGCACAATCATTATCATTTTGTAAGATTTGCATCAGTCAAGTTGCATCATCAGTTCAAACATCCACCCTGGGAAACGCATAGGAGCAAAATACAGACACTAACATAACTTTCACTTTTGTACTTTAAAAAATGCTTGATATGTCTTTCATTCACCTTCAGGTTTGCTACCGAAAGTGTTAAACTGTTCATTTTTGTGAGGTTGTGAAATCCATGACACCAAGAAAGGCACTGAGTAAGTGCATCAGCACATATACTAAAGTAAAATAGCCCCTGTTCCAACGTTGTGTTATGAAGCATTCGCAGGCCTTGGCCTTCGTCTGTATTGCTTTGAGCGGATTGCACAACAACTCACAACAATAAACCACTGAATGTATTTTATACTACTAACGGCATATAGAATTACGCAACTTAGTGCCAATTGAAAATTCATTCGATAAAACTTAAGCTGGGTGTGTGTAGGTGCAATAATTAGTTGATTACGTCACTCAGAAAATGCTCTGTTAAATGTCGTTACTTTCTGCCCTTCTAAAGGCAAACGGAATTTAGGCACAGTTCAACCACTTGCTGAACAAATAGGCCTCTTCATAGTTACGTAAGACAACCAACTTATAGCCTTCCGTGCGAAATGTTTATGGAAGCCCCCAGGGTTCTTCAGGGAGTTCAACCTTTCTACACATGTCTGAGCGCATCCAAACGCTCGCGGATCTTCTAAAACAATAAACCATTCAATTTTTTGGGGAATTAAAAAAAAACAATAAAAAATATTGCTGAATAAATTGGTAATGAATTATTATATCGATATACCACAAATATTTTGCTTTCGACACGAATTCTGTGAAACGGAAGTCCAGTGAATGTTTTTGGCTTTGTTCCACCCTCGCAAGTATAGTAACTTATACTAACCAATTTTGCACTCTCTTAGCACTGTATTACCATAATACGGGAGAAAATGGGCTGGTTTTTGTGACAGAGACCATCCTGTGGAGACACAGCCTTCTTGCGGTCTTGTTGCTACCGTTTAAAAAGGACAAAATCTGGAGAGATTCCCGGATAGCATCATTTCGCTTGGATTGCCAAAATTTATTGGAGTGATTGTAGGCCCTAAGTGTTAGGCTTGAAGTCAGTGGGCATATTATTTTTGTTGTAATATTACTGAACTTTTCGGCCAGTGTTTCTTTCGCATTGCCATATATTCCATTGTGAAAAAAGTGGACTACTTAGTAGACAATAAATCGGGATCCTTATTTAATTGTCAAGCCCGATGGTGGATGAAATAGGCAACATAAATCATGTAATTTTGTTATCTTTTTTGTTTGTTTGTTATCTTGCACGCATAATCAATTCAAGGCTAAGTATGTAGTCTGCATACAAATCTACGTTGGCCTTCGCTAACTAATTTCAGAACTACAGTTGATAAGCAGAGTTGCCATATACATATTTAACCTTTCCTTTTATTCTCCGAGTAATGCTGTGCCTATGAAGACAAATACGGGATAATGGAACGTTTAACTATCTGGCTCCACACGAGTAAAGTTTACGTTAACGGAGAAATCACTTAAAGATTCGCTATGTATGCTCACAACGCGCGGCTCTCCACAATGAGCACTAAACACCTGCTACACTGCCACTTGTAGAGAGGTGGATAATCTGACACAGAAAATCGTTTAGATGCGGCCATTATGGAAGGAGAGATGTGCACGAATGCAGGCAGTGCGAAAACCTTGAAGACTTTGTTTTTTTTCATCCACCGTCAGGCTTAGTACGTTTATGAAATTTGAGTGTAATGCCCATCGTGACCGCCTACAGGGCAATAATTGTACCCATGTCACAACAAGCCACAAGCAAGAGGATATGACACGCGTTATATGAGTGCATATCCTCACCGGTTTACCTGTAGTATTTTTTCCGTTACAATCTATTGACGACTATCGCGTATGAATAAATGCACGTAAGATCTGAGGTAATCAGGTATTTGATGGGTGATGGCCTCGGAACACAGGGCTTATCCCAAGTGCTCATTAGCGGCGTCGGTGGTCCTGAAGTATGAGGTAGATTTTCGAGCGAGCTTTGAGCGGAACATTTGGGATCTTTTTGTGGTAACGTTTGAAGTGTTTTGTCAGTTTGAAATAGTTTTCTGGCTACCTGCAGCCCGAAATTTTGAACTGAGGGCCCCGATTTTGACAACAACCGGTAATGATGTTATTCGGCACAAGCCATATGGTTCTCTGTAGAAAACCGCTGAAAATACTCAGGCTATGAGAGCGATTTACACGTTCTTATCAACCAGGTGAAAGATTGCAAAACCAAACCACTGTAACTGCCGGGTTGGCTTGAAATCATCGGTCTATGCAAAGGCTGATAATTTATCGGGTACAAAATCGTGGTTCCAGCCGTAGTCTAGCGTCATTCAATTACTCGTTATAATAGGTACCTTTTGTTGTCTAACGCAGTCTTCTACACAACGCGGTGACGGTAACTGCGATCCCAAAATGGCAAGGGCTACTAACACAATGTTATTTTACACCATCTCAGATAATTTAAGGAAGTCGCAGAAGACCTAGTTCAAGAAAATTTGAGATTTTTGGTCCCTGATAAAGTTACCCTATGTAGGCGGTTTATGGAGGAGGGGCATCTCTTTTTGAACAAACACTGACCCTGCTAGATTAGATTTCCTTGCGCTCAGTGAAACTGACCGTGAATGATGCGACTAAATCATTAAGAGCTGAATAGGTATCAAGAGGAAATTATTTATGTCCGGTCGCCTGTAATTCTTGTGCCGTCGAGGCTGATGTCAAGAGCTAATCGTTTTCTACAAATGTGAGACTGTGGAATGCATACGGTGGTTTTGTCTCATTATGACCACTCAGACGTCCTACGTATCACCATTCTTCTTGAGGAGGCAGTGCTAGCTTGAAATTACCTGGCCGGAGGATATTTCTGTACACATGTATCAAATCTGTTGCGAAACGATTGTAGAGTGAAATGTGGAGAACAGGCCAGTTGCAGTTTTCCCACCATGCAACGTTTTCAATATGCTCTGTCTCTTAAGAGTTCATTTGCCTGGTTGTTCGCAGCCTATATGAGACGCGCCCCAGGCACGCGCATATTGCTAGCCCACTGGCGACGACTCCACGATTAGTGAAAACCTAAGAAAGATAACTGTCAATGTCGACAGGCTGATCAATAACCACCCGATCTACAGCCGGTTAATGCGTCAAAGCTACAGAAATTCCGATCCAACTAGTGCTAGCCATTATTCAACTTGGTCTATAGAACAACGGTTATGGAACTTTGGATCTAACGCCGGAATATCCACAGCAGTAGGACAGATGCTAGCATTTGAATGCAGTGATGTCTGATTAAGGTAGACTAAGGGCCGAAATACAAAGAATCTAGACTCAGCATACAAAAGCATGGGGTTCTAGAGTTAGCCCTGTCTTGAAGTGACTTGAAAGTTACTTTCAGAACCGCCCAGAGGTAACGTAACGAGGCGCTGGCAGAATCAGGGGACCACTCGAAATACGCAATGATGACAATTGCGTCTGCCTTACCCTGGCTGGCCTAACAACAACAACTAGCATAATAACCGTTCGGTGGCTAATAACTGCCCAAAGTGTTGTGACTCGGCAACTCGCCTGTACCGAGAACGAAAATCAAACTAATCCGAACTCTCCAAGATAAATATATGAGACCTAAGCAAAGTTCACCTTTAGGAATATTGGTTAGTTTGTGCATGTAATTCAGCAAACCGCTGAATAGACTAACGAGAGTCAAATAGGCTGGAGTGAATCGACAGTGTCAACGACAAATCGAACTGTTCCCGTACCTTCGTGTTATTACCGGAGTGATACTGTAGGCATCTTGCATCCGCGAAATGGCGAGATAGATACGGACGACAAACATGCAAGGGATGTGCCTCCTTTTGCGTTGCGAATATAAATACTGATAGAGTAACAAATTGCGCCCAATATAGCCGCTTCCCAGCCTCTGACTTCTTTATGTGCGCTGATAACAGAAATAAATTCATACCCTTCGTTCCCCCTTTGCGTCCTACAAATAAAAACCCCGGAATTTCTAATTTTGTATTTCCGAGTCGCAATTACCATGGCCAAGTCACATGACGGCTATCGTTGTAAAGTCCAGTTGAATGTTTGGTTATGAGCACCTGTGCTCGGTATCTCTGCTTAGAAGTTGCCACGGTGTGATTTGCCAACAGAAAAGCGGTTAATGTTCGATATGGGAAGACATTTCACCCCATTTTAATGCAATTGTTCAAGGCTCGTAACGCCCTCTGTTTACGGCTTTAACTTTCTGCTAGCCACGCTGCACCTCGGATGTTTGTGGTGTGTTATCCCAGGATTCCTCTTGACCCGTCTTTTTTTACTTCGATCATAAAGCTTCCTTCAACTAAGCACACATGTTTGTAGGCTGGTGAGGCAACAGTGCTCTCTGACGTTGCTATCAATAATGACCGACAACGAAGCTCTCCTTACATTCCCGTTCCTTTCCCGGGATCGGCCTCAAATAGGATTCATGCTTCGTTTCTGCTTCACTCGCACTTTCAGATATTTAGAGCTGTAGCTATAGATATGTCCGCTGGAGACAATCTGCATTTTGGTTTGCAACATCTTCCTCCCAAATAACGTGGGACAGCATCGTCACCACTGACAGCAACACTAAATGAGGACACTGGTGATAGTGCAACTGAATCTTTGTAGCTCGGATGCATTTGTTAGTGGTTGATTAAATTGCCATTGATCTCTTCGTCGAGTTGGGTAATCAGCTTGCAAATGTTTCGTCGCCAAACGAGGTAACATCATCAACCGAGGACTGATGACGTCACATCGATTGGTTTAAAAAGACCGCAAGCTAATTTTGAAGGTCGAAGCACAAATCCATGGCAACTTGATCAACCATCAGAGGAAATTCGGGCTTCGTTGCCGTAAAATATACCTGAATTCACAGTTACAAACAATATAGATAGGTGAATACGGTTCTAGAAACGGCCCAGCGGAATGATTGAGGTGTGTTCATGGCAGATTATCTGACGCAGCAGAGATTTTTGTTACAGATACACTAACAAAATGATGCGTTAGATGTATTACCAAATCAAAGAAACATTTAGAGACAGAAGTTGCCAAAAGTCCACCTGGTGGATTTTACTTCGTTTGTACACTGCGACCGCAAATTAAATTTACGCGTAGATTGCACGCTGCATTGTTTCTGTGGCAACTTTGGACCTTGTTATTTCCCGCTGACCACTTTCTGAACTAGAAAGTCATCTTTATCTCCTCTTTTTTGCTTGCGGATTCTAAGCCTTGGGATAACGAGTTAACTATACATCCCAAAAAATTGTACTTTGGCTAATTTTGCTACGTGGATCCAGAGCTCAATGCCGTTGAATTTCGCATAAACGGCTTAAGTGTACTGTTTCATGTGTGTTTTGCGATAAAAAATATCGAACAGTGGATTTGTTGCAGCAAAACTGGTAACTCGCTTGATCATCAACTACGCCCCAAAATCAAGTAGATTTTCTCATTAGCTTTGGTGTTTATCTCACGGCAGTGTCTGCCAACTACCTATATATGTCGACATTTTACATCTGATGGTATAATTTGTATGCTGATGCACTTTTTCGATATTCTCGTCAACATGTTAACTAAACATTGTTTGACCCCCGTCCGAGTCAACATGTGTGCTCACGAGATCAGCTTAATTAGAGCAGTCGTGGGCCACCCAACGTGCTCGGAAAAGGGCATCCGAGTGATTGTCAATTTATGTTGATTAACAGCTCTGTGAAAATGGATGACACGTCATTTTGTCTAATGTTGTTGCGAAACTACTATATGTGATATGATGTCTTCTGTCAGAATGGGGTAGTAATATATTAGCTGTCTACAAAAGAAAAAACGATCAGCCCGATTTTTACCTATATCTTTGCTCCTCAATAGTGCACACACATCATAGCATCAAGCTACGAATTTCAATCAGTCTGATTTCTTACAAGTGCGCAGTCAGCCAATCCAGAGCCCCAAAGCTTTTTAAAAACAAACACTCTGTTCCTGGTCAATTGTGTCGACCGACAACTGGCTGCCGGCTTGAAGGTTCTGGTAATCAAATTCGACCTTAAGCTCCAAGGGTTCGAACCAAAAACCCGGATTATTGCAGTTTTAGTCTTTTGGGCAAATTTAGATTAAAATATATTTTCCACCATGCCAAAATGTATACCAGTAAGCTTCCGCGGCTGACGACAGTAATGATAATGAAAGCAGGCCAGTGCGCACTATTGGGATGAGGTGCATACTTGCCTGTTTGACTCTTCTCGGTTTTCAATGTAAGGTAAACATTTTTTATGTGCTTCGACAAGGAAATCCAATTAGTGCATCTATACGTGCCCAAAACATAACCATTTTGTTAACTGTGGAGAGAACGTACCGCTAGGCTCGTCTTGATCAAACTCTGTGAAAAATTGCAAAGAATTATATCAGAAACTCTGAGAGAAGTCTAGTTACAATTTCGTGCCGGTAGAACTGCCTATAGATGCACTCAAGCATCTTGGGAGCTTAATATATTTCGGTAGGACTAAATACAGGTAGACTTGTCAAAGAAGTTAAATTCGGAATTTACCCGAGTAATGTCCTGTAACGAACAGAAGATACAAAGCCAAAACGATTTAACCTGGAATCATTTTGCTTGACTCATTTTACAAAGCTCTGTATAGAATATTACATTATAATTAGCCGTTTGTAAAGATAAAACCAGGTAAAACAGGGTACAATTCGATTTGAAGTTTGAACACTAAAAGTTCAATATTACTAACAAGGAAGACACAATGTAAATACGAAGCAAATAGATTTGTGACCAATAATTTGTCAATTTGTTTGCGGGAAACTTTCTGGCCACCACGAATAAAGTGTTGCGTTGCCATTAAGCTTTTGACTAAAAATGTTTGCATCTACCTATTAGGAATGGGGTTACGAATTCAAATCCACCTGGAAATTTGATGTATGCACTGCTGGTGTCCTCCAGAAAGAATGCAAGTCCTATAGTATTTTTCAGCTTTTGAGGAAACACTGATGTTTGGATTTTGGCCTTGAATATTGCATCGGCACAATGCACATTAGTGATGCTCTGTGTGCCCTGCTAAAAGATATTTCTTAATAACAAATTTGTACATCGAAATTTTTTCATGCTGTTTGAGTATTTCCTCAAGGATCGACTGACAACGTTTACGGTAGGTGGTTCTCCATTTCGTAAATGGGTTGATGTTCAAGAAGGATAAGCATCACCACAAGTTTTAGGATGGCAATTTATGTAATTATTTTTGGCGGTTATTTACTGCCGGAAATGAATATTTCGACTGCTTGGTCAGGGTGAGATTTTCTGTGTTTGCGTAAACTGGTTGAGTCAATGAAGTTGTGTGCACATGGATGAAACCATAATATCCATTATTCTACAATCTTTCAGTGTTTCAAAACACTGCTGGGGACAGTGAGATAATTTGCCAACGTTCAAGGCGCGATCCAATCTAACTTCCGAACTAACCGAATTCGGTTTTCCGCCTGTCGTCCTCAAACAGCGTGCAAGCCACTTACCCAAACTGGTCATATTTCCATCGGTTACCGAAGGGGAGCCTCAATACATGACTGCCCGTTGTTTAGGCACACATAAGTGGATTCAAACCATGTACTTATATGGGGTCGCTTCTCTCTTTCCTGGGCCGCGTAAAGCGCGGAGAAATGGTTTAGAAAATAAAAAACTGGCAGATCATAATCTCACTTCCAAATGCGCAACCGCTGGGTGTAAACATAGACTGAAAGGAAATTGTCACATTCTCGGAAAAGTCTGGTAACAATCGGTAGATTTATTGCTGGGCAAAGTTTCGCTTTTGACACAAAAGCTTAGTCAGGCCAAGTGAATAGGTCACGAGGTTGGTCGAAGCTTTTGTGTCAAAAGCGAAACGTTGCCCAGCAATAAATCTACTGATTGTTACAAACTTTTCCGAAAACGATGATTACCCAATCGGTTTCAAGTTTTTTCCACCTGGTTGAAATTGTCACATCTTTACAGAGTGCTGGGATTTCTGCCTGTGAAATGGCGCTACCAGGTCTTCTCAGCCACTTGAATTCACACAAAGCAATGGCACTGCTTGAATCTCGGAAAAATGTTCCCACTATTCCCTAACTCAATTTGGCTGGATGAATCAGCAGGCGCCAAGTGAAAGTGGGCGTTCGCCCGGTGGACACAAAAGCCTAAGTTAACGGAAGAAACCAAGAAAGCGGGAAATGTCCAATCGCGACCGCTCTCCGGAAGCCGATTGCGAGAAAAGCCACAATATCCGAATTGAAGCAAATATCTTGAATAGGGAAGGACGCCTCCATCGCTGAACAGTGCACTTTGAACAGAAATCTTCGTGGCCAACCGCTGGCGTCCTGGAAACAACATAGAACGGTGGTTGATGAAGCTGGAACTATCTTCGGCCTTGGAGGTTTCTGGGCACACATTCCGTCAGGAGCAACCGAGCTGCTGGTCTGGATGTCCTACCATGCGCACTGTTCAGCGATGGAAATGAATTTCTCCGTCAGTGCCTCCATTTAGAAAAACGATTTTGCCCATGAACGCCGGGAAAAATCAGCTGCAGTGCTTGTTTTCCAGATAGAGGTCATGATGATTGCGGTAATCACAGGGGGACCAATTTGACCCCAGTCGAAACGGGACTCGTGCGCTTGTCATCCGGCGCCTTATGGTGGCTGGTGATACACTGATTTGGGCGCGGCGATTGGGATCCCGGCCTGGCAGGGGCTACGTTGACCAAATCTTTGCACTCCGTCAGGTGTAAGATCAATGCCATACGTATAAACGGCCATCAGTTTTAGTGTGCCTGAACTCTCAATAGCGTATTCGACTCGTTTGGTAAGTATATTATAAACACAATTAACCAGAAAGTAATGCCTCGGATTTTTGAAAACATAAAAAGTTCTTTGTATTCTTAGGTTTTTCGGAGTGTAGGTGTATACGATGACTTGTCTAAAAGCTTTCGTCCACAATGTGGTGTCCGTCAATGGTAACCACTTTCTGCATTCCTATTCCTATTTGTGATGGACTAGATGATGAGACTAACGCAAGGAGTTCTTCAAAACCATGGTGCTGAGGCAGCTGCCGAAGAAAAGGTTGTCTATCTGCTGTACCCGGGCAACGCCGTTGACATCTCCGAATAACAGACAAGAGGGTAGGTGTTTTAAGCGAACCAACAGAAGTCACACCGTCGTTTGACATGCGCCTTTCACTCACTACATATGAGCCAATGCTCCCGGGCATGCGGTCACTGAACACGGTACTTGTATTCCAAAGTTATGTTCTACTGGAAGTTGGGGGAGGGGGTGTTTTACTCACCTTAGAAGACGTATTTGTTACGACCCTAGTACGGCGGATGGGGTCACTGCACGAATCTCCTAGGCTGGGGTCGCTTTTTCTAATTTGAGTTATACGTGGAGACACAGGCTACAGTACTGGACGTTTTGTTTTATGGCTGTGAAACCCGGTTCGCTTGTGTAGCGCAACTGAGACGCTTTCAGGTCTTCGATAACCGCTCTCTTACTACCATAGCTCGTGTAGTTTGGTGTGGGCAAATCCGCAACGAAGCGTTTGAAACTCTAGTGTTCGGCTGCGTTGGTTAGACTGCAAATGCCGAAACATCGACTGCTGAAGATAATGCTGTTTACCCTGCCAAAATCATCATGGCGCACTCAGAGGGCTGGCTTAGCGTGACTTGGCAAAAAGGTGTGAAATAGATTAATAGGAGTCTGGGTGCTGTCGTTGCTTCTTGCGTTCCAGCATGTGGACCGCGTGATCCATATTTTGCCTGATTTGAGGTGCTGCAAGGTATTATTCAGTTATTCAGTGCCAGTGGCGTTTTTGTTGTCAGTTTTTTTTACCCTGATTCCCTGAAAGAATGTCTGAGGGTATAGGAGCATCAGAATGGTTGTGACCGGTTTTCAACAAGTCTCTTTTACAGCCACTTTTATTTTTTTAACAATGGGGCTTCCAAATATATTATGGTCCTGCGACAGCGAAGCACCAATGATGATTACTGATGTTGTGCTGTCGGTGATGATGATGGTGAAACAGCCTGACATACTAAAAAAATGATGTTTCTTACCAATGAGTAACGATGAATCAGCAGAATCCTAATAGTCGGAAAGCTTGCGCATGATCCACATAATCAAGTTAGTGTGGATTCTTTTCTTCAATTCTCATTTTGTAAAACGGGATTCCCCGTTTTCGTTATTTTTGTTTTGCGCCTGTGCCATCTTTCTCGTTTTTAAGCTGAACGTAAACCGCTTTTTGACCTTGCCATCGAACATGTTGCTTAGGTCAAAACTTGGTTTTACTGTCTTGTAAGCACGTTGCCTTGAGACGGTGTGAACTTTGGGATCTGTTAGGAATTAGCAGTTCCTAAACCGGTGTATAGAAGCCGGCGTATTCTCACGATTTGGGGTTTGTATATTTTTATTATTGTATTATTATTATATTTCCAGTTCCGCATTTGTGGATATACCTCCATTTGAACGATTTGGCTTTTGGTGTTTTGCGCGTAACTAAACGTGGTCCAACAGATTACTGAAAACAATGTATAGTAAGATGTACGAATATTGAAGTTACACAATTCTATTTCAAACGGATTTTGGCAAATGAGCTAAGTAGATTACTGACATTAATTTGGATGTTTCTCTTGGCTACATCTATGCTCACAGAATTGTTTGTGATTACAAAATGAACACCTGAGGTTCATGGCTGAACGCTTGCAAACCTCTTGCTACAGAACCAACGATTGTCGTGTTGTATCTGCATCTGACACAGATGATTTTTGTAGCAGATCTACATATAACGGCGGGTAAAACTGGACTTTTACTATCCCGTTGTGGATAGATCATGTCATATCATACTTGGGTACTGTGGAATGAAGTTAGCTCAAAAAGCAAGAATGGCAACTCCTGACTGATAAAAATTGACTTTTTTAATAACTGAGTGCGTTCAGCATTAAATGGCCGTTTAAAAACTTATACCAGTTAAATTTCACTCAACTAATGTAGTGCTGGAAGGAACTTAATACAATCCGTGCATGGCGGTTTTAATCACAATTCGGTGGCAAAATGATATCCGCTCTACTTGTTTCCTCCTTAGGTGACCGATTTTTACGATTAGCCACCGGCGGGTTTTAATTTGAGGGAAATATCATAATTTGGGATAGACGCAAAATCCATATTTCATTTAAGGAAAAAAATCATATCAGGAGAATTTTTAAGTGGATGAAATTTTCTTATTTTATTGTATTTTGACTGAAAAGCAATATATTTCCGTGATTTGTCGTCACATATCGAGTGTTTTGCCACCTTGGGGAAAGCAGTATTTGAACAAGCGTCTTTTTGGTATCTTGTTCTCCGACCCATTTGAATGGCACGCAAATAGTATCTAAAAGTAATGTACCCAGTTTAGATCGACAATTTTCCCGTACCTTAGTGGGGTGATTGCTCCTTTTTTGGTGAACTACGAACAGTTTCCCTTTTTGGTTCCACACATGGATGAAAATCTGAAATCGTTTTCCGTTTGAATAAGACGTTGGCTCTACAAAAACGTTTATTGATGGACGGATCTAATAAAGCTAGGGTTATGAGTATATACACTTCCTGCTTTACAGTGTAAATCTTTGCATAAAGAATGAATGTCACGCTTAAACATGGAGTACAATGCGACCCAACATTACCCAAAAAGCGCAAACACCGAGACATTCATATGGATGCTTGCTGTGGATCACCGGTTGCGCTAGTATACCCATCTTATTATGAACAATTTACAGTGGTCTCTTTAGACTTCCAGGTCTACTCACTCGGAACAAGGTCAAGAAAAGTGGCAAGTGCGTCTGGGTTTCCTAACAGCAAAATTTATCATTCAATCACAATTTCTCTAGAAGGACTGTTCATTGATGGCAGAGCCGCGAAGTCTACCAGTGTCGCATAGGCGAAGAGCTAAGTTAGTTAAAAGTATTTGCACAATCACTCATATATCGGCGCTTCGGGCAGCTTTCGACGAGCTTCTCACAACAGTTCCTCACACGTCATTCGCCGAAAAGCGCTGTCATGTGATCGCGTCACGCTATCCAATCATGTGTGTGGTGGTGTAACAGGTTGATATAATTACACTCAAAGTGAACCAAATATCAGCCGTTGCTTTCCTAATGCTTCCGATTATCTGAGCTATCGTGTTTTGCTTTTAAGCTGGGTTAAATTATTCACGCTAACCTGGGAGACCAAAGTTCTCACACGTATATCAGTTTGGAACCTAGAAGACAGTATTTTTAACTCGTGAAGCATCTGTTGTAAGATGTCATTCAGGTACCTAAATTTTCTGACCAAACCAAGAGTTCGTCTTTTATGCAACGGTTTGTCCAAATGAGCACAACGACTTGGCACTATTTTGTGGGCGCTGAATGCTGTTGCAAGGATTTTGGAACCCCCGGTTAAAACACAAGGCGGCCGCCTAACCTAGGCTGATGTTGCAGATATCGCCGCATGTTATATTCGCACTCCAGTTTGTCGGTTAAATTTCTAGCTCATGACTTGTATAGGCATCAGGATGTACGGGTAGATCCGCAGGTGACCAACCAATGCGCAGCGCACCACACGAATAGTTTTGCAGCCCCAGCACATGGGCAGCTAAAGGGCTGTCAATTTCATATACGCATTATTAAAAGTTTGTAGGTTGGCAAAAGATAAAGCCACACAAACTTACTTCCGCGTTCTGAAAATTTAATTTTCAGTTGAAGCGACGATGTTAGCAAAAATGTTAGCAAAAATACAGAAAAAACGTTTTGATAATCTTGAAATCAATCAATCTGAATAGTAGTGTAATTACCACTTGCGAAACAAAACTTCGGCAATAAAATGCATGGCTGTTTCTTGCAAAAGGGAATACGGATAGCTTATTTAGTATTCCGATGCTACCAGTAACTTACGCAAATGTTCGAAAATGTCCTCAACTGAAACAAAACCGACGTGATAATTGTAATGTTACAAACCCCAATACAGTTCTGGTCGTTGAACTAAGGACGATCAACAACCTAAATATTTAAAAGTTGTGTTCACGGAAACACTAGTTTTTGTACGGATTTCCTTGGCTGTGTAGTTTTTTTCAAAATTTCTGTTTCAACCGAAAGTGCAAACGTACCAATCATCCAGTCACCATTAAAAAGTAGCTTGAGTTAGATCTATATTTGTGAAATAAGCTCCAGCTTAACAGACAAACAAACTGGCCAAAGAGTAAGAGATCATTGCTGGCTTACATGTCAGGTCTCTTGCTATATAGGGGAAATTACATCAAAAACAAACGAAACCAGTGCACTAAGAATTAGAATTAATACAAGTGTGTTGGTGAAACCAGCGTGGTGCTTAGCAAGTATGGTGGCACTGGGACTTGTCAATAAGAAAGTTTCACTTGACATCGATGACTGGTAATAGATAATGTAAACAGACAAATAGGCAAAAGAAGCCAAACAAACTTTCAAGCGAAAGTTTTGGTAATTGTCTGCCGGTCACGGCCTTTCATACTCTTTGAATCAAATATTCCCCAAAACAATTGTTAGAGTGTAAGCAACAACGGGGTATTTTTAAGCGAGAATGGATGCATCCAACTAATGTGTCATGCTAGCCAGTATGAATCACCTCATTCATTGAAGTAAGCGTTTATCACACAGCGCATTAAAATCTATCAATTTTGTATATAAAATATGATGCATCCCGATTGATGGGATATCACAAACTGAATGCACAAGTCCCACGTATTTTGATTCTGAGTGCTTTAATATCTTGCAGACTTTCGAAAAGTAAAGGAAAATCAGTCATATTTTCAGTAACCGCCGATTTTAAATTCGCTTTATTGATGATAACATAGGAATCAGGATCGATATCTTCATTGATGTGGTGCTGAAAACTCATAGGTTAGACAGTGCTGCGTAAACGGTTCCTCCAGTCTCTGAAAACAGCTTACACGGAGGCGCACCCTATACATAAAAACCAGCTAGCTAGTCGCTTGAAACTACTAATATAAGGAGGGGAACGCAACGCTTCGCCAACTAAACGGTTACAGACTTTTGGACAGGAAGGTTAAACTCTCATTTGCATGTTGTTTTTAAAAAACGGAATATCCATCTTCTTCTCGAACGCGTCTTCTTGAACTCTTCTGGATATTCATTGACTATCGCACAATTGCAAGCAAAAACTGTAAAGTAGTTCCACAAATTCCCTAATAAATCCCACCTTCCATTAGATCAAGGCGAAGTTACGAGAATACACATGCTACTCGCATGCGTCATCAGTAGTGCCCACCGTTACACTGGTAGTTTTAGTCTTTTGTCGCTTGAACCAAATCTTCTGGGGGTACCAGAATTTTACAAAAGTGCACCAAAGATTTCACTGTTACAATATCGTGGGAACGAGAATGCAGTTTGCCTAGAAATTAAAACGAATGGAACCAACTTGATAAAAAACTCACATTCATAGTCCGCCACTGTAACGGTGAAAATTGCGGGCTGATTTGGATAATCATTCACTTTCTTTTGATCAAAATGATAAGTCTTTTTACAATTCTAACGACTTATTATTCGGGACTTTACGTGCTCAACTTACGTTCCTGTTTGGCTAAAAATGGGAAAATAGGTTTACGGTTACAAAAGAAAAACAAACGGCAAGATGTTTAACAGGACACTCATAAATAAATCTCCCAACTGTTCACAAACTTCCGAAAAAGTCCCTTAAATGGTGTTGCACCAACCAACTCAAATATTTGGTTCCTGTGCTCAGTATGTGTTCTGAATTTGAGCTTCCCGTTCCGAGTGTGTTCAAACCTGTGTTCAGAATCCCTCAACTATGTTTGCTTTTGTACCAACCACTGCTATCTGGTTCCGTGCTGGGCACAGGAATCACGTGTTCGCCTGAATGCAGTACGAACAGAACAGAACTGGTTGATGCCGCAGTTATCGATTCAAAACAATTCAAGCTGTCCAATCCCATTATGATAGTAAAGCAAATTTAATCTTGCATCCATATGAAGCTGGATCGCTTTAAAATAGCATGAAGTTACAGAAGGCGCCATGACAGATTTTGGTCCCTTCCGAAACTACTAGACCTGTTACGAGATCAAACCTAGGGTCACTCGAATGATGGATATTAGCATGGTTTGCCATGTAGAATGAAACACGATGGCAAATATTTCTCTTTTTGAACGGTCAACTATCTAGGTGTATATACAATCCAACGATTGAAGGTTCGTATTGACTGTTATATTTTTTCCGCAGAACGGTTAAGCAGGTGGCTGTACACATGTTTTAAACGACCACTGGCGACCTGACCAACGCTGGTGTCGTATAATCATTGCAATACTTATCACACAATTAATAGAAATGTCGCTACGGAAAAGAGTTGCCTTAACCATGACGTTAAATTAATCTTGGTTGCAAAAAACACCATGAGCTATGAACGTGCTAAAAACATACCTCTTCTCTGTTTTTTTTTCCGGGTTTAGTTGAATTACGGATTGATACAACTCTTCAGGTGCCCATTGTCTGTGTTAAATTCGCATTACCTGGTGCGCACTGCGGGTTTATTTACGCGATATCCAAGTAGAGTCTACATTCTATTTCTCAGAATTCATAATGAAGACGAGAATTTTACGGAGGAATGTAAGGTTTGTTTTGTGAACTTGTGTTTTTCGAATTTGCAAAGCCCACTTCACTTAACAAAGACTAAGCT
This sequence comes from Opisthorchis felineus, assembly GCA_004794785.1. Taxonomy (NCBI): domain Eukaryota; kingdom Metazoa; phylum Platyhelminthes; class Trematoda; order Opisthorchiida; family Opisthorchiidae; genus Opisthorchis; species Opisthorchis felineus. Next base: position 304,257 of record SJOL01006310.1, on the reverse strand, counting down.
GTTGGTCATACCTAAAAGTCTGCTATGCCTTTTCAGATGGCTACAATATATAATACTTTGATTCCTCGAGTGCATAAAAGCCTTATTAAATGGCTGCTGTTGACTTATTGGTGCTTCGCTTTTTTTCCGGATATATTTGAGCCTTTTGCACAATCAGAACAGACAAATAAGGAACTTAGTCGTAATAAGGCGACTGCTGATCGGTCCGCATAACCTGGCAGTTTTTTGCTCACTTGTCACAAACCGTGGGAACAATATCAGTGCGGCATGAGGATAATTCTAAGTAAATGACTTGGTTATGAATTTTTACAAAAAATATCCTGAAAATCTGAAACAATATTCCGTTTACTGCATTTGTCGAATGTAAATGTCATAAATGTTTTCAGTTGTGAAATCGTCTGGACTATCCTTTTGAGGCGACACGGGAGACAGTATTCATTATGCCAGCCATGAATGACTCAGCTGCAACCAGATATATCCGTTGGCTAAGTTGCATTACCTGATGTGTGATTTTCATAATCAAGTTAGTGTCTGCAAGTTCTAATGAATGAGTCACATTAGTTATTAAAAAACTATTTGCCAAAGAATTTTACAACCACACTGGATATTTTACTTGAGTCAGTTCTGACGTGCGCCGGGATGTCCGACATAAATAACTGGTCATGACGTTTCACTCCACATGTTAATATAACAATCAAGATTCCTCCGCTATTATGGCAGGAAAGGCAATCCAGACGACTGGATTTTGTAAGGGGCAGTGTAGTAGTCTACCGTTTTGGTTGATTTTTATGTAAGTATTGGTGATGTAAAACCTTGCTTACTGGGTTTCGGCTCATGAGCTTCTTATCTTTTTTCAATCCACAGAAATTGTCGGGAACACCTGCCTTTAGAGAATCACTGTCCTGTGGTGCTTCCGAAGCGTGTATACTACCGCAGAACTTTCAGCATTGACCATGGTTAATGTAGGAGTGTTTAGTAACCGAGCGAGTGTGGTTGTTTTATAAATTTTGCTTCTTGGAATATCGCTGCTTTTTACGATTAGCAAAGATGATTTCAGACAGTTAGAGGAGCTTTATTACATGACACGAACGGTTTAGAACGCAATAAGTGAACCAAGCTTCATCATAATCTTTTACAAAAATTATAAATTGATCCGAGACCTCAGTGCATAATGTTGAAAATAGTTGTTTGCATGTGATTCTGGGTCACAAGTTTTTGTTATCAAATAGCTAGTCGGTTTGGGTTCTGTCTTAAGTTGGTCTAGATTTCACAAAGCATTTCGTGTTCTTTGAACACATTAGTACCCGGTAATTTCGAGCATTGCTGTGTGTAGTCATTCACGTAGTCCTGACTCAAAAACTACAACGCCTACAATTTAACCTGCCATGGTCAATGCGCAAATAAGTCTTCGTCTTAAACCAAGTTGCTTGATCTCGCTCGTAGCCATAAGAGTGAGAACTTTGGCTCGTTTAGCTATGATTTCTAGAACCGACTCAAAACAAATCCACAAACCCGATTACAATCATCAGTTGATCTAACTTCGGGCAATATGGAGTCGTTTTTTCTCTGTTTCGCTTCATTTTACCTTACGGTTAAAACTCCAATATGTTTATCAGCTTAGTCAAGTTCCAGTTAGCTCCAGCGCAGTTCTTAACGATGAGATGTTGTGCTGCATAAACTCGGGCAGCTAGCTGGTTTAAAATGTGAATGGCTATGTAAGTCGGACAGACAGAGATTTAGTGTTTAACGACTAAAATGGGATTTCCTGTGGATAAACCCACCAAGTTATAATAGAAAAATGAGTTTTTTAAGTCTACGTGGCAAACCTACATAAAAACTATCGCCCTCGTCGAAAAATAATGCGCGCAAATGAAAACAGTTTTAATTGAGGTTGTTTGTTCCCCCAACTTTCACTGCTGTATCCAGAAACTCAATATACGTTCCACCGTCCATAGTAGCAGATGAGCTGAGATGAGAGTAAAACACAGCTTTGAACAGTCACTAATGTTGACCTCAACAGGCGCAAACCGCCCGAGAAAACCAACTATTTTTTAGCACCTTTCTTCAAACGCTGAACGTTTGATCCTAAAAACATTGATGCCATTTCACAAGGCAACATATTTACGGAACATCCGGATGCACTGCAATACCGGAGCCGATCAGGACTTGTGCTGGGCTTAGTGAATATGTACACAAAATTTACACTCAGACGGTGGACTGATATGTGAGGTTCATGTAATCACCGAGATGAGCAAGCAAGTGTTTTCTGTTGAAAAGAATTATCCGAAAAACTCGTTTGAGAGTGAACGTTTCGATTACATCCAAAAACTTCCGCCGGTCACTCAGCCACTAAGAATGCGAAAGATATAGGCATGGCAAATGGTAACTTCAAAGATTTCCTACTAGTTATATAGAATCAAATAATAACCTCAGCCTCAAACAAAGTATTTAGTTGATTAAATGAGCATGCAAATTTGCATCAAAACATGCAATAAGAATATCCTGTCCTAGTACGTGCGCAAACTTGACCGAAATCACTTGGTCTGATCTTACAATTCAAATTTCGAAGAACTTTCAGAATTATCAGCTTCATATGAAACGTAGCATGTGAGTTAAAAATGTAATAATTATGGGGCTGGTTTGAGCTTGTTTGATGTCTAGATTACTTTTTAGATATATTCTGGTATATATTTATCATTCAGAAGCACTTAAAACGTGCGGAGTTTGATTGGGTTTGCTCAAATAAGACACGACAAGATATTCTGAATATGTTGGACCAAGTAGTCATAACAAGTGGCGTCTCAGCATCAAATGAGTAAAAAAAAACGTTAACTCAACGAGGAAAATTCTATACATAAATGCAGTGCTGAGATGCGATGCCTACATCTCTGCTTAAATCGAACACGGGCAGTCGATTTACAGATCACATTATAAATTTGCTTACTTAGTTCTCTACCTGGAAACATGCACAGTACATCAGACCTTCAGATGTAAGTCTTTCAGAAGTTACATAAATGTTGGCACATTTACAACATGGTATATTGTTCTTTTTAGGAAGTTAGCCAATACAAGGTCGGCAATAGCAATTAGTTTCTGCTGTGAAAAATGCACGCGACTCTACAGACTGTTTCATTAGAGACTCAAATAGCCGATTTCGTGAAACAATTGCAAGCATTTTGAAACACTAAATAGTTCTATACTTACATCCCAACGGGTCATATCCTGCATAAATAATATCAAATTATCGTTTATTGGGATGTGAAATGGCATGCATGTAAGCAAAAATGTTGTGAATTGCAGCTTTACCGTATTACATGCAGAAATTCTCAGTAACCTAACAGACGCTGATAGCTAAATTTTGAATTATGCATCGCGACTTACTTGCGAGTTCTAATCAGAAGAAACAACCAATCATCTCAGGTAAATAAAATGCGCATTAGCCAAAACATTATCTGTGTGAATAATGTCATGTAGAAATCATACTGATACTTGGCAAAGTATTTCGTAACACATTCGCTTGTTCTCTTGGCAAAGTGCATAACAGGTAAACGAGGTAGACTGTCTGTCATGTAAAATGAATAATGGTTCAATAACATTCAACAGGTTTATTACGTACATTTTCCTGTTAACAAAACATGTATTTCGCCTTTAATGTCTGCTTTTAACGTCCGAGCGCAGTTTGTATGAGACAGGTGCGACATAACCGGACATTATTTTGCCTCAGGTCTCAGCTTTAAAGCTTCTGCTACTTTTTACCATTTTTCGTATACGGCAGGTTTATAATCCTAATAAACTAAATCTAACGGTTGATCCAAACAAATCAATTGCAAACGATTACTTAGTCAGCATTTGATGACTTCTAGAGTTCCTGTTTTCTGGCTATTTTATTGGGGAAAATGGAGTTGACTTCATTCACAAGACTAAGCTTTAGCGCCAACGCAAATGCAAGGATAAGTCAAAATTGGCTTATTAAATAGTCAAAAGAAGCATTATTTTTAAAATTTTAATTCAAAATAAACAGTCTTCTTTGAAACACCTGAAATTTGGTTTCCACACAGTGATGCGAAAAAAGGGGAATCGAAATTTCTCCTTAGTGTTTTGATGTCATTGGATCGCGTCCAAAGCAACTGCGAATAAAGTATGTGGACAGCATTCCAAATTGCACCGTGTCGGGATACATGCAGGCTGGCTCTTGATGAATACTTGAACCATGACAGCTTGAGAAATATTCTAATAATAAAACAACCAAACCGTCTTTTTTTAAAAGCTTTTACTTTTAAACCACTTCGGCACAGCGTACGCCACATAAAACACTTTTCAAGCCGCTGATCATGGTTCTGCAGCTTTTACACATCAGTGATCTGCACAGAAACACCCGCCGCCGTGTTTGGCCTGTGCGGATGGGGGCATTTTTTAGAGATTTATTTGCCCTAGAGATGAACCTTACTTTCGTTGTGTAGATCTAGACCGTATTGTTCAGTGGTCAAAAGGGTGAGCCAATAACTAAGTAAGCAAGAGTAAAATGCTGCGCGTATCTGGATATTGGGGCATGGCGCGGGTCAGCTCCCTTCATCTCAATGCGGTTAAAATAAAAATTCGGAAGTGTTGTGCTAATCACCTCTCAAGATGGCTGGTCACACTAATGGAGTTTTTGCGCCAGCCATGGCTCTGAGTGCTCAATTTGTGCAAAAACTTGAGCGAGCTGACGTTAGCTACTCCAAAATTCTTGTATGCTGCACACATACAATTCCGTCCTTGGCATACTAAGTTCGCAAAATATCCTCATAGCTTTGGGTGATTACAGCAAATTGACGATGCACAATTTCGCAATCCGTCTGTTGAACGTGTTAACCAAAACGGGGTGTTATGACAGTTTAAAATTCATGGATTTATTTCATCATTACTGTCACCGATCTGTCAGCAACCCGCCTGCTCTATAAGGAGAATGTGAATCTGAAAATATTGGCCGATGTCCCAATTCAAGCGCATAAATAGACAGGCTCCACGCCTGAACGGCATCAATTTAAGAACTCTCAAGTGAATGTCACGTTGCCAGGGACTCTGGTACAATCCAGAACCAGCTGCTAGCTGTTGGTCAGGAAGCGGCTAAATATTTGTGTAGTGTGAGGCCAGCCTCAGCCTTCACTGCGGGTAAACACAGACAAATACGTTGACGAGGCTTGTACTCATTTCATCTGTCAGCAACTGATTAGGAAAAGCGGTGACAAATTACTTAGAAGGTGAGTGAGATTATTGTGATAATTTTGTATGTTAAAATCAATCCATGGAACACCTTTAAACTAATTGGCCAAATTAGGTCACGTGCAGTAATCCAAAAAGTACATTGTGTAAATGAGACAATCCCAGTAGACTTTTTTGTAAGCTCCAGTACTACTCAGCAGCCACTAAAAATTATTGATTTTGAATAAAATTGACAATCATGTTATGCAAAGCTGAATAATCTGCCGTTAATTAAATTACATAACAGACTTCCTGTTAGTGATATATTTGTATCAAGAATGAATTACCTGCTTTAACCTCGGGCGGAATAGTAACTATAAAACAATTTAGTTGATAGGTTAGATGGGTAGTATATGATGTCTCCGCGTCATAAAGTGGCACGTAATTCATCATTTGTGCACATATGACTATCCTATGCTAAATCAAATGTTTTACTATCTCGTATAATTTGCTGGCCTAGGTTTTAAACTTTTAAAACTGGAACAACTCCGTGCGACAAATTTTATCTTTTCTGGGGACGACAGTTGAGGTTTCCAAAATGATTAAAAAATTGGTTTGTTGTGGCAGGTTTTAATGCATATTCGCTCATGCAATTTTGCAAGATACAAAACCGATTGAAAAATACCACCCAAAGTGCATGCTTTGGACTAAGTGGTGGAAATAATTTCACTTGTTTTGCCGACGTCATACTCTACCAAACATCTGAAGCTCAAGGATGGTACATTTTTCTCCAAACGCGGATACAGTCGCTTAAAAACCTCTAATGCTACTAACTAAATATTGGGAAGTGTCTAAAGTTAAAATGTTTTATCTCAGCAGACAGTTGATCTTCGTTGAACAATTTTTCCGTTTCCAATACTCACTAAGAATGCTGTTTGGAAGCCTAGATATAGGCCACCAGTGTGCGACAAGAGGGCTACGTTGCTGGTATCATACATACGATTATTCATTTAATAACACTGAATATACTCAGCTCTTAGACAGGTTTTCACGCATATGGCTTTATTATATTTAGTCACCTTACTACCGACTGCGTCGGATTTAAACGTCTCTGTTGCAGTTTCTGTATTTTTAATATGCTGCCTAAACTGCTTGACGAAAAGGATTGTAGCGCATATCGCTCATTTTTGTCTAAGGGAATTTATACATCTCCTTGCCAAGTTCGATGTAAAGAGTCAGTCTAGTCTTCTTTCAAACTGCAGTTTTGCGCTAGTGAAAAAGGCAGTGTCATTGTGTTTGCTTCGTAATTTATGAGTAATAAAATCAAAATGCTTTCAAGAATTACAACACTTCACTTGAAATATGGCCGAAAATATGCGCAGCTCATCGCTCGTTCAGACTTGTCACAGTTAGACCAGCCCTAAACACTTTAATCTTGATTGCATTCTTAAGTTAGACACTTTTTATTTAACAAGGTCCTTTTACCAGCTGCAGAAAATTCTGCATACCTACTACCATAGTCTGGTTCTTATGTGTCCCTTTCCTTGGCCGCTATTCAGGTGGTTGTTTACCTGGGTGCTAAGCTTGGTAATCAGCTTGCAAACTTTGTGACACAAAACAAAGAAAGATCATTGCCGAGGTCGGCATAACCATCTACAGACGTCTAGTCAGCAAGCAATAGGACCTACGAGCTGCAAATGTTTCGACACTTTCATTATTTGGGTTAAACAAACGTAAGTTTAAGTGCAATTTGATTTCTCAGAAGAGTGCACTACTGTGCATCAAAAACCCAAGCAGACCACCGCAATGAATAATGATGCATTTTTATTTGCAAATCTGGCAATGAAACTGACCAATTCGAGGTAGACCCTGTGAGGCTAAATGTAAAAGAATCACCGTTTAACTTGATCATGCACTGGCTATTTTTGCACTCTACGAAATGTTTGCAAAATCGTAAGTGTGACTGACTCCATGAAATTGCAAGCTTATCGTTTACTCATTTTAGAAAGGTGCTCGTAACATGAAGCAAACCAAGAAAGCTTAGAAGCCCTGTGGTGGATACACAAGATGTGATGCGTAAAAATGATACCCTAGTATCAGGTAATGGTACCTGAATTTAACTTTCCTGCTATTTGAGTGTAAGCTCCTCATCTTGTTTGTTAAAAATTTGGGTGGAGGCGAATGTTTAGCCTCAAATTAACCTTCATGATAAAGGTGTATGTTAATGCTGCGGACAACTGTATGTCTTTTGCTCATAAAACTATATATATGATTCGCTCACATTTAAGCGGCCACTCATCTTAACTAGTGTAAGAAGTCTACTAAATGCAAATACAAGAACTGAAACACTAGACATGACGTTGGATTCCGTGCTGATTCCTATAGATGAACGCAATGCAACCTGGGCCTCCAAAAGCGGCAGGCAAGCATGTAAACACATTAGCGCTTGCACTATACGCGTAGCCAGTTAACTAAACGCAGGTAATGCGATTATTAAGACAACCGCTTTTCTAGTAGTAAACCCTGAAATATACAAAACACGACTCCTTAATTAAGGTAACTAAAAATGATGGCATCATTCCAGAAACACGGTCAAATCCGGAAACGTGAATAATGATCTCATCTATTATGCTATTATTTATATCGCTTGACTAATGTAAATTCATTCCATAACTTTCCTGTGTCGTAACGGTACATGGACAATATTCCCGTGTGAAGAAGCAGTTGTTTGGATACGAAGACTCTAATGTACCAACATTTAAGTGGTAATCAACGTAGTCTAACGTGACACATTTAATTTCGGGACTACAACATGACCTGGAATTTTTTTTACCTCAGTGGTTTTCATGTGTGTGTGCCCCGAACAGCTATCGTATTTTTACATAAAAGGCAGAATAAACTTGTTTTCAACTTTTCAAGTGTATTGCGTCCGTACAAGTCCTTCCACCTTTCCTTCCACATGCATTGCTACAAAACAGTATTCTCTATATGTGTTCTTAGTATAACTGGTAGTCGGCGTGCACTGTTGGCAGAATTATTGGTTGGTGATGAACTATCTTATCGGCACTGCATGTGCGATTTCAGAAAAGCAGCTTTAGGTGCGTTAATGGTGTTGATTTTCAAAATTTGTGAAGAAAAGTGTGCAAGCTTTATCACAGGAATACAAAGAGAAATATTCAGAAATACCAGGCTACATCTGCTACTGAATATCACTCAATAGTGTGTAAGAGGATGAGTTGATTCCTAAATACGGACGTTCCAAGAGTTATGAGTGCAGTCCACCGCTTGATGAGTTTTCGAAGACATAAAATGTAGGGAAACAACAAGCAATATGCAAAATATAATAAATAATAATAGTAAATATAATACCTATATGTCGGTAAATTACCCTAATTAGTCTGTCCATTCTAAGGAGTAGGAGTCAGCGTTTCTCATTTCTTATCTTATCTTTCTTATATAGATCTGGAAATGTGATTGCGGACATGTGTGACCCATAATTTACGGGTTAGGAACAAACCACAATTGTTTTGAGAAATGGTGTCAGCATTGCTGTGATGAGCGTTGAAACCACATTATAGATTTTTAGCTTGATTAGTCGGCATTTTTCACCCTTAATTTTGTTTCCTTAATTTGCAAAACAAGATTACAATTTTTATTTTCAGCAAACCTCCAGGGCCCACCAAGATTTTAAACTTCACTGGCTGTATTTTGAGTTTGCAAACATGTGCTGGGGAGTTTTCCGTTGAAAATTACAGGCACATCATAGGATGAGGTGCATTTTGGAAAAGCTCTCATACATCGTTTCAGGACGAAAACTGAATGTAGCTTGTACACAGTATAATCTGTGGCTCAAGTCTTAGACTGGTCATTCCAAGAACACAATTAAATGGTGTTTAAAGAGCAACACCACATTGTGCATGTTTAAAGAAGTGTTTGGAAATCAAGGGTCATACATCTAGCAATGATCATCATAAAACTCTACCATGAAGTAGCAATAAACCATTCAGTTTGGCCTGCCAAACTGCCCACCCGAATAAAACTATGATCGTATTTTATATTAAACATAGGTACAAACACGAATAGTGTCCAGCCACCCAAATGAGTTTGCTTTTTCCTTTTTATCTGTAATCAACTTGCTTTTCACTTAGGCACTACTGGCAATCGATCTTGCACTACGTCATCGCTGGTCGGTCATTGGTTTTACCTAGCATACTTTCGTCTGAAAGTTGGCATACTTGGTTTACAAAACTTCCAGCGACAAAAAAGTGTTCTAATAGCACTTGGGGTTTTTACTTATCGTAGTGTTTGATTCTAGATTTGAAATATTGCCACAAATTTTTTTATCATGCTTCGAGCAGCCTATGACTTCATTCTTACGAAAATACTAAATTCCGCGCTCTTTCAGAGGAAAATTGTGCATTTATCAAATGAAATACTCTGATTGTTTACTTCTGGAGTAACGAAAATTGTCATGGGATTGGTTGATGCAAAGTAACTGGTAAGATATTGCATTGCTCAGGCTTGGTCGTTGTAGCGTCTCCTTCAGGGCTAATCTACACGCTTTTCAGCCGGAAATCGAATCATTTCTGTCCGAATTTGAGATTGCGTTAGGTACACTGGTGCGGTCACATTGCGTCAACAACTGGATGACAAAGGCGAATGGTGAAGCCTTCTTGTGACAAACAAGTGATCCTTGCAAGGCAGGATTTCCACCAGGTGGGTTCCTAGTTAAATGAGCCGCACTTGAGGGACAAGGAAAGAGAAGCACGACTATTGCATGTAGGTGGATACTAGCGATGGTTGTTCCTCGCCCTAGTTTACATTCATCTTGAGTTATTCTCATTTGGACGAGATTACTGATTCATGTAAAACCATGTAAGACATTATTCGCTTACCCGGTTCAGCTGTGGAGGAAAAAATGGTACACTTATTGTTAAGGTGCATATTACGCAACCCTCAAATGAATGTGATGAATTTGTTGTGCATGGTATTTTTTGATGTTTCTATAGGTAGATGTTTTTGATAAAAATGTTATCGTTTACTGAAGGTGCGGTAATACGCTATTAACATATTCTCATTTGAAGTGGCTACCAATGTAAAAACGGCACTTTCAATAGAAACTGTTCAGAAGGAAACAAAGTACTTTTAAGCAGGTTTTGCTAAGTAGACAAACACTTGTAGACTTAAAGGCTGTAAACTTCAGAATATCCTTAATTTTTTTTCCGGTATCCAGATTTTACAATATTCGTAAACCATTTCACGCGCCATGACTCCTCCATACTTAACCGTCAGTCTGACTAGACAACGGTATGTTATGCTGAATCAGTTCTGTTTAACTGTCGGTTGTTTTAAGATCACGACCGGTAAACAGTAAGCTAGTTAACTGAAAGGAGTTGGAGGAATAATTTAGTCCGCGTGTTTTTCTGCCCAATTAATAGAAAACCATTTATCCATCAAGATCACATAATTCATAAGACGCAATATCCGTTGGCAAGAACTGCGTGTAGTACATTCTCCAGGGGTCAAAAAACGTAAAGTTACAGGGAAATGTGAAGAAATGTGATGTAAAAGGATATTTTAGTCAACAAGATAAAAAGTAAAACCGGAAAAAACTTTGAGGGACGCTAGCTGGCAGATTTGTCATACGAGATAATTACCAAAGACATCCTCATAAGCGGAGACAAAATTCAACGGAAAACTCTCCTCATCAAATGTTGCAGTTACTGCGACCTATGTTGAACTCCCTTATCTTAGAATAACAATGCGCGTGCAAGATTATGCACAATAGGTGATGAGAAAAAATAATTTTATCCGATATTTTTGTGGGGAAAATTACAAAATTTTGCATGTACGAACTACGACACTCAAACTTCAGAAGGGATCCCCGAATAATTTTTGGCGTTACTTTCTATGTGATACGTAAAAAGTTAGTTTACTCCCACGGAGAAACATCGTAAAATCAAGCACAATTGGTTTTTATTCTGCAAATGGACAAAAGACTTGAGTATTAAACGCTCAATAAGAATTGCCGGAAGTAGGGCTCTGCAGGTAACTAAACTATGGTTATTTAATGTGATTTCAGCCAGAGAATGCTTGACACTTTTCAGTTGTCCGAACGCAGCAGGTATGCTTATTTATGAAGTGTGTGGATATATTTCATTGTCAAAGGAATAGAACCCATAAATGCACATAGAAATTCCTACCATGGGAAACCCCAAATCATTGAAAATATCTCTGACAAGCAGGAACCAAACGTCAACCCACACCTACATGGTTACAAAGCAGGCATCGAAGATCTGAGCTCAAATTGTGACAAAATGCTTCAAATGTTGGTGGTACGTTTGTCCTAGCCGTTCTCGACCAAAATTAATAAAACCAATAGCGGTGCAAAAATGCATTTCATACTTTTGCCTCATGTGCGATGTGGACGGGTTATATGTCCGTGATGTGAAGCATTGAAGCTTATTTCAGCATAGTCTTTGCTAATTAGTATTTGCGTCTGCAATATGTGTGTTCTCTTATACCGATTTCCAGGCGTCGAGTGTTACAACTAATTTGATGAGTAGACTTATTCAATATTTCCACAACACTTTTCATACTAAGATCTGCTGAGTGCAGTTAAGGGGTTTCGTGGTCTCAACGTGGTGGCAAAAGTAGGCTGGATTTGTGTTTGTATTGTGACAATTTACTGGCTACCCATTAAATTAGAAAACGCCTGGGCCATGTGCAATTTTACTGCGCGTTTAGCACATATTCGTATTACGTTTGTTCTATCTTGTAGAAGAAAACAGGAAACGCATTATAAGATGCAGGCATGAATTAAAATAAAATGTGAATTGAAAGAAATATTTCAAATAAATTTTGCACTGTCTTCTAGCACACCATGGCGCGCAGACTGAAATCATATATTTGCTGCCTCAACAGTCCTGCAGTAAATCTCCCTTCCCAATAAAAAGTAAGTAATTCTGTAACTAGATATAAGTATCTGATATTATTTTTTCCAATTCCGGTCTGTTGTTTTACTGTGGCAAGTATAAACACAACGGTATGTATGGCTCTCTGTTTTAATACACAAAATCGTTAGGGCAAATCAATTACGTGTAACAGTTTGTTCTGCCATTCCTGCAAATGAGCAAAGAAACACATAATTAGCTTGGTATTATCAAGCGCTTGCTGACGTCGGGTAGACAGGTTTTGGGCAACAAGAATATTCTCCATCAGAGGCCATATTTCAGCAGTAACAGAGATCAGTATCCAATGGCTTATTTTTCCTATTGGTTACGTTAAATTCGTCCGGGGCCCTGCTACAAGAGCAGTTGTTGAAGAAAAAATGTTTTTAAAGGACAGTGAAACACTCATTTTTTTGAATGTTTCAACTTTTGTTTAAGCCTTGTTTTTACGCACGCCTGTTATTATTTGACGAAAGCCTTCCCCTTCCTTTTATTATTCTACACTTGGATTTTTGTACAACTCAGACTGATCTACCTAACAAATTGTGGAATTTCAGGCTTATTGGTTTGATCTCCCTTTGTAGATAAGAATTAAACGAAAAACGCTTTCTAGGCTTAAGAACATCATAATTGTTTGGTCCCATCCGATCGAAATGAGTGCTGAGATTACGGTTGTCTCTTAGAAGTGCCACATGGTACACTATACGTGGTAGTCAAATTATGTCTTACCCTCAAGTATTTCGGCAGATAAGTCTGGTACACATGCAGCTGAATAACTGTTAGTACTGATTGTTTATTCTACGAAATATTACTTTGAATGCCTTCTTTTTGCATAGGGGTAGGTGATTTTGGTGGTAGTGTGGGGGGATTTAGTAAGAGATGTCTTCCCGCAAATAAAGCTATTCATGCTGAAGAACAGAGAACCACTGCAAACCTGTTTCATTCTTCTTGGGAATCAGAAGTATGCATCTCACAAAAGTCCAGGAATCCCTAAAACATCGACCCCCTGGCAAACTTTCGATCACATGGCAAACAAGATCTATTTTAAAAGCCCTCATTTCCTAAGCAGCTTACTAAAATTTCGCTTTGGAAATTCGGGAATCCGGTCAATAGATGACCAGATGGTAAGCTTTCGTGAATGAAGGATGAATGGTAATATATCTTGTCCAGGCGCGATTAAATCATAATGCTGATCGGCCGCTTTATTCAGAACCATTGCGGGCTCCAAGCTTACAATTTTGAGAGACGCAAGTTGCTGATGACTCTTCAAGAGAATGAAAAATATATTCAGCAATTATCTAGTTGAAGATTCTTCGAATCCGATGGCAAATAAGAAACATTTTGGAACATTTGGCTGTAGTCTTAGCAAAAAGTGATAATAGTAAGCTTTCCGGATGCTGCACAGAACACTATGACTGGTAAGGCACTCTTAAAATAACTAACAATTTTCCATAGATGAAATATTAATTGCCCTCAAAATAAAAAAATCCACGGTGTTGCATCTTGATGGCCAGTTATACGGTGTATCGTTTGAAGAAAGATTAGAGTCGATTGTTTAGGTTGACCTGGGTTGTTTGCTACTACTTTTAAGTTGCAGGGGCAAAACGACTTTTTTCATTTCAAATTTGGTCAATAAGTATTTTGAGAAACAGTGAAATTGTGGAAAGGGTTTCATCATAGTTTTGCGTTGTTTTCTAGCTAACACGTCCCTTAAGTACTTATAAACACTAGTAAGCTTTTGAATGTTTGGTTACAACGTTAACCGGTAAAAGATAAGGCTGTGCAGGGGAATATCTACATTTGATATTGATGTACCAAGGCGTAGACTGTTGGGCATGAGTTTGAAAGCAAAACGTTTGGTACATTTTCTACAATGCACTGGGGAAAATTAAGCGCAGAAGGATAGGTTGTCATTAGGCGAGGAGCTTTCACTATCAAAAGGACAGAAAGTGTGACCACCCAAAATCACCTGTTAGACCAAAAAACATCATGATGCACAAAAAATAGCAGCTATTGGCGTATTACACTACTCATAAAGTTGCCGAAAAGTGGTTGGCAGCTCTTCGTGGGGCTCAGCCGGTAGGTGCAGTCCGCCAAGTCCGTCGATTTTGTGTTGTGGTTGAACCCAAACTCTACAAAACTTGCATAATGCACACATTCACACACCAAATCGGTTTCGAAGTGAACGACGTTGAAGCCCAACTCAATCACTCGTTTACCATGTTCTTCAGTAGCACGTTAATTTGCATAAGAAAATCACAAACGAAAGATTCAGTGGCGTACCAGTTAAATGTCCCCGTAGTGGCCATAATAGTATGCCCATGAGTATATAGGTCAAAAGAGCAGCAGCAAACGTTAGTTGAAGTAAAATGTTGTATACTTGTTGTATACCTTGTCAACTTATGCACCCCTACTATAATGGCGAATAAGCAAATGCCTAAGATATAATACTGCCGTGATTGCTTCTTGAAAAGTTAATTATTAACCTATTTGAGACCACCGAAACCAAAATATTCTTAAGAAAAAAAACTGCAGCCTGTATGAGAAGGGTAGCTAATTTTTGCAGATTTCTACAACTTTGGTAAGTTATGTAAATGGGGTATAAAAATACCTGATATGTATCTATTCAAATAGAGTTATTTACAGTATAAGGTATTCAATTTGACCCGAAAATGCGCACCACATAGCGGTAGAGCACACCGAATTTTGCTTTTAAATGGCAGTTTTGCGCTCTCAGCAGATAACGATGACGACAAATGGTGCTGGATGATATAGAAGGATTAATGCAGCATGAAATATTTCGCCACCAAGTGAAAGCTGGATTATTGAAATATTATGCACTGCATATAATAAATTGCCATGTTCGAGGACAAATAGACAAACAAACAATTCGTCTATGGGTAAACAATCCAACTAATTTTATAAGTGTTATAATTGCGTGTGTGAAAACATTAATCATAATCAGGTAGAAGCATTTTCATTTTAACATGCTTTACCATTTATTACAAGACATCTTCTGATAGTCTTTGCAAAAATGAGCATTATATTTGTTTGGTTCCATAAGTAAGCCGTGAGGACATTGCTGGAGCCTAATTAAAAGACCTTAGTTTGTAAAAACTATTAAAAAAAGTATGGATGCTGCGGGTGAATGATGGTTGGATAATAAATTAATTAAGGTTTCACGAAAGTGATCACATCTGTACAAGCAGGCTTCCCAAGAATAAATAAAACCTGAGTTGTTGGAAGCATTCTGGCTATAGTCTTTGGATCGTTTGGATATGGAGCCAGAAATTACCTTATTTGTTCCATTAAGGTCTTGGTTAGAGAACAGTTGTGCATTTACATTCAAGGAGAACCAGATTGTGTTGAAACTTGCCTGTCATATCCGTCCAAACCAATACTGAAAAAAATAATGTTAAGTAAGCTGTAACACAATTAATAACTCATGTTCTTGACAATGGCTTTGCATTCGGTTTTGGCAACCACCAGGATAAAAAGTTGGTTAATTGCAATCGTTAACTGCAAACTTTTGCCCACGATCAAATAAATAGACGTCTGTCATATGAATGCATAAATACAGTGGAAGGATCGAGAATACGGTGGGAGTTTTGATTGTTACTTGAATAGTTAACTGCTTGAATGACATTAGAAGTTAATTGATTAACAACAAATTTGCAAAGCTGAGTAAAGCAACTACTGGAAATTTTGCTACAAAGCAAGATAAGCAACCGAGTCATACCAACTTTATTTTTTCCGAACAGTTTCACTAAAATAGGAGCGGTTTTGGATGAAAATAATACTTTGCTGCAACGTGACAGTTTTGGGGGAAGAATATCAAAAATTACAGTACTAATGAAAACATCTTGCCCGTCGCGTATGGTGGAAAACGTTCTGTCCTTTGACATGGGCTAGTGGAGTGTTTGCTTTGAATTTCATTGATATTAAACTTGGTGCTTGATAGAATTGATTGCTTTTCTTAGGCTTTCGACTTCTTCTGGTTGCCGATTTAAAACAAGCAATTCAAATTTAAGACGGCGTTATTTAGTAAATTGCTCGGTTCTCATGAATCTGCGTTAGTAAATGGTTTAAATATCATGATCAAAACAAAATGCAAACAAATTAGGGGTGAAAAATAGGGTTGGACTTGAAAAAAAAAATGCAAAAACAATGGGTCGTTTAGGATTATGTGGGAAAAAAGAGGGCCTAGGTAGACTGAGAAAGGTAAGCGGGCCTGAACCATTGTTGATCATTACTGGAAAATGTAATCAACTTTTAAGAGAAAGGAGATAATGTTCGCACACGAATAATCCCTGAGGCACATAACCTACCAACTGATAAACGTTCGGATTCTCCTGATTTTCTCATCACCTTTGTGCAGCACGCAATTCTCATAACCTCAGTTACAAAGCACTCGTCATTTAGAAAATCATGCTATGGAGGACCTCAATGACATTATCAAGGAATTTCTGTAACCACAGACAATTACTTTCACGTTTTCGCTGGATTCCATGTCTAATTTTTTTCCCTTGTTCCTTTTTCACTTTTACTACTTTTAGACCTGTTTTTCGAATCCAGTTTACTCCTCAGTGATCCGTTTTTTAAGGCGTTGCCATTTGCACTCCATTTTTCTGAACAACTTTTATTACGAAACCTTGAACTGGAAAGTTGTTTATCTTCTGTTTTACCTGCTGGTTATAACCAAGTCCAACAAGTTAAAATTGTTCATGAACACAAAATTTAACCTGTTCTGCAAGTTTTAGTCCACTGATAAATCTGCCACTTTTTGTAAACACTTTCTGCCTGTTTTGCCCTGTTTTAAACGTTGTATACTTTGCACACATCTATATTTTGTCCATTTTGTGATATTTTACGGGTTTATATCCGGGGTCCGACTAACTGATCACGTTTGCTTTAAACATCCTGTTGGCACTTGGTTCTAGATTTGTGGGCGTTAGTACCTTTGGCTAAACTTTGTCTATTTATCATGTCAAAAACTATGCATATCAACAACTGTGTATTTCTGCACTCGCATATGATCCAATGGGTTAATATGTGAAACGACAAAATAGGAGAACTGGTTTTATATCATGCTTCTCTGCATTTGAGATGGGCTCTGTGTTTTACTTTTGAACACTGACACTTAATTGTAGGTTACCTGATAATAAACGAGCCAGGATTAATACTACAAGACTGCGGACAACAAAACAGTTGAATCACACCAGTCTTATACTGGTTTATCATCGATGCTTAGAAGAATATGTGTATTTATTTAATGAGCTCGGGAAAATGTTTAGCTATATCGTTGAGTATGGTGTACAGAGTTTTTTACAAGCAACACAGTTGGTCGTCACGACCTCGTAAAACATGATGTTTTTAGAAGCGCATCTTACCGACTCCCAGACGTTTTGCAAATACGCAGAGAGGTTGATCCAAATGAATGAAGGTGTTTGTCTTATACATGCCTCGATGATTACTGACGCATTTTGTTTTTCAAAGTTGAAGGTTCCAAAATTTATTTTGCTGTTTCTTAAACCTATGGACTGTTACTTTCTAGCAGGTAAACAAAATAGACATCTCAAGCTTATGAACACGCATGATTCTCCAAATTGAAATTGTTTGGTGGCTTGCTGCAACTTTTTTTAGATACAACTTACCCCAGAAATAGATCCAAACGACACAATCGTCACAAAATCAGCAATGAAAATCTGGCTAAAATTCTAGGAACCTTTATGTTACTTGAGCAAATATCACCGTATACGTCCACTACGGTATAACCCGTTCGTAAAACGGACCGGTAAATAGCCCTTATTTCAGGCTAGGCGGTTGCAAAAGCGCAAAATGTGTTCCTGTCCTAAAACCCATCGTTCTATTCCAAAAGTGATGTTTTCTGGCGGATGTTTGATTCTCAGTTGTAGCACGACATTTTTGTACGTTTGCGCGCCAAGCGGTTAAATAAACCTAGTATACCCTGAGAAGGCTGATGTTAATAAGGCACAGCATATGTGGCTATACTTTTGGTCTCCTAAAAACAAGAAATATCATGACATTAACTTATTTGTCGCTGAAACGTATGTACTATTTTTTGAAGAGAGAACCGAATTGTTTCCTTGAGGTAAAGAATTTTTCTGGAAAACCTCTAAAGATCTAGTGTCAATTTCGCACATTCATCAGGAACCAACATTGTCAAATGTTTTAATAGCTGTTTTACATTACTACAACTTATGAGTATTCATATACGTTTACCGCATACCATATCTCAGGTAACTGAACGTTTTTTAAGACGAGCAAAATACTGAAAACAACTCTTAATGGTTCAAAACACAGACACCTATCCATTATCAGCGAAAAGCATTTACACATGTTTGCAGAAGGCTCAATGCCCATCTTATTGTATATTATTATTTAGAAACATTTTTAGGATTGCAGCAAAATTTTGATCAGATTGCTCTAACACAAACAATATTCTGTGAAAGTCGACCCATCCATCCCTGTTGAGAGTGGTTGCTTCATTTTGACAGCTTCATGTTACACCTGAAACCTGTGACACAAAAGCAAGTTAATGTTCACTTTCTGAATAATACAAATATGTTAAAGTCGCCTTAGCCGATTTTTAACTTTTTGCAAGCATTTGGTAGAATCAGTGTGACCTTGATAAGCCTAGAATTTTACTTACGTTTTCCTCGAATGGAAGACATTTCTAGCAGACAAACACTCAGAATAGCTAACCATGTGCGCATTCTTCTCAGTTCTGAAAGATCTTGACACTCTCGGTGTTTATATCCTGCTGGTAACTGTACGTGCAAATTATTGGTGGACGCTCTTAGCCACAACAACCCTTTTGTCGAAAGTGAATGACTGAACTTATGTTCACCGACGGACTTTCTGACTGTGTCTGGGTTACGGGACAGTACGAGACAATTGCACATGCACGCAGATGAAAGTATACCTGCGAGTAAACAGAAGTATCCAAATCGTTATCAAAGTACAGATCACTGATTCACTTGCCGCAAGCGAAATAAATATCTTTGAAAAATGCTTGCAGTAAATAATTTTTGTGACGTGCCCCATGTGACATACATAATGAGGCATAAAATGTTTTCATTTTTTGAGTAGTTAACAAACCTTGAGTATCGGTCGTTTACCACATTTCTGTTATTAGGAAGCGTTCTTGTTGATTTATTTAGCTTGTGTGAGGATTTGTTTACCACTGTTCTTTACGCACACCAGATCCAGAAACGACAAATAAAACCAAAATTCTCCTATGCGTAGCATTTTTATGAATGCAGGCTAATCAGACGACCCTGTGGCTTTTTAAATATCCTTGCTTAAGGAAGTATGGTTCCTATGCTACAGAGCTTGCTGGATTTTTACGTAAATTCACGATTCATTTAACCTAGAATTTTGCCGGATAAATCCTGGTTGGGTTTAAAGTAATGATGTAAAATTACAATGTCATTTATGCTAGAGGATGAAGTCGGATTAAGAGCGCGGTTTTGAATATCTGGGGTTAGTGAAGTCCATGGCGTAATCTAAAGTTAACAAACGCTCCGTTGTTAAAAATGCATGCGCTAATGGGCCCAAATCCACTCACAGCAAGTCAACAGCCACATTCTGCTGCTCAAATAACGTCACAGAAATTAAATTACTTCAGATATAGGAAACGCAGCTCAACGTCCTAGTATAATTCATGTGAAACGAATCATGTCAAATGTGGTAGGAACTGACGCGCCGCTATCCTTTGGCCGGTAGCAATGTAGCACACCTTGATTAGAAATTAAATTATATCCTTATCAAACTTTGCTGGGCATATCTGACTGGAATGTATCAAATACAACTTAAAATCAGGCTGCTCTTCGCGCAAACACCAATTCTACATTTGTAGGATCGACACACGTTTCTGGTTACGGTAAATGAATCACGATAAAGAAGGCGCTGCCCAAAGGCTACCGGAGTTTTTGCAATTGGGATACTAAAGTACGGATCACTTGTGAACGGAGTTTAACCATTTCGAAATGAATACTACTTTGGAAATGCCATATACTGTTCTCGTATGTCAATGTAAGTTTACATCCTCCAAAGAATCTGTCGAGAATAAAAATTCCACAACATAAGTTTTCTGAACTAAAAAAAATTTGTGTAGATTTACAGTATATTCAGTTTTTTAAAACATTCCTGGCTCATTTGCAAAATATTGAGTCAGCCACTTTTTTAATATCGCCAAGTTGCCTTTAATATTGTGGGATATAGTTAATCGTCAGTGCTATAACTGCTCTTTTGAAAAGAGGAGTTCCGTTTGCAAATTAAAATGTCGAAGATCTAATGGGATATCATGATAGCGTTCAAATTTCTAGGCATCTCATTGAATAAAGGGGTAAGCTTCTGCGGACTTGGACACCTAGCAGCCAGGCTGAAAAAAAGTCTCTGCAGTTTCTGCTGAATGGCTACCGCAGAAGCAAGAGAAATGCCTAATTTTTGGATAACTTTAGAATAAAAAAGTGTGAAATCAGCAGCCCCCCAATTAATTTGCTGCCTGCTAAAATCTGTATTATGTGAACAACATAACAGTACCCAAGCAATCGGGCAACACTTTCCAAAATTTTTACTCCTTATATGTGAATATCTTTCATGTTCACCTGAGATTTCGTCCTGGAAGTGAAGCTAATCCACGCTGAAAAACCAGAAATCTCGGTAAAGCTGTTAATCCTTACTGAGGATCATCGGTAGTGTGCACCTTACGCAACAACCAGGAGTTCGGAACGCGCAGTCTCCAGGAAAGTATTTCAACCATTAGTCGTTCTTTATGGGGCAACAATTTTATCAGATTTTGGATGTGAAATTCCAGGGACAAACTTTTTAACCTGTATGGTTCGGAAAGCACAACATAGAACAGCTCTCTGAGTCAAGGGCACCGTCTTCTACATAACGCGATTTTAATTCATTATGTGTAATTATGAGCAATTTTCTGCACACACATACTATCAGACAAAACTTGATTAACTCACTTGTTTCGTTTGATTCTTAAGGAATCCCATTCTGCAGAAAAAGCCGCTGTATACCATACTTGGGCTGCGTCGGTCTGTTAAGTAAGGAATTCGAAATTACCATGCTCCGTTCACATGTTACCCACTGGCTATTCAGTCGGAATTCGCGACGGACAATAATTCACTGAGCTTAGTCTAATGTGTATTAAGCACTCAGGTGATGGTACCACACATCAATTGTATATAAAATGGTCTCTTGAATGCACGAAACAAAGAAGCGTGAGGTTTACGGATACGTCTTGGGACACGGTATCAATAATGAATTGGAAACCGCCTGGCCGAAAAATCCAGGATATGCTAAATAAATGTGCGTACCAATATTGTTAAGATACCATTTCTAATACATCTTTCTGGAGGGGACGCAATTCTGTGATATCCTACTACATTCAGTGGGATTTTATGGATAGCTAAATATATAGTCGGAGATCTAAGAGCCAAGCATAATGAAAACTATGTAGGCTTATTCGTAATGCACTACTCATAAGGTTGCTTAAAATTCTTCGACAGCCCACGACCGGTTTCGCCCTTCTTGGGGCTCATCAGGTAGGCGCAGTCCCCGAGTTTCCGTCAACCTTATGTTCTACCTGAAACCCAATTGCACGGACTTAGCGAAGTACACTCATTTGCAAACAAATTTAGTCATGCGAGAGACTCACCTGGAACCCAGCTGAATCTCTCGTTTGTGATGTTTCCTGTTGCCAACCGGATGAGCCCCAAGAAGGGTGAAACAGGTCGTGGGCTGTCGAAGAATCTTCAGCAACCTTATGAGTAGTGCATTACGAATATACATGTATATCGATATCTTGAATATCGTAGCAACTGAAACATGAGGCGGCCTAATGCAGCGCATTCAATTGCCTGGAAACATGACAAACGAGAGATTTAGCTGGGTTCCAGGGGAGTCTCTCGCAAAATCAAATTTGTCTGCAATTGAGTGTATTTCGCTATCTAGGCTTATCATTACTCATAAAGTTGCTGAGAAGAGTTTGATAGCCCAGAACTGGTAGACCGAGTTCTTGAGCTTTTGACTAATTCACGCTCCATGTTAACTTAATTTTAAATAAATTATTGAAATACACTCCTTTTCATACCATTTTGGTATTCATGAGAGGATCATCTGAGTCCCAGCTGAATCACTCATTTATGATGATCTTCAACTGAATGGGCTGAATTAAGCCGTCTCTTGTTTTAATTGGCACGATACGCCAGTATCGCGATACATTGTGTAGGAGTAACACATTACACGAGAAAGATTCCGCAAGTATTTGCTGGAGTCTCTCCTGAGAACCAACTTTGTAAACAAAGGAGAGAATTTCGCTGATAATAAAGACTGCATTTCTTCTGCTGCAAAAATTATCCTTATAGTGTCTAGCTAAATTAACAGTTTGTCCGTGCGTCTGATGGTACGTTCTTCAAGATATTCCGTGAGGGCGCAAAATTTCAGACATCAGAACAATTTTTAGGAGTCTACGGGGCTACAGGTTAATGTCGAATTTCTGAATCTATCGCTAGGGTGTGTGAGGTGTTCCAAGGAATTCTTCATCGTAAGAGAAAAGCACTCAAAGGAACACTTCATCTCAGATAATTGCAGTGATTTTATTTTGCCTCCCTTTTATTTGGTGCCTCTGTGTTATATTTTATGTCTGCCAATACCTATTTCTCAGTGTGCGTGCAAAACTGAAGGAATCTTATTCCTAAGTCCTAGGACAGGATATGCTAATTTTTTAAGTCAACCCAGTGCGAACATACAGGAGGGTATTTTTCGTTTCTTAGTACAGACCGTGCCCATTTCGTGTAAGCGCTAAGACTGAAACGGCAGCAAACTTGTTGAACTCGCGCATTTGGCATACTTTCTGATTGTTTACCTACTAGTCTCCTGATTATCCCTAATGCTGCTTCGGCAACTGGACACTGTTCCTATAATTAGCGCCTGTTACGTTGGAACATTCTCCGTATTACACTTGCGTGGATCTTTGTTATGGGTACTTTGTTTTTAATTGGGTCAAATTAGCCGATGTTTCCCCTAATATGCTGTTTAGGAACGACCACAGGTTATCAACAAGTTTCTCATTCGGGGCCCACGCAATTCCGATTTAATTAACGTAAGCTTCACTTGTGCTGCAATTAATAAACGTCCAAAAGGTATTTTAACAGTTAGTTTTGCATTTGAGCTGGGAAGAAAGTCTTGCTTTGTTACCTTTTGACCGTCGAAAAGAAAAGACGCGCACGGAGCTGGCTGGGAAATGAATTTTAATAGGTAACCGGAAAAAAAGGCTGTTGAAAAAAGGGGTTCCCAGTAATCGTAATTTCCAACGGACTGGCTTGTTGTACTCGGTGTTGTACAGCGTGAGAGAACATGCATTAGTAAACCTAAAGAGCTCCTGTTGGTTTGCTTTGAGTTGGTGAAGAAGCGTGGATCTTTGATTGCGCAGAAATTGTATGACCCGATGTCTAGGATGCACGCTTCTATTGTACTGAATATGTTGTGAAATGGTATCTGACCGACACACTCTCCTAATCTTTGTGGTTTTCCACCTCTGCTTGTGCGATGGATTCCAGAGTTATTTTGCACAATCACTTCATATTCGCCATTGAAAGTCACTAAAATCCGGGTGAGCCAATATAAATTATTTGATAGTTTCCAATAAATGTCCTTTTCTTTGAGTAGAAGCGATCTGTGGCAAAGGTCTGTGAAGCAGTGTATAGCTGTTTTGAACTTGTTCGGATTCACTAACAGCGTGCAGCTCGTGAACAATTAGAAAATTCATCCTCGCAAACTCCCAGCCAGCGGTTTGCGTAGTGAATGTCCGGTTAGCACCCGAACTGAATTTTAGTTGGACGAGATATGGCGTCACTTACCCTACAAGCACGGAAGTCCTATCAAGTGGACTTGAATCAATATTTCTAGGACGAGAGCTTCACCAGTTGTGCCAAATATTTTCCCTGCTGAGCTACTTATATTTTGCTGACAATGAGGATAATGGGAAAGTTTTTGGTGGAGATTGCCACCTGTAGGTGAGATAAATCTTTGTCGAATAAGATTACTTTCAAGGAAAAATAACTGTGCATTCCGCATTGGCTTTTTAAAACACATTGCTTTTATTGTCAGTAAGTCATTCCTCAAAATATTCAAATATATCCATGGACGGTCAAGAAATTATCCAAACGTTTTTTCTGCACCGACTGCCAAGCGTGAGACACTTTCATGCTTTTTTAACCCACTCTGTTTATATGTACTGAGTAGAAAATCTAATAAGTTGGTAGCTTTTTGTTGCTGCCTAACCATTTACAATTCTACCGCGAAACAGTTTCGCAATTAATAGCTGGCGCTATTTAAGAACAGTAAATCTTCGGTGTTACTAATTGTGCTAGTGCCATTGAGAGAGATTGCTGGTGCACATGTGATATCTAAATATTCTTTTGATAGGTTTATTAGAACTTATATTTCAGTGTTATATGACGTGATAAAAAAAGCCACACAACTTTTATTCTCTAGTCTAAGTGTTTAGAAATATCACCTGGTACACCATTGCCTACTGAGTTATTTCGGAGTCTACGTTTTCAGTTACCAAGTTCCATCTCTCTAACTTTGCTAGCTTTCAGCAAGGTCAAACTGGCTTTTTCTTACACTTTTAATATTATTTTGACGTAGAGATCCGCAATACAAACGCCACCAGGACAGCACTTTACGTAGACGCGCACTAAAAATACAGGACTTACATTGACTAAGTTAGTTGGTACCACCATCGGACTTGTTGGTGGAAACCGTGCCGTCAAACAATAATGTTCATGAACTCAAGAAATCCTGTGATTGTTTAGCTAAAACAGGTCAAAAAGGTCACCTTCTGGGCTAACCTGATTAAGTGTATATCTTGTATTGCATATAAGGAGGAATATTTACATATAGGATAGTCGGCACGCTGTACCACAAGGAACTACTTGATACCAAGGCTGACACATTCGTCTCACTCGGTCAACTCAACCAAAACACCTTGAAAATTTTGGAACTTTACATCAAGCAGTGTGGTCGTGGCTAAATACGTCTACCAAAGGACAACACGTCGGTTAAGTTCACGTCGTTAAACAACGGAAAGGACTGGACACCACTCGCCTGAGTTCCGATACAGCGGACATCGCATGTGGAAAAACAATGTGGTCAATTATCCTGCCTTTGAGAAGCTTTTATGGGCTCTCATTCTTTTATTAAGAGTCGAGGATGTACGTGTGAATAACAAGTGAGAAAGGATGGCTCTTTGGGGAAAATTCTGCAAAAGAGCGTTTATGGTCACCGTTTGCGAGATTTGGTCGGTTCGCCTCTCTTCAACCGATAGTTTGTGTTCCCACAAAGCGTGTATCTTCGGGTATTTAGCAGGGGTATCCGGCTTTGTTTCAACCTACTAACCACGAGATTAAGAAGTGCCTGTCATATTCATGGTGACTGGATGATTTTCTGTCGTAGAAACTGCGGCACTCGGAGACTGTGATGCATATTCTGCAGTCCTAATGGATCAGGCATGATTCTCAACGTGCTCACAATAATTGGGTTGCAAGAGGACTCAAGAAAATTTCCGAGTCGTTTTGGATTATTGAATAATTTCAGAAAATATGTTATCCACTCTGAGTTACTTACAGAATCACAAACGCAGAAACTTTTACATGGAGATTTATCAACAAATGCGGTACTGTTAAGACAACAATAAAATACTAAAAACCTTACAGTACAAAATGACATCCTGGACAAGTAGGTGAATAAGAAACGGGACGCTTACACAAAGTTCACATCAACTCAGGACACAGTGGCCATGTGTTTTAAGTACACTAGGCACGCGGAGACAACGCTAAAGGATTTTCCGTTCAGGTCAAAGTAAGGATAGGGGCGAAAGCGCAAACACAAACGGCAAAACGAGGAATCCTGTAGTATACAACAGGGGTAGAAGAAAAGAATCAGCACGCATACATCGTCTTAAAGGAGTGGGGAACATCTACTCTGACTGAATTGTGGTTCGGGACGCCAAGCAATTGTAATAGCAGTAAGCATAGTCTTGAGCAGATGTCAGATGGATTAAGTGATTGAGAGTTATGGCCTGGAATGAGAAAAAGCAAAATTATGGCGCTGATGACTGTTCCAGTTCCATCATATCAGCTCCAAACGCCATCGATGGTGATGAGGAATTTTTGGTTCAACACCCGATGACCGCTATATACAGAGGGATGTGGTTTCCTCGATCCATCAGGGCTGTTTTTTCAATCAGGATTCCTCGGACCACAGTCAGTGGTCTTTTGTTGCCCACCCTTTTGGGCTGTCTACAAACATGCGTTGTACTATATGTTTTTTTACTTGGGACTGGGGATAGAATCTTTCCACTGAATTACCGTCTGTCCTCTTACGACGGAAACTTTGGGCCTGAAAGGATAGCCATGATTTTGCTAG
>SJOL01006310.1:231396-263936 GCA_004794785.1 Opisthorchis felineus | reverse complement strand
AAAAAACAAAATGAATATCGGTTCAACACTGTTTTGTGTGTGTCTGTTGGATATTTTTATCGTTTACGGCAAACGTAAGTAGTAGTCGGGAGCTTTTCAGTATGTCCTTCATCATATTACTGATGATGCGAAAGATAGTAACAAGCAGCAGTCTTGAATATGCAAACTATGTGGCATGATTCAAATTGTTTTGTTATGATATAAGATGCCAACTATGTTCTAAAATCCTAAGCTGAATACTGAATTATCTCATGGCTTAAATACTGCTTTCCAGATTTAGTCTACAAATAGATATTAGCTTCTTGCGCAAACATAAACTCACCGCCCGTACTCTTATATATTTGGAACGTTAATAAAATGCGTAATTCTGGCCTTGCCTGGCTCTTGTTTGCTAACACTAGGTTTTCCTAAATTCACGTATCATTTTACGCAACAAACCGCCTGCAGAAGTTTACATAACCTCCAAACACGTGGTTGTCAGATACAAAAAATCGCTAAAAAACAAAAACATTCATTCCAAAACTGGATTGCGTGAGTCCCATTGAGCCTAACAAGGCGGTTTGCGATAAGTATATTGTTTGTCTTAGTTTGGTTGTTCATCGTTGTTATTTGTGCAGCGTGTTACTGCAGAGCAGTAGGTGACATGGGGTACGGGTAGCTTTTTGCAGCAATCACGTACATCAAAAAAATTTTCTCAATTTAAGACAGTTGATGGAATAAAATCTCTATTTTCTATGCGAATTCATCTCATTTTCAGTGCGGATATTCCACGCAGGAAAACCAAGTATACTTTATTTTATGAAATAATTATACTGTTCCAAAAGTCCTTATATATTTGAGAAACGCTATGTGGAGTAGAGAAGTGGGTGTGGATGGCCGTTTCCAAATTTTTCACGTGGGAGAGCATATTACATTCAGGTTCACGCTACTATTTGCGTTCTCAGATTTTTTTAAATTTATTAACCTCTATTTGCGTATGCATTGACACGTGATATAGCAAATTAGCTCCAAACTATTTTCATCCCTAGAAATGGGTTTACTTAAAAAGTTTTCACAGTATTGAATTTGTACTAGTGAGCTGTTCAAAACAAAAGAATTTTCTGTAGAAATTTAAATGAACCCAAAAAATGCACATGTAAACAATTTAGAATGATTTATAAGCACACTAATTTATCTTACGTTTTTCGTTGGGCCACAAACGCAATTTCAGTTATTGTATCTCATCATCCAAGAGGTACGTTTTACTGTGCTTTAGTAATATTTCATATTTTTCAATGGTTGATTGATCCAAGTAGCTATTTCGTTTAAAAGAAAATTTTGAGTTTCCAAATTTGGGGATTGCATTTTCAGCAGGTCAAAAGAAGTGTTTATGTGACCAAAATAGTTGCTTGCTTAACCCAAGAGGTTTTACATTTTGGGAATTAACAGAATGTAAAACCCAGTAAACGGTATCCCGAAATGAGGCTTGGCAATTACATTCACCAAACTTTTAAACTCTTTTAAAATCTTGTCTCTTGATTTTAATCAAAAGACACCGCGTTTACGCGTAACATTACACTATAAATAAGTCTGTATAAACAAACCGTATTTTTTCAACGTGAAATACGAAATACTGGGTATCGTAATGATTTACACTCAATTTAGCGGTATTTATAAGTTCACTCCTCCATGGGGTTTCAGCTACAACCAGCTGGTCATTAAGCTATTTAACAGAAATGAGGCATGCTCAAGACGGTGAATAAAGCACGAGAACTGGGATACTGGGACGTTTCCCAAGCCAGTTTGCCGAAGTCAAAATGCAGAGGCCTTCCGGACCTTACGGTCAGGAAATTTGCGTTCTAACCACTAAGCAATCTCGCTCCTAAAATGAGTAATCGTTCCCTTTCCCATTTGTGGTACAAAAATGGCGTCGGGAAAATCAATGCACAAAATGGTTAACAAAATAAATGAATTAGTAAAACATATCAGCTAACATGGAAACTCCTTCACCAAGTGCTCGCACAAATGCGTAGAAACATTTTAGGCGACTTTTACACCTCCAGTTAGCCAAACTAATGTTTTATTTATTATTTATTAATTTCTTTGTCTTTTGCATTTGCTTAGGAATACACAATTAGTGAACCGAGTCCACGCATGTTGGGTCGTTGGCTTGTTTGCTGAGCTGGGCGATTTGGTTGCAAACGTTTCATCACCAATCGAGGTGACATCATCAGTGCGTTACTAGTGAGCGTAGTGACGCGTAGCGATGCGTCACTACGCTCCCCAATAACGCACTGATGATGTCACCTCAATTGGTGTTGAAACGTTTGCAATCAAATTGTCCAGCTCAGCGAACAAGCCAACGACCATCTACGTTACCTGAGCTACCAACATTTTCCTCTGGAGAAAACCACGCATGCTTGTAATAAAAAGAATGTTCTATAAGATGAAATCCGACGAGCCCCCTTAAAAATCTAAGCGATCGTCAATATCAATACTACACTGTTCAGTATATTTAGTGATCAGCAGTATAAATATCTTTTGTGTTCTTTTAGTCAAATACAGAATAAGTGAGTGATTTTATATAACCTTTGGTTTTTATGCATCAATTTCTAAACATTGCAGTATTGTTTTTGTTATCACTGACAGCCTCAAAAACGTGTTCCCCCCAACTGACTTCCAGTTGTCAGTAACACCGGTATATGTTTGTAGCTTTTCATTTGACTAAGCAAAACGTTATGTATTTTACATTTAACAAGACAGTTGGTTGTATGTGGGATCTTATACTGCTCTTGTGAATAGCAGTCAGCTGTATTTGAAACTAAAAATCCAGCAAGACCATGAAATCACATGCTATCGGTTGGAATCTTTAGCAAAAAAACAGAGTGCACTTGGAGCAACGTTTTCACTTCCGTTGGCTTTCAGGACCATGTGGCATCTAATTGTAGGACTATAAGAGGTCCTCTATTTACTTGTGTAGCAAACACTCAGGCTGCTTTATGGCCATCTATGCCATTAGGTAACAAATGAGAAACAACTTTAGTCAGAATGAACCTGCCAATGTCGCAATGCATCTCATTTTCTCAGTTAACGTGAAGATCAGCAAACTGACAACGCGCATTTGGAGCGGTTTTTCTCGATAAGGAACCTCGGATTTTTAGATTTTGACAAGCTAAAAAGCGTAAACATCTCCAAAACTCCGAGAATGATTGAATAGTTTACTACAATTTGTTTCGCTCACAAAAGATGGAGGTATATATACCACATAAGTTCGTATGTTTACCATTTTTATACTAACAAGGGAATCCTTAAAAAAGAAGCTGTATAAATAAGTGTCTACGAATTAATCTTGCTGAAAAGCCTATACTCCGTCGATAAATGTAGATTAAACGTGCTTCGTTGCTTTTCGTGAATAATGAACAATATTATCTGGCTCATGATTAAACGAAATAAGTGAAAACGGTAGCATTGTGATTTCGTCTAAAATTGAGGTAACCTTGATTAACTTCTTTCTCCCTAATAATGTAACTTGACCCTAATCGCATGTAAAATATCTCCAAATTTTTGTTTATTTATTTTGTTTATCGTTTTTATCATTCTTAGTAATAAAACCGCGACCTACTACAAGTAAGTATTTATTTCTATTGCATGATTTCGTCTAGCTTTTGGAAGTATTTTGCCAGAAAAATGATCGATTTCACTCAGGTACAACGAAGACTTTTTGTTGGTCAGCCCTTCTTGTTACTCTATCTTTTTAAAACGTAGCAGAGTTACGTAGTCTCTCACTGAGTAAAATGCTTCCACAAAACTAAATCCAAACACGGCCTAAATAAATCTTAACCAAAGATATAATACGATAACCTGAAGAACAAAGTTATAAGTTTTATGTATACATTTGTAATTACCTGGGGTTATGGATTCCGGCAGAGTTATTGGGGTTGTTTTACGAAAATGAACTGTGCAGTTGACTTTATTAGATATTGTTTAAATCTCTAGGGACAAGAAAGCTGTAATTTTTTACCAGTTTATTTGAAATGAATAAAAGCCCGGAACAGCTGTGTTAAACCATATTGTTGAGTTGATTCACTCTGGTGGCTACGAGCTGAAAAATGTCTTCCATTTACCTCGTAATTTTTAGCAAGTAAAAGCGGTACAATCCCAGTTAAATGCTGTCAGCGATGTGTTATTAAACAACTGCGCTCTTTCTTTACTCTTAAACCTATAGAGAGAGGCACCCTGAGTTGAAAACCAGTCATTGTAGATTTCCATGACAATTCGGTACCCCATATTTCTTCCACATTAGGTTATATGTAACCCATGAACTAACGACCTTAAACCTAAACCTACAAGGGATTATTTTCAGTCAACTACATAGCAGGCTTTTTTGCGCGACCGAAATTCCCTTTTCTAGCGTATATGATCCTTTCTAGTGCCAGTCCAATTTTTGGACAGATTTTATATGCATTAGACAGTGAGATAGCTAGCGTTTGCCCACTTAAAGTGGGGCAAATATTGTGACATCTATATAGCAAAAATAAAAGTACATGTGGGCTAAAAGATGGGGAAGTCCTGCGTAAATGCAGCCTTAAATAATCAGCATTTTATTGTTATTGGATAAAAAGCCTACCACAACCGAAACGATCTAGCTTGTTTCCAAAATTATTAGTTTCGCCAATTTGAATCCGCTTATGGGCTTTTATTAGTAGTTTATTATTTTTTGGATTGAATAACTAAAGTACAACGATCAAAAAATGTCACCAAATCCTTGCGTACTTTTTGGATTCTTATTCATCGTAATGACTGAATGCTAACATAAATGTCAGAACTTCTTGCTGGGTGCCAAATGAACTGTATTATACTTTATGAATTTTGTAATTTAACCCAATACGTAGAGTTGATTTTTATCGAGGTAAATTTGCCTTTTCATGAGTAGGGATTCAACCAACCTTGGTGTATCGTGAAGACAAAACAATGTCTAACAGTGGCAATCTAATTATGGAAAACTTCCTTATCAGTCGCTGAGATACTTAGCAAAACTTGAAAAACAACTCATGCGGCAGTTTGGAGAAAAACAAAAAATATGGAAATAGGCCAGGGATTAAGTTGCGAACTGGCTGACCAGCATGTTCTTGTTTGGAATTCATCCTCGGCATCTCGATTTGCCCTACCTATTTTTGGGGATTGTTCTATGGATCAGCGCAGCTAAATCGAATAGATATTATTCGCGAAAAGTTTATTATTTAATTATTTATTAGCCAAAAGAAAGCACCCTGCGTTTTCAGGCAGAGAAATTCACAACACATAGTAGCGAAGAGCCTAACTTGTTATTAGAAGTTAAAAACGTCGGCTGTTAGTAAGTGTAAAAGTGGTGTGACATCTAAATTCAAAACATTTATTAGATCTGCTCAAACAATCTGGGGACATTAGCTGTACAAGGTATCAAAATTCCTCATGGGTGACACGAGTGTTAAAAAAATAATGTTCTGAGCCGTAGACTTCCTTTAGATTTTTTAACCTTAATGCTGTTGTTAGTTGTTGTTTTGCTGAATCAAAGAGTGCAATTTGCCTAGCGTTTGCTCAGCATTTATGTCCAATAACAGCACAAATGTATTGAGTAAACAAAACTATTTGCCCTCACAGTAGATTCGGACCAAGTGAACGATAACACTATTCTCTAATGTACAGTTCTGTGAATCAGAAAAATCCATTTATGAACATATGACGGCTTGTTATTCCATTCAAGCAAAACAGAATTTCCCCTGAGGCGCTATCTCTCATAGTTTCAATATCTTGTTTCAAACATACCCTATCGCTGAGCTGGGCAATTCCATGGTATACGTTTTATCATCAATCGGGGTGACATTATTAGTGCGTTTTTAGGTAGCATAGTGGTGCGTTGCAATGGACTGGTGGTTGTGTGGCACAACCACCATCTCCTAGCAGCTTAGGATCAGCTTTAAAATGGTAGAGCAAATTCAATGTTTGTTGAACAATCACAGCACACAGAATGACGGTAGCGAGAGTACGAATTTTAAGATAATTTTTCCTGAAATCACAGAGGCTAAATTTCTTGGTTGTGTCGGTTTAAATTATGTGCTCCATTCTAAATTCATAGAAAGCGTTTTTCCCAAATTTCGGCAAGACACCTAAACCCCGTTTAAGACCACAAAATAAAGAAACGTTAAGTTGGTCAAATGATTTACAAATACGAAAAACCACTTTTCATTTAGTAAGCATCTCTTCATAATTTCGGCGTACGCAATCTTAACTTTGGCTGGGAGAGCAGTCATCAGGTTAGTCCAAGTACAATCCGAGCGCAAGCCAATAAATTTCATGTATTACAACAAGAATAATGAGGTATGGCAAAGTATTCTTGTGTAACCAAAATAAAAACGAGACCTCAGATAGTGTGGCTGCCTTTGCGAAATCATAGACCAAGTGACAGATTCTGCTACGAACATATCCCAAGTAGTCAAGGTCAATATGAGTATAATGGGAGCCTTCAACATGAGCCCTGATCGAGTGAAAAACTCTTCTTCAATAAATGTTTGTATAACAGGAGATCTTGTCGTCATTTTTCTAGTGCCAACTGTTTTGGCATGATTACGGTGTCGTTTACGTTGACGATTAAGCCACTGTAAAATAAAAGTCCTAAAGCAAATGCTATTTGAACCACCCAGCCTCGCAATGGTCATAGTTATTAAACAAATATCATCGGTATTAATCAATATAAACTAATGCAAATCGGTTAAATGTATACAAGAAAAAAGAGATTCCTGGTGGACAGTGTGATGATTGGATGAACATTTTTGCTGTATTTAGTTGTTTATAGTTCAACGCATAAACGAATACACTAATGATTTTCAGTCAAAAAAGCCAGGTGCATCTATCAAAAAGGCCGAAATTTAAGCCTATTTTCACAATAGAACATTTAAATTTCTTAAATTTTTGCTGATACCTGGGTGCATTTTTTCCGTAAAACAAGCACCTAGTAAGGTATCTTATTCAAATGTGCTTGAGGTTTACGAACTTTCCTATAACTAACTTTAAAAGTAGGATATTTGTAATACCATCTTGGCAATGGATTAACATGACTTGATCTCAAGACAACACTTAATTCAACTCTGTAGTTAAACGTGAGGTATTGTGAACTTCGCCGAAGACAACCACTCCAATGTAGACTAATAAGTGTGCACAAATACCCTGATGTAGTGGTCAGATACGCGACAGGATTGTATATAAACGTCATTGGGTAAATATGGGAATGGTTAACCCAGCGGCATCAAAATCTCAACAGGCCCGTAAAAGCAGTAGATCAGCCGCACGGTTTCTTTACGCAGGCATACAATTTGTAATATAGCATCATAAAACGCGAAATCAAGCGACATTTAAGTTTTTCAGCTTGCGCAATAAATCCATAAATACTTACACATGGCTTCGTAGAAAATTCGAAAACTCGATATCTAGATTAAATTATCAAAAACCCGTTCTCGGAAAATTTATGAGCCAGATATTTTCACTGACATGTAAGAAAATCGATGCTGCTGGCTGACTTCTGAGATGTTTCAAAATAATTGCTCTTTCGAAGGTTAGCATGTTATTTTGCTTTCACTTGGTTACCAGTTAGCATTTGTCTCCTAAAAATTCTTTGAATCATTCCAGCCCTGCAATGTAACACGTTGTTAGTTTTTACAAATTATACAACTGGACGAACAATGATGAAGACAGTAGTAGGAAGACACGTAAAACTTACTTCGTCATCAGATACACTACAAATGCGGATTCATGCAATTATCATCTGTTCAAAGTTCCAAGATTCACAAGTCTCTTCTTTGGTGCACACCAGCCATCTAATTGTCTTTTTAAACAAATCATTTTATTTAACACACACGAAATCAAACTAAACAGACAATTCTTATGGACTGTTAGAAGCTGGGAATTTCCATCAAGATGATGTTAACCGCCCAAGAGCTTGCCTCTTGTACAACACACAAAATGTCACATTTGACAAAACAGCAATTGTTGTTTTAAGCACCCAAACCAAGTAAGTCGACATTTACTTTATCATTAGTGAGCTAAGTAGTTGGAGATCAAGTAGAATCGCAGAAAGCGTTGCATCTGAAACCCACGCTGTGGTAAGCGACTAACCGATTTTTAACAACGCATTTTGTGGCACTACAAATCTGAGGTAAAATAGCGATTTTCCGAGGCTGATTTCACAAGGGCAGTTAATTCACTTTTAACACCCAGGACTATCATTCCTGTAATTGGTCAGTTTAAT
Source organism: Opisthorchis felineus (assembly GCA_004794785.1). Taxonomy (NCBI): domain Eukaryota; kingdom Metazoa; phylum Platyhelminthes; class Trematoda; order Opisthorchiida; family Opisthorchiidae; genus Opisthorchis; species Opisthorchis felineus. The sequence continues at coordinate 255,676 of SJOL01006310.1, read as the reverse complement.
CAGACTTTAGACCTTGTGAACGCCAAAGCGCAGGTTTTTTCGGTCAGTGACACTCCTTGGATAACATTTCCTCGATTACATGTGAGCTACACCACATTAACAATCCACAATGCTTGCTAAACTGCAATGGACAGATTAGGAATGGATACACAGTGCATAGGTACTAAGTAAGGATCCATGATTCGTCATACTAGAAATTTCTCCGCTTAATAAAAAACCCACATTATTAGCTTCTGACTGGTCGCATGTTTGCGTGCATTTCATTCAGTACATTTGGAGAACCTATCTGCTACTAGGAACTGATAGGCATGACATCCCCAAAACCGTTTTTGCATGCTTTTGTTAACTGACAGTATATAACACTGATGCCCCTGCCAAGCACTGCAACTTAGATTATGCGACACTCCAGAGCCCTAGCATCAACCAAGAATCAGATAGACAATGAAAACAGATTTCAGAATCAAATATTAGGTAATCGTTTTTAACCACGTTATATTTCGGTACGTTTGTAAACGTCACAAAATACACTAGCTCTTCCCGACATTTTACATGATGGTGTTTCATATATACTCATCTACAATAACAATATCACAATAACTGGACGGTTTGAGGTAAAATTGCTCTGTTGAAATAGATGCCAAAAGTTGCCAACCAGTTATAGCGAGGGAAAAATGCACTTCGTGTAGCAAGTAGGTTAGATATGTTGGAAATAAATGTTTCTGTTTGTTTGCTCGATCATTCTGCTATGTATGATAGAAGTAGGCATAGATGATACCAAAATTAATGAAATATTCGCGCCAAACGAAGAAATATGCAGTTGAAAACATTCCTGAGTTTCAGTTTCCATGGATGGCGTGTTTAAGCTAAGCAACGGTAACAGGATCAGTGAACATCTGGCTTCCTGGAACTCAGTACCACTCGTACTATTTTAAACTTGCTTTTCTTTAATAATGCTATATGCCTTGGCTTTAAATTTGCAAGAATGTTTGTTGTTCTGCTTCATAGTTCTTTCAGAAATATTCCTTATTAACGTAGTTCAGCACAACACACACATTCATCTTTGCAGCAGATTCGTTGTGTGCCTCCACGGCATTGGTCATATTTATATTTAACATTTTATGGACTAGTAATCACCTCCCAGTTCTGTCTGAATATTATATTTTTAGTCATATACACGCTTCCTGCAATAGGTCAGTTTTTTGACAACATTCACGGTCAAATTCACACTGAATAATCTATTTGGACATTTGCGCTTCGCCAAGTGAAAACTGGGGCAAGAGTAATACGATTTAGTATACATTTTTTCGAACTTATCCTTGACTAGCGAGACACCTTGGATGACCCACGTAGTGGCACAAGCCTCCTGAATCTTCAGCTGTTTTTCTAAAGTTTTCGATATCTTACCGATCACATCATTTTGTTTTTTTTTGCAGTTTATGGATTCAGAGTATCGCAGTGCTGGCGAGTGGCTAGTACACTATAATCAGTCACTGTTTACAACTTTAAGGAGGACTCATAAGCACTAAACCTTGTGGACACCATGGAATTTAATTAATTCTTGCAAAATATGATGATATGCGAAGTCACGTGGAACATAGTAAGGTAACATGGAAATTACTGCCGCAGCTTACCACTTGCTTTGGTTCAATTTTTCAGTACTGAGACCTACTGAATCTCTTGTAAAAATTCCTGCATTTCTCTGCGTTCAGTACAAATTACTCAGCTCACGGATGATGCAGATTAGTTTGCAGGATATCAATATGATGAGTACCTTCTATAGCCCAGCCTGGTGTGAATTTTGTGTGCATAAGGGCGGTATTTTATAAACATGGGATTCTGACTGGTGGGAATTCAATCCAGTTGCTCTTTTAAGATGGTTTCTAGTTTCTAAAAAAGATATTACTCACAAGGTTGCTGAAAAGTTTTCGACAGCCAACGACCGGTTTTGCTCTTTTCGGGGCTCATCAGTTAGGCGCAGTCTTTGAGTTTCCGTCAATTTTATGTTCGAATTGAATATCATAAACGAGAGATTCAGCTGAGTTTGCCGTGGAAAAAACTGCTATGCAATTGAGAGTATTTGTTGAAATGGTTTTCAGCTGTTTACATGCAAACAGGTTGGACCTATTCTCCACGATGAACCATGTACAAACTTTCAACAGTGCAGGATTACTTACGTCTATCATATTATGCAGAAGAATTTCACTTCTTAAGTTAACATTTCAATTTTTGTGCGTATTATTGCTTCGGTGAAGAGAAACTGGAAAGCCAGATGTGCTATTAAAGTTACCTTCAATAACAGATAGCCAAACGGAATTATCTATATCCAGCAAACAATACTTACTTTGAGGAATATTATAAAATACACCACTTAGAATGCTGACCCGTTTTTTTGTTTCTTACAGTAACTATTCCACCTGAAGTCGAGAGAGGTATTATTAATTGCGTTCAACTGATGATTCATTGTGGCTCGGAATATACGCCTGTAGTAATAATTGAAAAAATGGTCACATTGGCCCGACCCAGACGCTTCTGTTCACTTGTATTGTACACATTTACTTCGAAACATCAATTCACTAAAAGCGTATATGGAGTCCAGACAATTTTCTTAACTTAAGGTGATGCATTTTCGAACTGAACATGCTGCGTTACTACATACGTAGATGAACAGTTAAGAAAACAATGAATGTATGGCTTTCAGTGTCTACAGGGCTTACTATGATTTGAACTTCTAACGCCTTGCCAACGTATGGCTGGTGGTTTGGTAGTCCAAAATTGTAAATCAGTCCACTTGTATTTTTTTTAAGTAAACATCGTTTTTTGTACTAGCCATAATATAACAATGCCTTAAAAAAAGCAGTGGGCCGAGGAAATGTTTTGGTAAATGTTGTACTTTGAGATAAATGACTCCTGTTGTGTTAAACCACTGTATCCACTCTGGTTCCTTGGTGTATGAAAAAGACTCGCCGACAAGGAAAATAACAGCTTCATTGCAAGCAGTGGACTGCAAAAGTTGCAACTGATCTTTCGGTGCTTAAGTGCATGTTCAACTCTGATCCAAGCGGCCTGATCAGCGTTGGGTGAACGCCACTCAATGATGGCCGTGTTTCTATGACATGCAGGAACGCCCATCGTGGTTTGTCTTTGATAAATGGAGTGACTGCTGGACCAACCGGGATGCTCTAGGACTTCCCCGCTGCAATTCTGATGTAGCTTGAGGGTTTCAAAAGGTTCCAAACACACCGCGATTATTTTCAGGAATCTGACTCTCCTCTGTCATAAAGAGATTGCCACCAGGTCCTTAGTTTTACTTAACCCAATTTCGAGCGGTAGATGTTACGAAAGAATGCATGAAATTCGGCGTTGCCAGGCAACCTTGAACATAAAGGACAGTAAATCATGTCGCATGTAAATTACATATTTAAATCCAAAAGTTTAGGTAGCGCTTAAATTCCATATGTGTCACATAGCACCTCTAGAGAACCTATTGTCACCGAAATGAGACGGTTTGCAACATTGTGAACTCTATCGTGAATGTCATAAATACTATCAGTCACCTACAATGTCTGCCGTGAATTGCTTTTCAATCCGTCTTCTTCAACCTCGACGTCTAGTTTTAAGTTAGCAGAGATGCTAACCAGTTCAAACAACCGGGATATAAAAACGACGTACTCTCTATGGTTTGTTTTTGAAGGAAGGACAATTTGGAGTGCTTTGAACTTTGGATCTGACAATTCAAAACAAAGTAACTCGACAGGTTCCCAAATTTCCCAACGTTCCATTTTATTAGAACTAAATGGTAAGACAAACTAAAAATGTGCTTCTGGATTTGCACACACTATGTAATTAGCCATGCTGCTTTACATTTATTAAAATGCAAACCTATTGCTACTTGCGCGTTTTACTTTAACATGAGCAATAAATAACAGCATTCCTTTGTTACGTGCACAGCGTATGACCCCATGCAATGTAAGTATCACAAAGCCTCATGCGATTGAGTCGGTTAGGAATATCCCGTACAATTTGTTATACGATTCAATCATTCGTAAGATTTTGAATTTACCTTGCAGTAACCATAACTTTTGCTATTTGCCGGAAGTACAGTAATAGCACCCCTGGTTTTCCATGAATTAAGTGTGATTTTATTGAATACTACATTTAGAGCTCCCACAGTCAATTTATTTAAGTTTCCTGCAAAAATGGCCCACATACCGGCTTCTAATGAAAAGTGAAATTTTCCAGGTACAGAAATATGTGAGTGTATTTCGAATACTTTTTGTCATAAGCGCGCCGGATGAACACTAAAATGTTCTCCGAGATAGAGGCTCATTTTGCACTAAAACAAAATAACCACATGTGCTTGCATTTTGTAGTGATTATTAACAATACGCCAGAATGGAGCAAGCTCGTTAATTTCAATGAACAGCTAAACTACAGCTTAACTGATGGTCAAAATCATTCATTCTTTTCATCATGATATGATTTTGCTGTTAGCCTTTAGGACGCTTGTGGACAGTTGAAAACGGAAACTGATTGGTGCACTCATTTGGGGGGGACTATCAAGTATGAAAAAACCTTTTTTCCGATAAGCGATTTTTGAAGAGTAAGAAATAATTGGATTTTTGTGCAATGAAAGCACTGTGCAATGCTTCTTCGTAATGTACTACAAGTCCAAAATTAAACGTAGCTCGTAGGTGTGGTAATCTTCCGTAATAAAACCGAAAATTTATTGGAATTCTCACCTAGGAAGCCACGCTGACTGAGCTGGCATCGTTTGCATCTGAAAGAACTAGCATGGAAAACAAGTCAGAAAGCATCATTACAACCTAATCTAACAAGGACCTCTTTGGTAAAGCAGTGCTATGTTCGGCAGCTTTTATACACGTATATCAATGTTTCGGCAGATGTAAGTGCAATTTAGAGTAAAGAACTTAGATATTTGCATTGAATGTGAGTAGGTGCAGAAGTTGACGGGACGCACAACTGTTTCGCGGGAGTTATAGCCTCGCATGGGTTGCCTCTGCAAATAGAGTCGGGCAGAAGCACTTTACCCACTCTGGACGGGTGAACGGACTCTTTGCTGGTGTGTTTCACAACATTATTATTACCGAAAGAAAAACTTGAAGTGTAATGATGACGTTCTAATTTTATATCTGGACACATCAGATATAGTGTCCATTCAAATGTGTTCATCAATAAGGGGTATCACTTGTTTGTACCTGGCCGAAAACTCTAGTTTCGATTATTGGCGTTCACCGTTATTGCCATAAAAGAGCGACGTAATTAAGATGTGCCCGCTGAGCTTTCGGTGCAAGCACGAATATCTGCACCAGCTGAGTTTGATTCTTCAAATTTACGGGCCCGATTAGCTCAGGGAGGCATTGATATCAGTGAAACTTTTATATGGCTACTGATAAAAGATAATTCATTTAGGTAACCAATGGTAATCACTTTGACAATCAATTAAATTTAGTGTGAAGTAAGCCCCGGCGGTTTATTTTGCTTAAGATGCCGGTCTCAAGAAACTATTTAGGCTTAAAGCTTTTTGTGACCAAAAATAACAGTGTGTGACTTACCAAAACAACAGGCGTTCAAAAGCAACCTTCCAGAATCCAGTAAGAATTCTAATACGTAGAACATGCAGGAGGAAGCGAAATCTGAAAGTCTTTGGCGCGCAAGAGTATGGTTCTAAATGCTTTATCCGCTCGATGACAGCGATCTGTTGAATCATCAGCATTTGTGGTCAAAATGCCCTACTACATAAATCGCGTCTCAAAAGCTCAAACCGTAGCGCGCAGGTATCTTATGCGAGCCTTTTATCTTGCGGACACACTCGAGTCGACAGATCGTATAATTGTTTACCAAAATGCAGGGTGGTGCTTTTTAGAAATACTGGCATAGCTGCATCCAAATTGTCAAAATCCCAACCTCAAACCTGTGAAATCTTTAATTTTATTGCAACCAAATTATTGATTCTAGTTGTACACATGCGTTCATCTACCACCGCCTCAAAAAGAATCGGAAAATTTTGTCCACGGGAAAAACATAAGCTCGTAACGGTGTGTGCAGACTCACTGGTGACGTAATTTGGACAAAAAATGGTGAATTTAACCTTACCTTGTGACTGTCCTGTGCTTAACATTGCCGTCAACCTCGTTTTATGTACAGCCGCTATTTTCACGCATCAAGATAGGGACAGTATTTCGGATGTGATGGACCCAAGGATGCACACAATGAAACGGTCGGCTTTTGTTCCATGAATTTTGATTAACTTGTCAACTGCCCACTTCATTTTAAATAACTTCGGGCTTTATAGTGACCTTAAACACACAGGGGTATAACAAACACAATGTTTCTCGCCTTCAGACATCCATCTGATTATCTGTCTTGATGTTAGGAAAATGTCATTGAAGTTCATTTCCAGCTTCTTGAATTTCTCACGAAAAAGTCGTTCACGGAAACGAGCATTATTACACTGTAAATAGTCAAGGATTGTTCTGGCTAGTTTTGGCACCATACGGCACCGTTTTTTAGCTGTCTTCAGTAAATAATATAGAAGATGACTAATCACCATTCGTGGTGATAAAAACGGGGAGAATGTTCAGCACAATCCGCTCAAAGTAGAGTGCGCTCCCTCTTTAGGATCAGAGATAAAATGAACACACACATTACGGGTCGGTTTTGAGTCATTACTTGTGGCGTCAACCTGGCGAATGATATTCTAGCAAGATTTGTTTTTCAGGATAAAATACACAAGCCACTGCTTGAATGTGACGAGATGTTGTTGTTTTGGGAAAGCAAACAAATTGCTTTCTTATTTCTCATCACTCACGTATGAAAAGTACACATGGTCAACAAAGATACGATCTGGTTGTTAGTGCGTCTATGATACAACCGGTGTTCATTGAATTTCATTTAATTCACCGGGTCAGGATGGCTTAATTACTGAATGAGCTTCAACTCCATCTCCAGTGGAAAAACCGGAAGCATCTTACTTGCGGGTAAACATGAATCCTCCTCTTTTATTCCAGTCGTCTCTGGTGGCCCTTGAGCTAAGAGTACATTAGATATTTGCAGTGAATTCGTAACTTGCTAGGCATTCTCCAGTAATTTTGATTTTGCTACCTAGGACTGATTATATATATATATATATACATGCGTAAAGCATGTAAAAAATTTCTTTTGAAAATTTTCTTCAAAGTCACAACCTGTATGTATGTAATACTTTTTGTGTGAGATCAGCAACAGCTTATTTGTCCAAACAAGCTGTATAATTTCTTCCCGTAAAAGGGTGTCATGTAGCTGTAGCTGGAATGACACCTCTCTATTGTGATATTTCTGAAGGATAGCCCTGAACCAAGCATTCAAACGTCCTCTCTCTAAGCCAACACCCATTTGGACCTCACAGCGCATGATAATTTTAGAGACGACAGATGAACTTAAGGGTCTCAGTTTCTTCTGGAAATAGGCTTTCTTAGGATACATCATGTACAATACAGAATAGTTGTACTGATTGCTCTATGTAAGAGCCACCTTCTAGCATCTTGTTTGACATGGAACTTAGAAAATACCCCAAGATATTTCATAAACATTGAATGCTATGATGTCAGATTTAAAGCCGAACGCAAATTTCAAATCAGCATGAAATTACACTGAATACACATAGTTAATCTGCTGGCTGCCTGATGAAAACAAAATGACAGTAATTTAAACCAGCCTCTCAGTGCCGAACAAAGTGATTACATTGGCTGAAATACTGCCGTGGTTCCAAGGCCCTAAGAAGAGCAGGCTAAACTTTTCTGTAGTGTTCAAACCACAAACATTTTAGTCACTAAGTCAGCACATTAACCACACAGCCAAAAGTACGCTTACCTGGCACTCAAGTTAGATGAAAGATTATGACTAGATCATTATGCTGCTTGAAGAACCACACAAAAGATAACAGACCCAGCGCAGTATGAATATCACCTCTCTGTCTGCATATAAACCCTATAATACTTTGCACTTCAATACTGCAAACGGACAAAATTAATCACACATCTAAAAAATTTCACAAAATCTGTTAAATTTAGCCCAAGAAGAAAGTAAGCTGAACACAAATCTCCCCTTTGTTAAGAAAGTTATATATATCCCCATTGATTTCAACCTAAATGCTCGCTCTTTGCATTCAATCTGACAGTGAAGCAGTACAACGGTGAATTTGTTTTTATTTTGTAAAATTATTTTACTCATCATAATAAGATATTTTTGGTTGTCATAAAATGTGTAAAACGCTTGAGTTTATCGCTTCCATAACTTGAAAACATTTGCCATTTCTATAGCTTCAAGTGGGTTTCACTCCAAAAAGGCTGATTGACTGTTAACGGCAAAGTGAAAGTACTGGCTCTGATTCATTCTACCAGTTCAATGTAAGACGCAAAGAGAACGTATCACGAACAGGCTTTCTAAACGCCTAAGGGCAAAGTTCAGTTACATTTCTAAGTCGGGTGCTGCCTAAGCATTAGTGCCCTAAGCTATTGTATGTCTAAAAATGTAATGGTGTTCTCCTTTGTTCAATCTTGCTTAAAACACTTACGGTCATGAATCTAGTTACCCCCGTATACCATCTTCACTTTTTTTCTCAGGAATTTATGCATAAGTGGACCTACTCAACCACAACTTTACCTCAGCCCTGCGCAATGAGCGAGTGGTGTTTTCGTTATTCAAAACAATCAGTGAACGGCTCATGAATGACATTTTATTGGATACTAAATAAACCTTTTATTGTCTACTGTATTGAAGTTTGTTAACGACAAAGAAAAAACGCTTAGGAAGTTTACTAATGATCTCATCTCAAGTCAAATGGGCATAATGCCTTACCTGTAGCTTTGATACTACCCGAACACAGCTTAAATTTGTCCATTATAATGGTCCACGTCACTTAGTGGACTGGTCTTTTGTAACAGATTTTTGCAATGCCCACAGCAGAAGCCATATATTACCTGTTTTATTGTTCGCTGAAACTAAGTACGTTTTTTCAATGTTTCCCTTCACCTTTAGAGAGGGACGAAATAAGTAAGGACTATTATGTCTCCACAATCACTTTGATATTCACGCTGACGCTTGTTGGAAACGTGCCATGATATTTCACGCAACCATTGGCAAGTGATTAAGCCGTCGTTTACTATGTACTATGTTTCCAGTTGAAGACGCATTTGATCATTTACGTAAGTTATTATTAGGTATTACTATAAATTTAGTTTTTGGTAATTTCAGCATGTTCCTTATTGCCGCGTACACATTCATTGAATTGGTATCCCTTCCTTGAATTACTCCCTTGCTGAGTTATATCCATAGAATGACAAGCCTAGAAAATGCAGGGGGTTTTCTCGGTGAAAACGATGTCATCTCTCCCACGAAGAATAACCCTCATGCCAGAACTCTACCCAACATGAATGAACTTTTCAGATCGAGGAAGTAAGTTTCCGCATTATCACATATTTTCGTGGTAAACCGTAGTCGAATACAACCTCAAAATTTCTTTGCTCAAACCAAGTTTTGCAAATAAAACTCCCATCAATTGGCTAAAAACACAAACAATAAAATAGTGCCTTTACGCATCTTGGCACTACGTTCTTTGAGAGCACAGCAAAATAGATGTTATTCATGCTATGCTCTCACTACTGGAATGGCCGAATGACGCAACATGTACAGCTGTATTGATGGGGTCTTACAAATGCAGTGACTATGAACTAGTTAAATGCAACACCGGGCCTGGGATTTTCCTGGAATGTTCAGCCACAACAACGCCCTACTTTTATGTGGATTTTCAACTGTTTTAGGATAAAATTGTGCAGTTCTAAAACGGTGCACCTGACGAATCCCATCCTCAATAATTTGTCAATAAAATGCCAACCTGTAGGTTGCCTATTTGTAAGCATATTGACACTCAATTTAATTTTGGACGGGTTAATGCATCTTCACCGAACGTTGTCTAACCAGTCAAAAGAAAGGACCTAACATATCAAATACTTTGCGAATAATATGGAATTTTCTCTTGAAATAATGAGGAAAGTAAGTCGTTATCCTTAGTCATTCTGGTAGCGCAGCACGCAGTTGCCAAGCACTAGAAACTAAGTATTATTTTATGTTGAATAAGGTAAACAAAATTATGTGTAAGCAGGACGCGGAGAATGAGTGGTGTCGACAAGCGTCATCTATTTGGAACTTTACATTTTTCCTAATACTACGAAAACAACAGATCTTAGGATGTAGGTATAGTGCTTACCTAAATGGCTACGCCAAAACTTATGCCGTCCCAAATTCCGAAATATCATTCTGTGTGGTGTTTCACAACCTTCCCACTATGCACGTTTTTTTGGAAATGGGTTCATTATTCGTCTAATCAATACGTCAAATTTACACAGTGTACCGATGTCTCAATATAAACCAGATTTATTAGGATTTTAAACATCGTTTTTAAGGCCCTCATAGTGGCATTAAAGCATTATTTTCAGAAGATATACAGCGGAATACGATTACCAAGCAACGTAGTCCATTCTGTCCTAAGAAAAAAACAAGAAGCAAGGGAAAGATGGAGAAAAATTTAACAGTAAAAAGATAATTAGAAATATCATGACGAAGAACATAATAACGCTATCATTATGTGATATTCAAAAGTTACAAAAGGGAGTTATATTGCTTCGTCAGTAAAATATTGGCTACGTAGCTCAGTGGTTAAGTTCCATCAATAGAAGGCTATATAGAGACCACGTTGAACAAGAACATACGCTGGCGAAACTTGAAACTGGTACAGTTTGCACCATAATTTTTAAGCAATATCTCAAAACAATAAGTTACCTAATTGAAGAAGCCCCCTAATAAATTTCACCGACAACGCAAAATAAACTTGGCTTATTTCAACCGGATCATTTGCAAAGGTCGCGGCCTTACAGGAACAAATGTTTGAAGCAGAAACATAGAAATGCTTGTCGGATTAAGGGTATCAAATTGGCTGTTTTTGATTATTCCACAAGCACCAACAGGAATAACAGAAACCATGTTTGTAATTATCCAAATACAATAAAGTAGAGAACTAGACTAATTGAAATCAACAACTTGAAGGAGGCTGAACTGTTCCTGGGGTGATATTGGAAATAGGTTTTATTTGGAATACCAACTGCTCAGAAGAAAAAAATTTAGACCTGGTGACAAAATAAATATTTTATATATACGGAATCAGGTGAAAGTTTACACACACAACTATCAGCGTGTCACACTGCAATAAATAATTTAATTCATTGCCCCTTTCAAGTAAACTGATCCAAATGTTGAAAGGGTGATTCAGTTGCTGTGTTTACACCATTACTGAAGTAGGTACAAACCAGGCCTTTCACAAGGAATCATATGGTGAATTCTGAGAGCACTCAAGTGGCTTAATGCTGACGATTATGATTAACGGCAACCAGAACCTCGACACAAAAGCAGGATCCATTGACGATTTGGTGAGCTAAACGACAGCCTGTGCTGTCGGAGTCACTGGCTTGGAGTGCATGTGATCACAAATGTTCTGAGATATTGGAAATCTGAGATATTAAGGCACAAAGCTGGCGTTAGTGCACATTAAAATAATAAACTAAGTTAGGGGAAAAAATTACATGTTGAAGACTCACTCTTCAGTTGACCATTCTGTTAACCTGTTCCAATCCGCGGTCAACTGTAGAGTCGGCGTTCAACATGGTGCTTTTTCCTTTCCGATGACATTGTTCTTGGATCAGGCACACAGTTCACCACAGAGCCGGGTGGTATATAGTAACAAACTGCAACGATATGTAACAGCATGTTTTCTGGCTGACAAACTACGCTGTGGTGGGAAAAATAATCCAAAGAATGTTCTTCCATTTGATCAAGTTTCATACTAGAGTAAACAGTACTACCTGATAATTTGCCCGCTCAATAGTCGAACAAATAAGATACAATATTTGGTCAACCCTATCTTATCGCGCAATGTCATTATGCATGTGCTGAATTTGAGGAGGCGCCCAATACTCTTGAGGACACTGCTAAGTGTTCAGTTCATTTGCTTAACACCAGCGCGTCACAAGCACAAGGCTACTTCGCACAAAGCGAGAAAAAAATGCAAAAAACGAGATCCTTCTTCAACAAAATGAGATGTCTTCCGTGAGTTCACATACAAAACGACTTAGAATAGAATAGCGCTACTAAAGGGAATAGTTCACGGGAGTTTCGAAAGCGGTACGTTACTCATCCAGCATGTCGAAATGTCTTTGTACATGTTGCATGAATCAGTTGAGAAATCGTTCCACTTCCAACCCATTAAAACATTAGAAGGGGCTTGTTTGTTTGCTGAACTACATTGTGCTAGCCACCTTGATCCGGAAATGGCCGAATTAGTTGAGTTTTTTACGATGATAAGGTTGACCAGCCCTCGCTTGTTCGCAACACAACCGTTGTGTTCTTCATTGAGGAGTCTCTTCCCAACACTAAGTCAGTGGAGAGTAAACAGCGGTTTGCAAAACACTTGTAATCTGTATACATGACAGGTCTGAGTCCCTGTATTCCTATGAAACGCCCGATTCGTGTGTCCCCAACTGATGGAGTGAAGCACAACAGTTGAGTTACCCTGACAACATTTGTAGTCGATACGGATAAGAAGGCGGATTTCCCATTCTATTCTATTATTTTGTTAGCTGTGTTCACAAACTTCCACCAAATCCCTCATAGATGGACATTTGGTTTGACTTTTGGTCCGGCAAGAGTCTTAGTAATATTTAGAACATTGCCCATTGCTGTGCTGAATACGATATCAAATGAAGTCACTGGTTTGATGCGATACTCACTTTGGCTTACAGGACGGACACCTGACCAGGCAGGCAGTGTTGGCTCTGAATCTGTGTGACTTTGATTTTGTGCTGTTGCATCCGATTGGTCCGACTGTCCCTGTAGCCTCAAGCATATGTGCTCCTTCATCCGTTGTCGTAGTTGCCGTTCCGTTCTGCCTGGGTTGAGTACCTGTGCAGCCACGCGCGAATTAGAGTTGGTAAACGTTTGGTATTAGAATTTTGACTCATAGTACTGAAACGCGATTTGTCTCTTAAGGCTTTTGCTGTTCGCAAATTGAAACCGGATCCGTGTAGGCAAAGAATGATTTTGTGTAATTGGAATCTCCATGTCAAAATGTAGCAGGAGCATAAGACATTGCAATTTATCCTTTTAGCTTTATTTTTTTGGTTGTAATCGTTAATAAGCGCCTCAAGAAGCAGAACTGCCCTAATATGTTTCTCCTTTTAGTTGTTTAGAGGAAATGGCTGCTGTACTTATCGTTTGTGGTCGCAGATGAACGAAGCTACTGTCGTGGTCTGATGCACCAACTCTCAGTTCCTCAGTATGTACTAAAGTAGGGTAGCCCATAATGCTGCACTGGAAAAAGCGTGAATTGAGATATTATTCTACATTCTGAAATGTGTAAACGTAACTCGAGTCCTGAATGTTACACAAACGTTTCCAGGTAACAAAAGAACACTCACACGCACAAACATTGTACACAATGGCCCGCATAATGTGCACTCAGCAGAGAATTTATTTTCTGGTAGTGAAATTTTTGGAATCAATTCCATTTGAATAATCAAAATCAGGAAGCAGTAAACACCACTATTATTTCGATTTTGTGACATCGGAACCGGTTAAAAGATGTCTTTGTTTCCACCGTATATGTCAATACTGCTTCCTTAGAATAGCACTTACGTAATTTCAGTTAAAAACAATTCTTCGAGATATCCACGGAAACTGAAGTAAACCTTACCGTTCATAAACGTCGGCAAGTTCACACAAGCTGAGACAGTACATATGGAAGCATATGTTCGGTGTGCACACACAGTATATATGGGTACCTGTGAGGTAACCACTCATACGTACAAACCGGGATGACGTTTTCCATAGCTTCCGCAACATAATCCTTCGGTAGTCTAGTGGTCAAACGAAATTCTTTGGCCGAAACAAGTGCAAAAAAATCAGCGATATCTTCCCTCCCTCTAAATCTTATAACCGAAACAATGATCAACTAACCTAATCTGTATTGGAAGAGCCTTCTCTGCACTCTGGCTGTTCTCGTTGCATTATACGGCATTGAAATTCCATCTAAGAGCTTTTGACCACAGGGTTTTTCGCCCAGATGCAATGCTTCTGGTATAGAACAACATTTGATTTATTGAGTAGATATATCATAAAGTCAACTAATCTGTTCAAATCAACGCATGGTTTGACAAAGTTGACTTATGTATATTGTGTTTTAAATCGGATTATAGGACATCCCAGAGGTAAATCGGTAATTTTTGTAACTCCGCATCTACTAAAGTGGCGCAGAGTTTTTACTTACGAAGAGAACCATTCCAAAAAATATTTGCGTACTTGAGGTTTGCTACTAGCATTCTCAACTTGACCTTTTCTACAAGCTGCAAGCTTTCCACTAGGAGTAAATGACACTGTCCGTCCATCTCATTTGCCAGAGTTTACTGAAAACACAAAGAGTGGTACGTTTGGGTGAAATTTTATTTGGAATAGAACTACAATAAATAAATTCAATGTTAAAATGCAGATTTACTTTTACCATAATCGCAGACGGCGGATTATCATTTTTAAATCCGAATTTACCAAAATGTGCTAGAAATTTTGTAAATCAGCCAAGTCACTTTTAATGGCCAAATCAAGTATACTAGTACATGTAAAACACTACCCGCATAAATTTGTGGTAAATAAATCAGCCGATGAGACAAAGTCTCCTTCAATAGAATGAGTTCAAACAAGCAGGCATAAGCTAATTTGGCGATTCTACCTGACACTTAAGCTTTGACGAACAATTAACCACATTGAAAGAGGATTGCCCACTTTCGCATCGTTCGGTCCGTAGAGATAACCAAACATCTCTTTGTTTTATCTATTTTTGGTCATTTTTCAATAAAGTCTCTAAGGAACCATCTCAGTTTCACAACGTTTGCAGACACCAGATGAGAATGGTACGAATCCCATCAAAACCACTGCCAAGCACTATCTATTGGTTCCGAAAAGTATGAGAAGACTTTGGATTGCCCAAGTTGCCAAAGACTATTAGGACGTAGCATACACGTTGTATAAAAAAGGATGTTGGAATTACGCGCCCCCTGCCTAATCAGCTGTATGGCTCCAGGCCTATAATAACTGCTGGGTCAACGCAAGCGACGACCAAGATGAGCGAAATCGGGGGCAATTCATGTAAAGTCATCTTTTAAGGACAGAATTCTACGAAACAACACTCGAAGAAGGATCCTGACCTCACAAATGATGATTGGGGGGGTTGACAACTTTAAAAACGTTTGAGGTGTGCAGTAAGGTGTTTCGTAGCATAGAATACAGCGTGCAGTCTACCTTCAGCAAACTGATTCCACAAAGGACATTAGGTATGGAGTAAAAGATTGAGACCACAAACAATGACAGTTACAAAAACTATTGTGAAATTTCGTCACAGGCTAAAAATTGCAATTCGAATAGATGTAAACTTTTGGTAATGAGATTTCATCTAACAGTGAGAAGAATTCATAGGAGAACTAAATGTGGCAAACGTTTCTTGAACCACAAAAATACAGCGTACAGAAAATTTATCATTATTTTATTCTTGTCGAATTCGTTATCAAACCGAGGAGCACAAAATCGTGAAAAGAGATTTAGAGTGTGTCGTGACGGAATCTCGTGGGGTATGACTAAGATGTGTGCAACTCTGAGCGGATTATCCCGTCTAAAAATACTCTAAAAATTGCGAGGCGCCCTGGAGATGTTACGTTCAAGCTGGTAACTAAAACTCTGCAAGCTACGCAGAATAATACTGGTAAACGAGATTATACTTTTATCACCAACAGTGACGTGAAGAATTTGTTTCCATTTGTATCAGCCTTCGATCCTAGCAGGATGACCGGTGAGTTTTATTGCACACAAACGTCTTGAAATTCAAAGAGCAATTAAATGCAAAATCCTTACAATCCTCGAGTACTGCATTGAGAACTTTTTATCTGCAGATATCTTCTTCGGTAAGCCATCAGAATTGCCTCACATGTTGATAAATCTGAGAACGTATGTCATTCCATGCATACACCCAAATCGTTGTATTGTAAAGACCAGGGTCTGTTTGGACATGACCTCCATTTTCTATTCGTCGCTCCGGTCGTCTCCGGTAAAAGCACACTTTTTGGCCAGCAAAATAGGTCCATGTGTTAAGGTTACATCAGCCGCCTTCGTGATGTGTGCGTTACAGTGAACCATCCAGGTTAACTAATTTTCTCAGTGCGAATGCTTATGAGGTTTATAAAACTTCAGACACTAATGAACTCGATTTCCTGGCTCATTCAATGGCGAATTACCATTTTAGTCTTACCTGTCATCCTCAGATTCCTATGTTTATTAGATTACATATATCTTCTAATCCCCCCGGTCATTAAATTTGATTTGGATGGGTTCATTTTTCTACCGGTATGTAGGTTTACACGGTGAAGTGAATCCACCTCCCACGTTGAGGTTTCAACTAAAAATTTCCTCAACGTGGTTAGACAAGCTGGCTTTTTAGTCTGCGGTTATTCTTTCAAAAAGACGGCCGCCTGTTTGTGAATTTCTGTATAAAACTTGATCTTTTGTCTCAGGCACTCACAGGCTCTTATGTGGTTGATTCTCGTAGCTTCAACTTACTTTTGGACAACATGCCCTTACACCATCAGTATTTGGCTTACTACTCATGAAAAACCATATTTGTATTTTCATAGTCTTAAACGCAATTTTGTAGAGAAAGCTGTACACCGAACTACTGAAAATTTCATTAAACTTATCAAGTCGGTTGGTTTACTAGGATTTTTACTATTGTGATGTTTTCTTCTCAGAATTGTGTATGCCTCCCACGGAGGCCCTCATTTTGGCTGGTGCGGAAGAAGGATTGGAGCTGTATGTTTTACAACACACTAAATGAGGTTTCTGTCAAAATATGGCATTCTTAAAATGACCTTGTGAAGCTTTTGCTTCAGTAAACCTGGGTTGTGTTGAGGCCAAGCTAGAGAAAATTTCAAAGCTTTTTCGTGGGAAATCGTTGTAAACTAATGACCCCTAAATCTGAGAAAGCTAACTGTGCGGGGTATAGGCTAATTCAACGGAAACGGAGATTATAGTCACAGTGTTGCCCCCCTTGACAGAGCGGAATCCCAAAGACAGAATGTTCTTTTCAGTATTGTATAGTGGTGCTCAATCCGGCACACACGTCCTTCAGCCACGAAAAGAAAACCGATCTGAATTGGGAAGTTGGCACGCATAAAGATGTTCGTATGTATCAACAGCTCCACTTAATTGTGCAATTTTGAAAAACCTCAAAATATTGCTTTTCTCATTATTACCACGTTTTATATAGAATGACTTCTCTTTTAAAAGTTAGCAGCCCAGATGTCTCTATTTATGCATCAAAATTTTTCCAAGCTTTCATTTTTACATTAGAAAAAACTACGGGAATCCCAGTCTTCTTGGACAACCAGATAGCGTCATTGAACAATACAACACAGATGACATCTAGTGCAGGCGACGTAGTTTTACCATTTGACAACCATTACATGTCTATCCAAAAGTTTACCGCCACCAGTTCACGGAATGTTCCGTGAGGTTTATGAGTGCTTGAGAGAGGGACTAGGAAAATGGTAGTCGACTGTGGTTATTCTTAAATGTTGCCCTTCATCCTTTTGATGCCAGAGAAAACGCAACACAGTATGGCCTTGGTTGAAGTACATATAACAAACAACATTCAGCTGCCATACCCAGCATACCCAGAATAACGATTCAGTAGTAGAGGGCGCATTATTCAGATCAGCAGGGCGCTTACTCTTTAAACTGGACACAGTTGTTAACCTTGTGACACTAACCATAAACGGATAACCCAACAGAAGTCAGCTCAGATTTGTCGGAATACGGTCATCAGGTTGGGCTTAAAGCGGTTGATTATATAGCTTTTCACACGTGGTCATTGAATGTTCACGCTAAACAGATATGAATAATCATATTCACTATGGTTGATAATTTTTCCGGTATAATTTTCTGGCATTTCAGTATTCGCCACTGTAATCGAAAATGGTAAATTTATGCATACAGCTTTGGCACATGCGTTGTGCCCGTGAATATTTAAAGTTGTATTTTGAGGTCAGCCGTACACAAAACAAATTTTACCAGAGTGTGTATATTAATGAGTTGTTTTCTGCACCCTAAACTCGAATTTTGTTCCGTTGTGCGTGATCAGAATCCTACCCAAGCATAACAGACCTGATTGTGTGTAACTTGAATATATAACGCAACTGATTATTTGAATTAAAAAGGAGCCATTCCTTAAAAAAGTTCTGCAGTAGAGTGTGCTTCAGTGTTTGATTTGGATCATATTTCCAGCAAAGCTAACGCCACAAAACTGCAACCCAGTTGCTTACTACAGTCCATTATTCGCCTGAACAGTTCAAACTCTCACGGTTGACAACTGCTATATGACAAACACTGCCTCTGCAAGCCTATTGCTAACAAGCTGTTTTTCGCCTTCCCAGGTGTGATATTCTGAGCTAGGAGTTAACTCGAATACCCTAACTTCCTTCAATCCACCCGTGGGCTCTCATCTGTAACTGTAAATATAACGCGCTCTAATGTTCATTTTTTAAATTTTCTTGTGTGAAATAAATTCTCTACTCCACAGCTATAACTATTCTGGATCTAAGTAAGTCTTTTTTAGAGAAAATTGGAAGCCTCACAAGTCATCCGTGCCAAACCAAAGATGCATATTTCGTACAGGCATAAGCGTATCAGTTACATTTGAAAACAAACAGCCAAGTACATATCTGCGGTGAATAAGACACCCGCAATACGACCACTCTCACATTCTTCTTGCGGTACGTCTGTTCACATACACTGAAAAATATGAAAGCAAGTGCTAAGTGCTTCTGGATGGTCTGAGCAACGGTTCACATAACCAATGTTTTTGGCCCAAAATATTGGTCCACATCGGGTTATACTGATTACAACTGTGCTGGCTAATCAGCCTGCGCAAAAAATTATTGTGCAAAAAAACCGGGTTTACGTAATTTTTCACACCAGGCTTCTCTCACAGAATACCTCGGGCACAGTACGCTACTCATAATGTTAATGAAAACTTTTCGGCAGCCGAGACGGTTTTTGCACTCCTTGGGGCTGATCAGGTAGGTGCAATTCCAGAATTTCTATCAACACTTTGTTATACTTGAACCCAAATTATACAGATTTTGACAGGTACCCTCATTTGCATACGAGTTGGGTTTTAACAGGAGACTCACCTGAATCTGGCTAAATCTCTCGTTTATTTTGGTCCTCTTCAACTTAGTGTATTGCATAAGGCCGCTTCATGTTTCATTTGGTACAATCTCTGAGAAATCTCAATACGTTGTATTCTAGACGTAACACGGTGCTCATAAGGTTGCTGAAAACTCTTCGAAAGCAGACCTCCATATTGAAGAAATTCCCCATTATTCATTTGAGCCTCCTGATCTTTGAATTCGAATAAAAATATTTGTCGTACTCTGTCCGAATTAGGTTCAAGTAAAACATAAGTTTGATAGAAGCCCAGGGACTGCGCCCACCTGATAAGCAGAACCGGTCATGGGTTGCGGAAGAATTTTCAGCAATCTTATGGGTAGCGTGTTACGTCTAGGAAACAACGTATTGCGATTTTCCGACCGTCGTACCAACGAAAACATGAAACGGCCTAATGAAGCGAATTCAGTTGAAGAGGATCATTATCTGCGGAAGATTCAGCCGAGTGATTCAGTGAGTCTCCCGTCAAAACAAAATTTTTATGTAAATGAGAGTATTTGCCGACATCTATAGATTCTTCATAAGGACAATTTTTACCATCGACGGAGACGATCAAAATAGTAGCAAATTGCAAAACTCTGTTGAACATCAGTTGAAACTGCACCAGAGTCTCTGAGTTGGGTCAACTCTTGAGCGCAGTTTTGTAAACATTTTCGCTCCAATGTGAGCGTTCTTTCAAGTGCGGCGTAACTCTGTTTTTGAGTTTGCCTAAGCTCGAATTAATTCTGCACGAGTATATTCAGTAGTTGATAAGTATTTGAAAGAATAACAATTTTTAAAAAATGATAACCTGGAGCCCCGTGAAAGCTGAAGGAGTTCTCTCAAAAACCTTTTTCTCTGTCAATTTTAGGCTAAGCTACATAGAATCGGATCGAAGGGGTTATTTTTGGGGTCACCTGAGAGAGTTCATTAAAGAGTTTTAGTGCTCGTCAAGTGGTTTGAGTGTACTTCTGAAGTTTCAACAAAAGTAACGCAAAACTATGAGAAACCCTCCAAGTAAACTTCCACTGAGCTCCCGCGAGAACTCCTTGTACCTCCCCTGTTTTGTCCAAGGAAGGAACTGCAACCGGCTTCCTGTTTGAATGCGACGATGAGTGAAGACTACAGAAGTAATTATTTACTTTTGCAATTCAGTCATTCGATGCAACCTGTCTTAAGTCTTCAGCGCAAGGTTGAATCCCCAAACATTTGTAGGGCAATATTCAACACTTCCTGAAACCGGAGTGGGCCATGATCTAATGACACGATGTAGGGGAATTTAAGACACGCTTCTACGATACCTTTACTCATTTCCAGGGTTATATTCTACAGAGCCATTCTGCTCTTTTGTCAAGCTGCATCAATGTTTATGATATGTAGTTTGTTTACTAAAAGGTAGATTTGTCTCAGCCACCCCAAATAGGTAGCAGATGGCTTGCAACAGTGACCACCTTCAAGGCCCTTGCACCCCCAGCTGTTTCATTTACCAGATGCAGTACGGTGTCGTGTTCAAGTAAGATGTTGAAGTATCTGTCTTTGCAACAGCTGTTATATGGATGTGTCCAACAAATATCTGAAGATTTTGGGACTCCGGGTATTTCCACAACTTAGTAATTTACTTGACTGATTCGTCATACTGTTGTTCTCATGCAACAACAGTTCAGTCTAAATGTTCGCACAAGCTATGTGCGCACTGAATAGGTCCGCATAACATGCTTGCTGGGTCTCGGAGGTTGTAGCTTTGCAAATTACTGGAAATAAAATAGTCTTTTCGGTGTATTGTTGAACATCAGCCCAATAGAAATTTTGATTTCGTATATACTATTGTCGCCTCATGGAAGACAGTACTTAGAAATCCAAAAAACGGTTTTCCGACTAATATATCTAGATATACGCATTTGTACACCTTATCCAGTTGATCGTTTGGTGCCCGACTGTATGTTAGAAATCCGACCATTTCATTGTGAACTCAGTTTCTGTGCACTTTCTCACAGCAGCAGATATATATAGCAGTATCCAAAAGTAGACTCATCAGTGGAGAGATAGCCTGCAATTTCAGTGGTGACGCCTGAACAGTTTCACATATTGTTTAAGATGGATTAAATTTTACGTCGGGATTAGTTACTGGAAATTCTAAAAAAACTCAAAACTGCTGCGCTGATTAGGAATCCTGCGAATAGTGTTGTACGCCGACAGCTGTGTCGTTTTTCATAACTCAAGTTTCGTCGCTTGCCCAACGTATGCAAGCGCCGTGATAAGGCCAACGCAGTTGCACATAAACCTCAAATCTTGTCAAATTCCAAAGTTGCCACCAAGTTAGCACCTCTTTTTCACAACACTGGTTCTTCCGAAAGGTGTGCTCTAGCCTAACAAAACCTTAAAATCCAAGTATCAAGAACTAATTGTGCGTTTTGGAACTAGAATGGTCTGATCCATTTTCCATGATATGGTGCTAAAACAACGATCAGCGCATACAGACCTACCCACATGGTTTTTTCGACCAAATTTTTTTTTGACTATATTAAGTGAAACTTCTAGGAAAACGTTATGCTGCCAACGGATTTTTTGCTCGAAACGGGTTGAAAAAAACAAGACAAAAAGACAATAACGCAAGAAACAACTCACAGTATCCTACTTATAATACATTTACAGTTCAATAAATGGCTATCAAAAGTAACTGGGACAAAGTCCTTGCAAACGAATACTCAAACTGCTCTAACAGTTTGAATTCAGCTTCAAGACATTTTGTAAAGCGATGTGGTCCTCCTAAAAGTGGATGCAGATAGTACGAGCTTATTATGATCAGCTCTTTTTGGTTATAACCTGGTTGCAATTTGTCAGGTTATGTCTGAACATTTGTGTTTATCTTGATATCGAGTACGGGATTATGGACAGTGATACACCCCAAAAATATGCGCATCGGGAATTCACAAGCTGGTCGCGAAGCTGTACGTAGATTTCTTCAGATCCGCCCGATTTTTCAAAGCCTGATAATTGGAAATAATCTACAAACACAGTAGGATTCTAATAACACATCTTTATTGTGTCCCTCTAATGGCCGTAAAACATTAAATTATACGTAATGTTCTGTATGCTTATTGATACACTTTCAGCGAAGTCTTGCACGTATCGCGGAAAGTCGCTCTTCAACACATGATCACTGAGGCGGACTAACCGTTCTCCTCATAGTGCCGCATACTAGAAATTTAAGTCGACACTCACAAATCGGCGCCATTTAATGAACTCTTGATAATGTGGGCTAATTTTTAAATTTCACCGAAGGTTTTGTCCTGCGGTTGAAGTAAATTGTGGCTTGAAATCTGAAGAACACCGCACGGCTGCTTCTTGCTGTCAACACCTATTAACAGTGCGTAAGTCACGAAACTCCAGCAAGATTGAGACCCACCTAATAGCTGAAGGTTATGTTGCTCGGTAGTATACTTTGACTTTAGAGTAAACTCTAACGTTTTGGCGTGGATTAAAGTCTTTTATGCAATAAAATCACTACTGAACCTCAAAACTCTCCAGACTGCTACAGAACCATAAGTAATCCATTCAGGAGAGAATATGCACCACAAATCGTATGAGCCTTTCTCCGGAGAAACTGACGTGCATCACCGAAATGAAGCAAAAATGACATTGGGGCGTGTATAATTGGTGGGTAATCGCACAATGTTCCACCCACTCGTGATCAAACGGTAAAATCTTTGGTTAGTTGCCGGGAAGCCTTCATGTCTAGTATCCCGTATGTCTTGAGGTGCATGCTCGTGAGGCAGTGCTTTTTGTCTCGTAACTGACTGATGACCTCCATCCAAGAACGTGGTATACACGTGTCACTAAGCATAAGTATGCAGGTTTCATGTTGTTAGCTGTCGTTACACCTTAACCATCATACAATATTGAGCCAAACAAGTGGAATCGTATGTGGTGGAAATACGCAACCGTGGAAAAATTATCGGAACAGAGGTTGAACAATTGTAGCAAGCACAGTTGACGAATGTGTAGGAGGCGAAATTGCTGGAAATATTTTGATAGAAGAGAGGTGTGAGACCGGTTGACATCTTTATTTACCGAAGTACAAAGAAGTGTTATCTATTTATGATGTGTTATTCAATGTTTGCACTTTTGTGGTCTGAGAGTTTCAGACAATAAAAAAGACTGGATAACGTCCCAAAAACTATAAGTTTTCTTAAGAATGCTGAGGTTTAACAAAAGTTCATTAAGGTAGTTAGAGCTTACTATTCTCTGGGAATCATGCCTTGAAAATATTTATGGAGATCTGAATTTTGCATGCGATCCGAACAAAGGCCCTCGTATCGGAGCAAGTCATTTAGCTGCTTACTGGGTGTTGTCGCTTTAAGCAAACCCATTCACACTACCAAATCAGTAAACCAGGGTAGTGCAATAGTACAAAACTCGTTTTACACGTTACCGCTTTACGCAGAGAAGCCAAATTTCCAAATTATTTTGCAGGTAGTGATGTGGGTGAGTTTAACTCCTGCGGCATTCTGGTCTTAAGAATAACATAATTATGATTTGTCTAAAACTTCTTAAAAAGAGCAATCAGAGCAGTCAAACTACAACCATTTTATGAAGGTTGCTGTCCAGGAAGTACCCGCAATGTTTTTTTTAAAACACGGATCCTATTGCCATACTAAAAAGCAAGAACGAAAGCATGTTCTATTTCTGATTAGGCGAGTGCTGTCCTGATGTGTGAATGCAAGTCATAAAACTGAATGGCTGGTTTCGAAAAATGGCTCTCCCGTAATTGAGTGGCCTCACCGCATAAATCGTCGTCGGATTAAGCCTGAGTAATTGTTAGAAGCGAAAACATCTGGTCAAGTTGAGACCGCTGCTTCACATTTTTTCACTCAGAATTATTAGTTCAAAGAAATTCCTGGAAATGGAAATGGACATATATGTTAGCGAC